>BPLS01000493.1:0-60190 GCA_019656275.1 Rhododendron kiyosumense | reverse complement strand
AGAGAGAGAGCGTCTGGGTCGATAGAAAAACTGGGGGAGAGAGAGAGAGGGGGGTGTTGGGATTGTTGGGTTGTAGGTATAGGGTATAAAAGGGCAAAACGGGGAGTTTTAAGGACATTTTTCAGGCTTGTATGTAGCAAATCCTGATAAGGTGGTAGTTTGTAGATACCAATCGGTTGTAAGTAGCACAAACTGGGCTGCGAATAGCAACGGCCAAATTAAGTTGGCAAGACAAATTGGAGAGACTAGGTATGATCGTGCCATGGAGTTCTCAAGTAGAGGTTTTTTTGCACCCTTCTTTGGGTTGTTTCATGACTCATTGCTGGTGGAATTCTTTGTTGGAGACTTTGGTTTGTGGTGTTCCGATTGTGGGTTTGCCTTTGTTTACGGACCAACCGATGAACGCCAAGCTTTTAGAAGAGACATATTAGTTAAGAGGAGGATGTGATGGTGCACCATTTTTGGCTGCTGATTTTTGAGTTCAGGAGTACTAGTACGTTTGAAATGGAGGGAATTGACATTGAGAAGATTGTTACCATGTCAATGGAAGTGAGTTGTTCCAGTGGTTGGATTCTGTAGGAAAAAATGGTTCTGATTTTGAATATTCACTCCCAGGCCCAGAGCTAATAAGTCTAGAGATTTTAGTTGCTACTTTCTTCTGGGCATCCTGCCAAACAAACATATACCATCGAACCTGCTCTATCGAATTCTAGTTCGTATTGTCTTATGTTTCTCAGTACGCAACTAGAAGTAGAAGAAGATTGAAAATTACATTTCCTTGATGGAGAACTAGCGTTTGTGCCCATTCAATGCACAGGATAAAAAAATAACATTGGTTTTTTTTCGGCCCATATATCGAACAGGCACAATGCTAGTAATAAAAAATATAGTTTAATACTTTTTCAGTTCGTGTTTGATGCACGAATTTGTTAAGTACTGCAGTAACTTCTTTAAACAAACGAAAAAATATAATGGAGTGCATAGAACAAATTTGTTAAGTATTCCATTGCATAGAACGGGTTCAACGCTAGTTTATGAAAAAATATAATTGAGTGCTCAAGCACTAATTTGTTAAGTACTGCAGTAACTTCTTTAAACTTGAGTTGAAAACTACACAAATTTCGAAAAAGATGTTAAAAACTAAGCAATCTTAAATATTTCAGACATAAGCAACAGTAAATTGAACAAGCTAGTCACGGAGTAACTTGCTCAAAGGTTTGAAAACTTTTTTCCCTTCGCCCGGTTTCCAGCTTGATTTATCTGGATACAAAACCAATCGAACAAGTTTTTAATGACCTGAATATGAATCAAATTAAAGAAGCTTGATTCATTTATTTGCTGTAATCAGGATGCATTACTTGTAGTAGAAATGCTTGTCGTATTATTCGGCCTTTCTCAGGGATTAACTAAGACAGGCCACATCCAAAATTAACAAATAAATAGGAACCAAAGTAGCAACAAATAACTAAGTCTAGAGATTTAGTTACACTCGATGACTCAAAATACCATTTCACCATTTAATCAATGACTAGGATCGTTTGTGGGGACCCGGAGGTGGGCCCCGCTGACTCGTATGTTCTATGCACGTAGTAGAGCTGTACACTATTTGTGCCAAAATTAATTTGGGGGAAAATTTCCGTTATATCCCTTCGACTTTAAGCGAAAATTCAATTTGGTCCTTCACCTTTCAATTAGGACAAATAAATACTTCTAGTTTTGAATTTGTTTCAATGTCAACCCTCCGTCGGCTTCCGTTAATGTTTTGGATGGAAATTGATCGTGTGCCCAGCATAGGACCAATTTTGAGGGGTATATTTGTCCATTCATGTCTCTTTCTTCCAACTATTATTCCCTTCTAATTTCTAAAAATTCCCGTCCCTCTCCTCTCCCATCTCCCACCGGCCACCACCTAAGGAAGAAGAAAACCCACACACACTCTTTCTCTCTTTGATTTTCCTCTCTCAAATAAATTTCACCCATCAATCTCCCTCTTATTCGGATTTTCTGCGCGATTCTAGGGTTCTTAGGTTTGGAGAATCCGAAATCCCCTCTCTCCTCTATGACTGATGTACGGTGGTGGAGATGGGGGTTTATGATGGTGACGAGTAGGGGTTGGGGTTGTGGATGGCGACACGATATATTGAGGTAAGGGCTTGGTTCTCATACGATTTGAATTGGGGTTTGAATTCTGAATTGGGGATTTTGAATTGGGGGATTGAAATCCGAAATTGGGGTTTCCGAATTGGGGGTTTGAGATTAGGGTTTTAATTTTGAATTTAGGGGTTTCTGACAATGGGGTTCTAAAATTCGAAATTGGAGTGTTTGGGAGTTTGAATTTGGGTTTGTGCTGGAGGTGATTGGTGGTGTTGAATGATGGTGGTAGTGAAATGGGTGGTGGTGTTTCGCAGTGATTGTGGTGGTTCATGGTTATTTGAGGTGGTTTCTGGAGGTTAGTGTAATGGCTGATGGTTTTTGGTGGTTTTTTATGATGATAGCTGGTGGCTTGTGGTGATCTGAGTTTCTAGTGGTGGTGACATGGGAGATGAGAAAGAGACAGGGATTTTGAGAAATTAGAGGGGAATAATGTCGGGAAGAAAGAGACGTGAATGGACAAATGTACCCCTCAAAATTGGTCATGTGCTAGGCACATGATCAATTTCCGTCCAAAACATTAACGGAAGTCGACAGAGGGTTGACATTGAAACAAATTCGAAGCTAGAAGTATTTATTTGTCCAAATTGAAAGGTGAAGGACCAAATTGAATTTTTGCTTAAAGTTAAAGGGATATAAGAGAAATTTTCTCTTAATTTGGATAAAATTATATTCCCTCTGTCCATTTTTAAATGTCCTACTTCGTAATTTCAACTTATTAAAAAGACATCATCATTATACCTTTCACATCAACTTTTTCCTCCACTTTCCATACTTATCCATCATCATTACACTTTTACTCACTAACTTTTCAAAATAGAATCTACTTTTAGGGACAAAATAGACAATGTACTAACTTTTACCCACTAACTTTACAAAATGGATACTTATTAAGGGACAACCCAAAATGGAATACCGGACTCTAAAAAAGGGACGGTGGGAGTATTTTTTATCTGTTAAAGAATTTGACAGGTCGAAAAATAATACTAACCATTTTGTACGGGTTTAAAATTTATTTTGAGGTAAACCAATTGAACCAAATAAATTGAATCCACCTTTTTTTTTTTGGATGCACAGTAACCGACATGGATTATGTGGCAAACTTTATATTGTCAAATTTGACACCAAATATGACTTTAATACGGAGTATTTTTTTTCCAGACAAAAGATAGCAACAGATGTTGATTGAATGATTAGTTAAAATTCTTCCCACCTATGGTTACGAGCCCCACCAGGCATTTTTTGTTATAATCTGAACCATCCATCTTATAGAGTCCGCAAAATAGTTGTAGACACCCCAATTTGGACACTTCGATATCTTTTAAAAAGTCCCCAATGATGATAAAAGGATTTTAAATTAAACAAATACCATTCCGAAATGAATCTTTGAAAAGTCAACGAAAAGTCAACTCTACCGTACGGCAGAAGTGACCACCGTACGGGACATATACGTCATCCAACCGCCTTACAGTTAGGGCGGTTGTGATATCCACCGCACGGTACAAATATTTCCACCGTACGGTAGATATAGCTGCCGTACGGTACATCGGTACTTGCACTACACTTTTCCAGGATTTCGGCGAGGCATCTCAGGCCATCATGGCCTGGTCAGTAGCTCTCCACGACCGGAGTAGGTCTGCAGAAGGCCGGTGAAATGCTTGAAGACCAAACTAAATCCCCTGAAAATTTCCTATAAATACTCTAGGGTTTTAATTGGGAAATACACGAAAAATTCCTCTGAAAATCATACTGGAAAAGCCTCATTTTGGACTGAAAATGTTCTAAAAGTTTCATAGTTCATTTCCTTTCACCAAAAATAGTTTCAACTCATACCAGAAGACTCCCTCAATCACTGCCATTTTCCAAAACGAAAGATTCATTCCAAGAAAGGTATAATTTTTCTGTTCTTATACTCTGAGGGGAACAAAGAAGGTGCAGGTTGGTTCCCCATACCATTCCTGGACCCAAATTGTCCAAAACTTGAAAATAACATTTGAAATCCCACATAACTCCACCGTACGGTATATGCATCCACCGTACGGTAGATGTTTTCCAGGGAACATTTGCTTTGTTCATCTATTTGTTCTTCATTTCATAACCTGATATAAGATACCATGTCCTTTTCAGTGTCATGATCATGTTTCGCTTAAAAACAATACATAATATGTTTTAATTCATAAAACTCACATCTGGTATACTTCATGCTTTACTTAAAAACATAAGTTTATATACCCTTTTAGGATCCCTGATTTCCCTGATTAACTCATTACTGACCACAAAGATCATGTACCGTACGGTTTATACTTCTACCGTACGGTAGTGTGTTTGTGGAATAAAATTCTTTTACTTGCTGATTGATTAATAAATTGAAGCATGATTACGAGTATGCATGATAAATAAATTTTGTTTACTGGTTACAGCTGTTTTCTAAAAAAACTCACTACGGAATATGTACCGTACGGTACACATTTCTACCGTACGGTACACATTTCTACCGTATGGCACATTCCTTCTACCGCACGGTTGAGCCTTCATGCCATATTTCTGCAACTATCAGCATACATTTGTCTATTGCATACCAATATTAATGTTTAAACTGCTTACATGATATAAACTGCTTTTCGTGACATTAAAAGCTTAAGCAATAAATTGATTTTCAAAATCCCACAAATCTTAGTAAGGACCGATTTATCGGGCGAGGGGGGTGCCTTTTCTAAATAAAACCTTCCCCTCTCGTAACCTGGCTTCCGAATCCAATCTCTGGTTTATTTTTCAATTCAAATATCATTTTCAAGTTCCAGGTTTTCTCGGGTAACAAACCATTTTACAAAAACCCGGGTGGCGACTCTTCAATTTTTCAAAACGAGCGCACGACAGGGGATGGCCTCCGAAAAGGCCCATCTCGGGCTCCGGCGAGCCCACAGTGGCGACTCTGCTGGGGACAATATTAATTTATATTGTGAAGAACTAGGATACTTGTGAAAATAACCCATCTCAAAAGTCTGTCAAAAAGATAAGCTTCGCGCTGTCTAAGAAAGGTGTGGTGATTCTAACAGGGCTCTGCCCGACCACCCGGCCTGGGACTTTTTTTGGTTATTTCATTTGTATAATTGTCTTTAAAATATGAGTTAATTTGAGAGCCAAGCTTGAAAAGATTTGTGGGATTTTTCATATTATTGCTTAACTTTTGCATTACATGTGCATCGATGTTGGATAAGCCCTGCCGCTACATTTTGGTTACCCTACCCGGCTTGCTGGTGCTAGGACATCCCGAAATGCTCGGCAACCTTGGACGATGATGAGTCAGCCTGCCGTTTGACCGTTGCCATGCAATACACTTGGCAATAGGGAGGCAAATTATTGGCTCTAGTCTGAGGAACCCCTCTAAACCAAAACCAGCCTTCTGCATGTAGCAAAAACATAGAACTTTTGCCAAAGCTAGGACAGGGCCCTCACGTTAGGATTACATGATATATCCTGTTTACGTGTTTATCGTTTTCCTTGCATCTTGCCTACGTGTTTTAATGCTTTCTTTGTATGCTGTCGTTATACTACATTTGTATGCTAGCTTGACCCTAGATTATCAGCCCTATCAAGCTTAAAAGAATTTGACTTAACCAATGAAGAGTCACGCATGATGGATAATGCATGTTTTGAGTCCTTAGGAGCGATGAAACTTGGGAAAACCAAAACCAAGCCATGAACGTCATTTTGTCAATAATTTCCAAATTAAACTAGCTCGTTGGGGTTCTAACCCTCAATGACTAGCCTTTTCAAGTTAAAATTAGTACTTTAAGGCGTTGCCCTTAATAACTAGTTTTCTTCCAAAATTTGAAAATTGATTGTTGGAACTCAATTTCCAAAAATCATTTCCTTTTCAAATTATCATAAAAGTCTCAGCGGCTTTTTCAAACCATAAGTTAGTTCATTAAAACCTAACTCTTAATGACTAACTTTTTCAACATCAAGTTTCAAGTCTATTCAAAGTTATTGACAATCATCTTTTCTAGCTTGACAAGGTTTTTCCTTTTAAATGCTCCTTATAAAGGATACATTATCGAATGACTGAGGATTAAGGCAATTCTGCTAAGCTTGCGAGCATCTCAAGCGATGACATCATAATTCTCATTTAAAGATTTTAGGTAAAAGTCATAGATTACTAAAATTCGTCCTTTTGTCTTTTCTAGAAGTTCTAAGCAATTGATCCAAGGAGAAGGCAGCATTACGTACTCGGTTGGACTCGACCCGAAAAGCGATTGACAAGGTTAGAATCCGTGCCAGCTCAGTCAGAAATGTCGAAAGGTCCAGAAATAGAAGTTAAAGTATCAGAAACAGGGGAAAAGACCGAGCTCGAAATCCTTAGAGAGGCAATGGCGGAGCAAGCAGAACGATATGACAATCAAATTTCCCAGTTGATGCTCATGGTTCAAAAGAAACCCACTACTACAGATGTAGTAATGGCCAAGCTCATCCAGTTGGAAGAATCTGTTAAGAAGCAAGAAAAAGTGGCTGCCACTGGGGTAGACATGGAAAAATTGTGTTTGTTCCCAAATGCTAAGCTGCCTGATCGTTTCAAACCTATTGATTGGGAGAAATTTGATGGTACCGGGGATCCAAAGGCTCATTTGCAAACATACGTGGGCACTCTGTCCATGTACGGAATTGAAAAAGATGCAATGGCGCAAATGTTCCAGCAAACACTTAAGGGGCCTGCCCTTCGGTGGTTTCTTACTTTGGATGATTCAAGGAAGAAAAGTTGGGATGATATTGGGGCAGCCTTCGTTGCTCATTACAATTATAACATTCAGCTGGAAATGACTATGAGAGAATTGGAATCCACCAAAATGGAGTCGAATGAGTCTTTTGCTGACTTTGTCAAGAGGTGGAGAGGAAAAGCTTCTCAAATGATCGATCGACCATCTGATAAAGAGCAAATAAGAATCATTACTAGAAATTTGGCACCTGATTTTGCCAAGCATCTAGTGGTGTTTCAAACCACTGCTGATTTCAAGACTTTCTATGAGGCTGGACTTGCTGTCGAAGATGCACTTCGCTTGGGAATCTTTGAAAAAACTGAAAAAACTGAAACCAAAAACAAAAGGGTCTACTCTGGCAACAGTAGTACCTTATTTGGAAGCAACTACCACAACCCATCCAACTCCAACTCCAGCTCTAGCTCCAACTACCAGAAACCAAATGAAACCAAACCAGTCAACCAAATAAATACCCAACCAAATAAGCCCAGAAGACATTTCCACCAATTCTCCAATCCTTTGTCCTCTGTCTACCAAAAACTCCTCGAAAAGAAACTCATCAAACCCCTTGAACCTCGTGAACTACCCAAAGAACTCCCTGCTAACCACAACCTAAAAGCCTTTTGTGACTACCATCAAATGCCCGGTCACTATACCAACAATTGTTTCCGCCTCCGACATCAAATCCAAGACCTCATTGACAATGAAACTCTCCCAATTCCACCAAAACCAAACACCGTTGCTAACCCAATGCCCGAACACAAACCTAACAACCAAATCAACCACATTACTTTAAGTCCTGCTCAAAATAACCTCAACCCCGCCACTTCAACCCCAACCATTTCATTGTCCCCGAAACCGACCCAAGGCCCGTTGTGCAAGTACCCAATGATAGCGAAGTCAATTTTCTTGAGAATATGAGGTATGAATGGATGCTCGAATGGGGGGATCTTATGGATGATTGGCTGGAAAGAGAGGCTGAGGAACTTCACGCTCAGAATCAACCCGAACCTGGAAATGAGATCATGGGTGCCCTCCAAATCAATGATGACTGGTTAATGGCCTATGTTGACCACATGGATCATGATAATGAAGAAGAATGGGAATGGATTCCAACACCAAATGAATGGCAGATGTTGGAAGAAACTGACCCGTTGGATTGTGTCACATTACCTCTCCTGTTTACCAATTATGAATGTGAGTTTGCTTATGACCAAACTAGCCAGCGGCTATTTGGCCAACCACCTGAAAACTTGGAGGATTTCTTTGGAAATGTTCAGTTTTATGAACAATTTGTTGAATGGAATGTTGAGCCAACGGAATACCAATTGATAGAGAAAGATGATCCCTTGGACACGTTCTCTTTGTCACATCTTTTTGGACATGAAACACAGCTCTCACTCAACGAAATAAATAGGCAGCATCAAGCCATGAATATGTTTGGAAAGGAGTGTAACTCAGATCCAAGCAAATTTATTGTGCCCGATACTGAGCTTAAGCCGATTGTTTATGTATCAGAAGAGCCCGAGGTACTGTTCTTGGGAAGCTTCGAAATAGAAAATATGGACTTGATGGAAGGCTGGACTGAGGGAGAAACTGTAGAGTTTTTGACAGGAGGTGGACCAATCGAAGATAACGAGAACTGGGGTGATTTTGTACAGAATTGGGAGTCATTTCAAGCCAACCCGTTGGACGGGTACTCTCTTTACGGATTATTTCAAGAACCAGAGCCTGTAATAGAAGAAGAAGAAACGAACCAAGAATTGCATAGCTTTGTGGCCTTCGACGAGTCCAGCCGTGGACCCTTCGAAGATTCTTATCACCCGGGCCATGAGGAGTATGCTGCATTTGACACTAACCAATTCATTCAAACACCCGAAGCATATGAGCAAGAAAATGAAATAAGGGACATGAACCCTTTTGGTGAAGTTGCACTACCTTTGCAGAATAACCTTGGTCAACCGAAGGTTGAAACAGTTTTTGAGGACACTGATTGGTTCCCTCAAGCGTATATTATTCGAGAGTCTCTTCCACGGCCAGCTGCACCTTTTCCTCCGCAGCCCGATGTTGCGATGTTGGAACATACTCTTTTTGATAACTTCCGGGATGAAGACGAGGTAATGGTTATACAAGTTAGGAATTGTGAAGTTTGGACAGTCAACAAGGCCATGATGAATGATTCTTTTTGGATGGATAGCGCCATAGATGGGTTAAGCAAGAGGATGGAAGCTATTGACATCAACAAGCGTAAGGCCAAGGAAAATTTGGAAGATATCTGGATAGAAGATCCCGATATGAAACAAAAGATGGAAGAAATCAAGAAAGGGAAACGCAAAGTTGGTGAAGATGTATGGGGAAGTAACCAAGGCTTGTGGAATGAAACCGTGAGCCGCTTAACCCGAAGTGGCCGAGTGTACCAACCTAACCGTCTCCAATATAGAAGCCCAACCCAACCTCCTCAAACTCAAGACAATGATTTTTGGGGTGAAATTATCTAATCTGAACTTATCCAGACTGAACCCGAACCTATCCAGCCCAAACCGACCCAAATTTTGCCTACCCAAACAGCCCCTCCCGAGAAAGACCCCATCATAAAACAACTCAACAAAATCCCAGCTCCAATCTCCATTTGGGACCTTTTGTCCACTTCTACTGAATATCGCCAAAAGCTTATCCAAGCCCTGTCTCGTATGACAGTACCCACTGATATCACTCCCGAAGCTGTCATAGCCCTTCTTATGCCCAAACCTGCTAAACATTCTGTAACCTTTACCGAGAAAGACCTACCCGCCGAAGGAGCCGGTCACAATAAACTACTCCATGTCACTTTCAAGTGTATGGGAAAATGGGTCCCGGTCTGTCTGCTTGACAATGGATCCGCCTTGAATGTGTGCACGCTTCGGACAGCTTATTGCCTTGCGCTGGCAAAGAAGGATTTTGAGCCATCCAACTTGGGGGTACGTGCCTATGACAATACCCGCCGCGATGTGGTTGGAACGGTTCTGTTGGAAATATCCGTTGAGGGATTCAATAACAAGGTAGAATTTCATGTTTTACACATCCCGGCTTCCTTCAACTTGCTCTTGGGAAGGCCTTGGCTCCATCATCTTGATATAATGGCTGTGCCTTCCTCCCTGCATCAGAAAGTGCAATTGGGCTTGGCTAAGGGTACCCTCACCATATATGGGGATTCTGGGATCCGTCATCATGCTGCTGACAATGCACCAGTTTTGGAAATTATGCATGGAGAGGAGGATGTTACCTTGGGAGGATTTTCCTTCGACACTGCTGATAATGTGCACACTATCAAGATAGACCAAGATTTTGTGATAAGTTCTGTGGTTGTTAAGATGATGAAGAAAATGTCCTATATGCCAGGTATGGGGCTTGGACGCGACAATCAAGGAGTTCCTGAATTCCTGAAATTCCCATCGAACAACGGTCGTTTTGGTCTAGGATATGTGCCTACTGGTGGAAAGGAGGCAGTTGCGAAGAAAGGACCTATCCGTTTTGTCAAAGCCAAGGAGGAAAGGTATCTGGGGCAGCCGGAGCCTTTTTGGGATTCTGAAACCAATGCACAATTGCCCGGATTCGAGATCTTTGCCAACAATACATGGGACAGTGATGATGAGATTGAGAAATTGACTAAACTGGTGAAGGCTCTCAACATCGACTGGGTTGAGTACTTGGATTCTAATTATTTGTCATCGCTTTTTGAGGAGGGTCCAATGAGCACGGTTCAAGATGGAGCTGCAGTCATGATGGTGGGAGAAGAAGCATCCGAGGATTTCACTTCTTTCATAATAGATGTTGTTGGAAGTTATAAAAATAGCACTTTTGTACCACATGTAGGCTATCTCAAAACTGGGTCCGACACTGAGTCCGAATTTGAGTCTGTCCTATCTGAGTCTGATTCCGAGTCGGAGCTTGTGCCTCTTCGCCCTCCACGTCAGTCTTTCTATTTTGAGTTTGAGTCAACTCTGATGTATGATGCCCCTGAGGCCACCTTTGATGATGAAATGAACGAGGACAACTTTGCTTACTTTGCTATCTCCGAGATAAACTATGTTGACCCTAATGATGAAGAAATAGAAAATGACGAAGAAATCCCTAAAGAACTCCAGGCTTTGCTTCAAAAGGAAAAAGAAAGATATGCTCAGCCAATAAAAGAAGAAGTTGTTTTTATAAACTTGAAAGATGAAACTAACCCGCGAATGGTTCAAGTTGGTTCTGGGCTGTCTTCGGAGGAATTCAAAGCATTCTCAGATTTATTAAAAGAATTTGAAGATGTCTTTGCCTGGTCCCACGCAGACATGCCCGGAATTAACCCTGAAATTGTGGAACACCGAATCCCACTCTATCCTGACGCAAAACCTGTCAAACAGAGGCTAAGGAAAATGAGACCTGATTGGGCATTAAAAATTAAAGAAGAGGTGCAAAAGCAAATTGACGCCGGATTTTTAATTGTAATAGAATACCCCAAATGGATTGCAAATATTGTGCCTGTACCAAAAAAGAATGGCAAGATAAGAATCTGCGTGGATTTTAGAGATCTAAATAAAGTGAGTCCAAAAGATGATTTTCCACTCCCACATATAGATGTTCTCGTTGACAACACTGCGAGACATGCTTTGTTATCTTTTATGGACGGCTTTTCAGGATATAATCAGATTCTCATGGCACCCGAAGATCGCGAGAAAACCACTTTCATTACAGAATGGGGCACCTACTGTTATAGGGTAATGCCATTCGGGCTGAAGAATGCAGGATCCACCTATCAAAGGGCAGCGACAACACTGTTACATGATATGATTCATAGAGAAGTTGAAGTCTATGTGGATGATATGATAGTAAAATCCAAAAACAGGGAAGGACATTTGCCCGCGCTCAGGAAATTCTTTGAAAGGATTCGGAAGTACAGATTGCGGCTTAATCCGGAGAAATGCACGTTTGGGGTCACAGCAGGAAAAATGTTGGGCTTTCTAATCACCACTCGTGGGATCGAGGTCGATCCATCTAAAATAAAAGCAGTTCTAGAAATGGAGCCACCTCGAACTGAGAAAGAGGTGCGAAGTTTTCTTGGCAAGATCCAATTTATAAGCCGATTCATCGCCAAGTTAACCTCAACTTGCGAGCCGATGTTTTGTCTACTGAAGAAAGGAGTTCAATTCAAGTGGGATGATAGATGTCAACGAGCTTTCGAAGCCGTACGGAGTTACCTCCAGAATCCGCCAGTCCTGATGCCCCCGAAGCAAGGAAAACCTTTAATTTTGTACCTGTCTGTGACATCATCAGCAATGGGTAGCATGTTGGCTCAAGAAGGAGAAGATAGGGTTGAAAAGGCTATCTATTACATAAGCAAAAGAATGACAGAATGTGAACAACGCTACACATCTCTAGAGAAGACGTGTTGGGCTCTAGTTTGGGCCACCAAAAAACTGAGGCACTACATGCTAGCTCATTCGGTAGTGTTGATTTCTCGAATGGACCCTCTTAAATATCTGTTCGAGAAACCAGCACTCACCGGTAAGGTAGCACGTTGGTTACTCTTGCTTTCTGAGTTCGATATCAGGTATGTTACACGGAAATCCGTGAAAGGGAGAGCGGTGGCAGAATTCCTGGCAGATCGTCCTGTGGAAGGACCAGAAGATGTGGAGTTTAAGTTTCCAGACGAGAATGTGATGACAACAGCCAATGACATTTGGACATTGCATTTTGATGGGGCTGCTAATCAAAGAGGATTTGGAATTGGAGTATTGTTGATTTCGCCTGACGGATTGCATATTCCATTAGCCTTTAAGTTAAACTTTGAAGTCACCAACAATCAAGCTGAGTATGAGGCTTGTATTGTAGGAATGGAAGCCGCATTGGAAATCGGGGTACAGAAGCTCGAAGTAATCGGAGACTCCAATTTGGTGGTGTCACAAGCTAATGGCGATTGGAAAGTTAGAGAAGACAAACTTAATTCCTGTTACGAGAATCTTAAAGGCTTAATTCCGCAATTCCAAATAGTAACCTTCACTCATGTGCCGAGGTTAAAGAACCGGTTTGCTGATGCTTTCGCTACTTTGGCATCCATGGTAGAAATACCAATTGGGGTTAAGATGCGACCAATTATGATTGAGCAAAGGAGCAAACCTGTGTACGAATATGTCATGGCAATTGACGAGCCAGATGATGGATTGCCATGGTATCATGATATTTGGAACTTCATCGAGAAAGGAGAATGCCCGCCAAAGACTGACAAGAAAGATCAGGCCTCCCTTCGGAAGTTAGCTTCTCAATACATAATTTGTGGAGGACGACTATATCGAAGGTCACCCTGTGGGGTGCATAAACTATGTGTACATGGGCATGAAGCTACCAGAATCATGGAAGAAATCCACGAAGGAGTTTGTGGCCCCCACATGAACGGTTTAATGCTAACCAAAAAGATTCTGAGACAAGGTTACTATTGGTCAACTATGGAAACTGAATGCATTCAGTATGTGCGACGGTGTCACAAATGCCAGATTCATGCTAATCTTATGCATCTTCCACCATCTGAGTTACACTCTATGACGTCGCCTTGGCCATTTTCTGTTTGGGGCATAGATGTTATTGGAAGAATCACGCCAGCAGCGTCCAATGGTCACAAGTTTATTTTGGTCGCAGTCGACTATTTTACAAAATGGATAGAAGCAGCCTCATATGCCACTTTAACGGCAGTACAAGTGGCTCAGTTTATCAAACAAAACATCATTTATCGGTACGGGGTTCCCCAAGCCTTCGTATCAGATAATGGCGTTCATTTCAAAGGACGAGCGGCCGAGGTTCTTGCGGAATTCGGAGTCCAAGTTCATAAGTCAACAGTATACCGTCCTCAAACCAATGGGGCGGTCGAAGCGGCAAATAAGACCATCAAAACCATTCTTGAGAGAACTATACAGTCTGCCAGAAACTGGCATGAACAATTACCGCTAGCTTTGTGGGGATACCGGACGTCCATCCGTACACCGACAGGGGCAACACCCTATTCATTGGTTTATGGCATGGAAGCCGTTCTCCCTATTGAGCTAGAAATACCATCACTAAGGATCATGGCAGAATCAGGAGTAAGTGAGGCAGAATGGTTGAACAGCAGATTTGAAGAGCTAATGTTATTTGATGAAAGGCGTCTCAAGGCACTATATCACATTCAAGGTTATCAACGAAGAATTGCCCGGACATTCAACAAGAAAGTCAGGCCAAGAGATTTGGAAGAAGGGGCAATGGTTTTAAAGGAAATACGGGCTCCAGTTTTTGATCCTCGTGGGAAATTCCGACCGAAATGGGCTGGGCCGTACATCATTAAGACAATCTTGTCTGGAGGAGCAACTCAACTCATTGACCTCGATGGTAATGAGTTTTCTACTTTGGTTAACTTGGATCAACTTAAAAGATATTACCTCTGAGAGAAGCTCGCTGAACTGAAAACCACAAGGGTGGGCGGTTTCAGGCAAAAACTAGAGCAAAAGCCTGCTAGGCGGAAAATCCGAAAGGACAACCTAGGCAAAATTCAAGGCTACTATTGAAAAAGAGCTCGCTAGACCGAAAACCCGAAAGGGCGGTACTAGGCAAAAATTAGAGCACAAAAGGAGAATGTAAAATACCCGAGTAAACCCAAACCAAAACAAAAAAAAATGTGTGTACAAAGTACTTGAACTACGTTATGACCTGATTCCTTCGGGATACGTAGGCAACCTTACTTTAAGGTTCGGTCGTTTTATCTCAAAATCTCTCCATTTTCTTTTAAAAGCAGTTCAGAAAGACATCAACGGAACCAACAAGAATTCAAAAGCGGGAAAACTTCATAATTCAAATTTTATTCAAACAAACTTCTTCGGATACAAAGCTGAGCATGAAACTTTCAAAAAAAAAAAAAACAAGCACACTGACAAAAGGAAATAGCAAGCCAACAAAGAAACAAACACACTAAGGGTCCTAAGTTCATCTCGGAGCATAACCAAAGTTATGTCTCGAGTCACCCATCATTCCATCCAATTCTTGCCTCTACATCTTGAATGAGCCAATCTTCATAATTCTGTGGCAACAGAACACTGGGATATGGATCCCTCGGAATGGTAACACGTGCTCTCCAAGTGTGCTGGTAAAAACGACAAGTAGAGAACTTGAAAGGTGGCATGATAATGTATTTGCGCGGCGGCATCGTTTGACGAACTCCGAGCTGACGAAGAATGCGATAAGGGATATAAAAGGTCCAACCAAACATGCCCACCAGCATTATCCTGCTACGCCCCATGTTGCTAAGTGCCATAACTGGAAGATCAGCCCAATTTGTCCGCCATGCAATCATTTCTTCCGTAACTTGATGGAAACGCTGAACCCATAGCTCCTCAGTTCCACAAACCTCCACAAAATTCCTCCTCACAAAGCCCTGTGTCTCGTGAACCCGAGTTCTTGGAACAGGCTCTAGCAGATTGAGTTTATCACACAACCATAACTGCAATGAGAGAAAAGACAAGTCAGAAACCATAGAAAACTTAAACCGAGTGTTGAGGTAAAAAGAGAAAGTGAGAAAAACTAGAAAAAGGAGAGCTGAGTGAGAAGCTTACCTGTAGGAATAATGGGCTACCTCCAAAGACATTGGTTTGACCAGCATGCACAACATCTAGCCCTATTATTGTTTCAGCTAAAACCATCGGAGCTACATCCTTGCGATCATCAATTTGGGCAGCCACGCTTACCAACAAAGAGCTCGCCTGACCGTCAGGCTGCACAAGCAGAAAGGCAACCAGCAGACATAAGCACAAAGCAAACCTGTTACCTCTGAATTGGTTGATAAGACGAGGAATATTCAGCATTCTGCCTTCGGATAGGAACTTGGCTGCATTTTTGCTTATCCCCAACTTCTCGGACAAAGTTTGTGCTATTCCAATCTTCTTGAAAGGATTAACCGGAACCTCCAGGTTGAAACCGCCAAGATAAGCATGGAACTCTTCTACAGTGGGACATAGCTCCGAAAAACCAAAACGAAACACATGTACTTCTGAGTCCCACATTTAGGTAGCAGCACGTAGGAGCTCGGGACGTATGATAACGTCTCGAACATAACGCAGGGAACCTAGCCTATGTGAGCGACAATTCAGCCAATCTATACCGTCAAGCTCGTCAAGCCATGGACGTATCAAGGCGGGAAAGTTCATGATTTTAGGAAGAGAAATGATTTTGGTTATGAAAGAGAATGACAGCAAAGGAGAGTATTTATAGGAGAGGCAAGATGTACCTTCGGTTTTCAAAAGGGTATCTCGGTATACGTGCCACATCGAAGAACACGTTAACCTTTGGAAAAGACCCCTCAAAATCCTTCAAAGAGGCAAGTGCAGAGCCTTTGATAGCCTGCAAAACAGTGGGAAAACGGCCAACTAGCATAAAGGAAAGCAAGTCATTACCAAGACTGATTGCAAGTTTTGTCCTGTCAGGCTTCTACCGTACGGTAGACACATATCCACCGTACGTTACAACTGTCCATCGTACGGTAGATATATCTCCACTGTGTGTCACAAATCTCTACCGTACGGTAGAAGTATCTCCACCGTACGTTACAAAGTTCCACCGTACGGCACATATATCTCCCGTACGGTACAGTATGTGCACTGTATCTGCAGATTTTTGGTTCTTAGGGGTCAAAACTTGTTCTGGGGCATTTTAGTCAGTTTGGCTTGCACATACAAGTCACATTGTGCAAAAGTGACTTCACGGAAGGTTTGGTTGCAGCTCCGGACCATGATTTATCAGTTTGGTACGTAGAACGGCCCGAAAACATCCAAAACCATGCGTATGAACTGTCAAAACCTGATTTAAAGGCATTCTCTTCATTTTATCCCCACCAATGGGTCATACTACTATAGTACGACTTTGAGAGAAGGTTGGTTTCAAGTCTGGACCAAAATACGCAAGTTTGGTACCCCGAAGCCCATTTTTCATGTCAAAAGCTCATTTTTTCGCGTCAAAGTATTCAAAGACAAGTTTCTTTCCTTTTTGTCAACTCCTACAAGTCACGTTATGATACTATAAGTACGTAAAGGTGTCAGTTTCAAGTTCGGGCCCAAAATCTAGAATTTGGCGTTTCGCGAGTTCATAATTCTAGTTCGAAGGGATTGTAGTATCAAGAGTCTCAAGTTGAAAGCCAACCTTCTCATTTTCTCAAGACATGATGGTCATTTTATACATAGCTCGATGGCAACATCTTCCAGGTCAGTTTGCACATGTTATAAGTTTCGGTACAAATTCAGCTGAAACCACTTCACAATTCAAACATTCATTATCTCGGTGTTATGACTTCTGTGTTTAGAATAGACATGTGTGGTACAAATGCATTAAAAGAACAAGCTTATTTATAAACCCAAAAAAACAGCATCTACATAGTGAGTTTGAAAGTGAAACCTATGGAAAAAACAAAAACATGAGTACCACTGTCATGGCATGTAAGCCCCATCTACGCAAAATCAGAAAAAAGGACAAACAGTCGTCCAAAGCAAAAAAAGGCACGCAGGCCTCATCTCCTAAAATGCTAGAACTAATAGAAAAGACTCAACGACGTGCCATCTTCTGTGGTCTTTCCCTAACCTCAAAGGAGGTACCATCATCACCATCATCGTCGTCGTCATCATCATCGTCGTCGCTCCGCTCGCCAGGAGGCCGTACGTAACGAGGATCAGAAAATGAGCTGCTGGACAAGCTGTCTCCTCCTCCTCATCATCTCCACCTCTCTCCACCACCTCTGCTGGCCGCACACGCCTCTCTCGCAAGACTCTCTCCTGAGTAGAAGTAGACTGAACAGGAGGCGGACTGCTCCTCGCGTTCTTTGTGCGTGGCCTATGAATTGCCCCAGGCTGCCTCGTAATCTGCATTATGAGGTATCGTTAGAAAGCAATCATCAGAAATAATAACGTAAAGGGAAAATAACTTGAAAACATACCCAAACGCTTCTTCCCCGGCTAATGGCCTCGCCTTGACCTCTTCCCCGGCTAGTAGCCTCGCCTCGACCTCCTCCCCGACTGGATGACTCTTCGCGACCTCCCCCGCGGCTGGTCGGTCCACCACTTGAACTTCTCCTCCTAGCACCACCCCTTTGTGTAGCTGCTGTGGCCCCGCGTGGCAAAACCTCGGGTGATACGCCCATTGCTCCCTAGCGAATCACCGTGAAACAGTCCAACAGCAGCCAGTATACGTTCTCTGCCCATGCTCGTGGTACCTAAGACAAATTCAGCATATTAGAATGACATGTATACATCAAATAAGTTTGCAAGAAATGAAAATGACAAATCAAATTCCATACCTCAGCCTCAGGTAAAGTAATACTCGCAGAACGTGATGGGATAGCTATCTCTCCTTCAATACCTTCCCGTGTCACCACCGATACCACCCTGCTCACCTCCGGGAAAGTGTGCCCCACCTCTGCAACCCGTCCAGTGCCTCGTCCCCTACCTGACCTACGACATGAGCCGGTACCGCCCCGTCTACTCCCTCTACTCCCCGAGGCCCCTGCCGCCGCCTCACTCTCATTTCCCTCGGCCTCCATAGCACCTGATAGCCGTTCCACCATCCGAAGACGATAGGCCAAGTATCTCTCTCTATAGCCTGCATAGTCCATCGAGGGGCTAAGATAAGCTGTCAAATCCTCGACTGGCCTCGTATGCCTCTCTATCTCCTCCCGAGTATAATCCCCTGTCCTCAGCATCAAGAGTAGCACACCTACCGGAACCCTGAACTCCGCAAGCCCCAAGGATTGGCGTGTCACCCGCTCCCCCAAATACCATTGCCAACCGAAGGGTGACTCCAATAGAACGCGGCTGCGAGTCACCTCCCGGCTTCGGACAAGAAAGTTTGCTCACAGCCCGGTCCAAAAATTCCATAGAACCTGCAAAAAATTGAAGAATGCCTTAGGAAAGTGACCTAGAAACAACATCATATGATCAAAAGTAAAAGGTTCTTACCCCTTCGCCGGACATCCTATCAAGGAAAAGGCAAAATTCCCTCAAATTTCCTCGGAATTCGCTAGATTGGCGATACTTGGGCGCCCACCTCAATGCTCGGGGAAGTACTCGAGGATTCTCATACGTGTTCTCCGGTCCGTACATCCCCAGTACTTCAAAGGCCCAAACCTGCACGTTAAGCAATTGCATCAGTCAAAGAAGATCAAAAAGGAAGTAATACAGGAATTAAAAGCATGAATTAAGTATATTACCTCCAAAACTCTCCAGTAGCCGCCTAAAGTCGTTCCAACCAGGCGCGACGCGCTCCCAAGAAAGCAGTACAAGGTCGCCAAGGCAGCCCCTCCAAAATCAAATCTCCCCGCCTGCTCAAGATGGTGAAACGCTGGCAACCAACCCAGGTGTACACCATTGCGCCTGTTTGGGAACAGTGACGCGCCAAAGAGATAAAGAAGGTAAGCCCGGGCCATCTGTGCTGCCTCCTTATCATCCACCGGAGTCCTATCCTAATACCCCTTTTCAAATTGGGAATATTTCACCATTGCATCCGCCGCCCGAAATCCTGGTCCTAAGTAAAACTCTAAAGCCCTCTGGTCTCTATACAACTCTGAGTCAAAAGGAATCGGATCTCCTCCTACCCTCAAACCGGTAATCGCGGCAAAATCTAAAGGGGTGATAGTCATCTCACCGAATGGGAGGTGGAACGTGTTTGTGGTGTTCCACCATCGCTCAACCAAGGCCCTCACTAGGAAGCGATCCGATCGCCCTCCTGTGAACAAGGTCCGAATGAAAGGACCAAAACCTGCAGCATCAACTAAGGTCCGCACCCTAGGGTCTAAAGCCTCGTAATATTCAAGGGACCTAGCAGGCCCCCCATAACAAGCCATCTATGTGTCCTCCTGTTGTACATAAACATGCATGCAAGCTAAGATAGGAAACTGTTACATAAAAAGGCATGTAAAACAAGAAATATAAAAGGCATTGAAAATTACCAATGGACCGGACATCCCCATATGACTCCCTGGATCATGCAGCACCTGCTCCTCCTGTAGAGCCTGACGAGGCACAAACGCGTCCACCCCGAAAGGCACGAAGAAATGAACGCGAGGCACATAAGACTCCTCGCTGAAAGCTGCCCTCTCCCTCGCCGCTGCCTCCACCTCCTGTACCAAAGTAACCCGAGGGCCCTCCCTCGCTCTCTGCCTCTCCTCCTCCTCTCTCTCAGCTTCCCTCAAGATCTCCTCTCTTGAAAGCACACTCGCCAACGAAGGAGTCTCCGCCAATCGAGCACTCAAGTCCCGAGGGTCTGCACACTCCAAAGTATCTCGCAGACTCACCCCCTCCTCCCTCGAAGAACCAATGGGTGGCCTAAATAGAGGAGCCGCCAGTGGATCCCTCACTTCTTGCCCATCACTCTCTCCCGCTACTGACTTCCCCCTCGCTAACCTCCGAGCAGCAGCCTCAGCATCTTCATCCTCACCTCCTCTACTCTCCATCTCGATAGGCGTGTCCGACGGAGTAAACAGGAACTCTGAAGGAGTTGCGTTGGCCGGCGTTCCTCGTTCCTCCATGGCTCGACGCTCCACACTCACATCTAGTCCTCCGATCTCCATCTCAATGACTGAACCAGCCGGAGTAAAAGGAGTACTCGCCGGCGTCGCTGGCACGCTTGCAGCAGAGCCCATTGAACCCCCCTCGGTCGGTTCTTCCACCGTACGGTGCTCCTCCTCGACCGCACGGTGTTCACCCATTACTGTATCACCATCACCCGTAGGAGCCTCCACCGTACGGTGCTCCTCTTCCACCGCACGGTGCTCTTCAGTTACTGTATCACCCTCACCCGCCGTAGTCTCCACCGTACGGGTCTCCTCCTCCACCGTACGGTGTTTCATCTCTCCCGTACGGCACTCCTCCAACGTGACAACCCCTGTGTTCTCCTCAACCGTCGCCACTAAACCCCCCTCGCTTGGTATACCTCCCGCCGACGCTCCCTCTTTCGCCGTCGAAACCGTGAAACCCTCAACGGATTGAGAACTATCCATGGGCGTGACCACGACTCTACTGTCACCACCACCCTCCACCGTGGATATTGGGCCCTCGCCCAATGTTGAACTACTCTCCTCGACAACAACTGGAACCAAACCAGACTCAGTTGACTGCACCACCACACCGTCACCGCCGCTCGGGGCTTCACCCGTGCTATCCCCATCACGATTCATGGTTTGAAATTGAAGGATTGAAAACCTAGGGTTGAAGAGGAATCGGGAGGGGGAGGAAAAAGAATTTGAAGTTTTGAATATCAACCGACTGAAACGGTTCTTGAATTTATATCGCGTAACTCCCTCTACCGTACGGTGGAACGATGTCCCGTACGGTACAACTCTCAAATAACTCCACCGCACGGTACAATTTCTACCGTACGGTACAAGTGTGCAATTCAAAACTCAATTTTTGAATTCAAATTTCTGGACCCCTCATGGTTTATTTCTTAAAATTGGTGCCATAACAATTTATGTTCATTCAATAAATCCTGTTGTGGAAATCTCGCTCTCAAAAGTCATTTCTCAGTAATTCGTTGGAAATCATATCGAATCACAATCATCGATCATTCTACCTTTTAACGGTGCAAACAGCCTCGCTAAGTTTGCATTTTTTATCAAATATGATTAGTTAAAATCTCAGTCTTAACAAACCATTTTCTTAAAGTGGTTCATTGAGATCTATCCTCAATAACCATTCTCTTGAAATAGCTTGTTGGGATCATATCCACAACAAACTTCAAAATCACATTTCAATTAAAAATTCTACAATGTAAAACAGCCTCGCTAAGTTTACATTTTTATCAATTATGATTTGTTAAACCATGTTTTCAAATGGTTCATTGAGATCTATCCTCAATAACCGTCTTCTCAAAAAACTTGTTGAGATCATACCCTCAACAACCTTCAAACAAACTTCAAATCAAATTTCAAATCAAAAAGTGTAGGCAGCCTTGCTAGGACTACATTTCTTCCATTATAAAGTCAGTTTCGATAAATGTAGACAGCCGTGCTAAGACTACATTTCTTACATAAATGTGACCTTTCTTTATGTGTTTCATATTTTCATTATATTTTTGCCCCCATGAACTACGCAGGTCTGATCCCTACATTGGGGTACGTAGGCAGCTCGATAGAGCACGACCATTTGGATTTATATTTTGTAAAGAATTTTCTGCTTAAAAGATATTTAGATATTCAAATTGGGTGGTCTATGTCTTTGACGCGACTCAGAACGAATCAGTGGTCGACGAGCCTCGTCAAAGAGGGGCATCTGTAGACACCCCAATTTAGACACTTCGATATCTTTTAAAAAGTCCCCAATGATGATAAAAGGATTTTAAATTAAACAAATACCATTCCGGAATGAATCTTTGAAAAGTCAACGAAAAGTCAACTCTACCGTACGGCAGAAGTGACCACTGTACGGGACATATACGTTATCCAACCGCCTTACAGTTAGGGCGGTTGTGATATCCACCGCACGGTACAAATATTTCCACCGTACGGTAGATATATCTGCCGTACGGTACATCGGTACTTGCAATTCACTTTTCCAGGATTTCGGCGAGGCATCTCAGGCCATCATGGCCTAGTCAGTAGCTCTCCACGACCGGAGTAGGTCTGCAGAAGGCCGGTGAAATGCTTGAAGACCAAGCTAAATCCCCTGAAAATTTCCTATAAATACTCTAGGGTTTTAATTGGGAAATACACGAAAAATTCCTCTGAAAATCATACTGGAAAAGCCTCATTTTGGACTGAAAATGTTCTAAAAGTTTCATAGTTCATTTCCTTTCACCAAAAATAGTTTCAACTCATACCAGAAGACTCCCTCAATCACTGCCATTTTCCAAAACGAAAGATTCATTCCAAGAAAGGTATAATTTTTCTGTTCTTATACTCTGAGGGGAACAAAGAAGGTGCAGGTTGGTTCCCCATACCATTCCTGGACCCAAATTGTCCAAAACTTGAAAATAACATTTGAAATCCCATATAACTCCACCGTACGGTTGATGTTTTCCAGGGAACATTTGCTTTGTTCATCTATTTGTTCTTCATTTCATAACCTGATATAAGATACCATGTCCTTTTCAGTGTCATGATCATGTTTCGCTTAAAAACAATACATAATATGTTTTAATTCATAAAACTCACATCTGGTATACTTCATGCTTTACTTAAAAACATAAGTTTATATACCCTTTTAGGATCCCTGATTTCCCTGATTAACTCATTACTGACCACAAAGATCATGTACCGTACGGTTTATACTTCTACCGTACGGTAGTGTGTTTGTGGAATAAAATTCTTTTACTTGCTGATTGATTAATAAATTGAAGCATGATTACGAGTATGCATGATAAATAAATTTTGTTTACTGGTTACAGCTATTTTCTAAAAAAACTCACTACGGAATATGTACCGTACGGTACACATTTCTACCGTACGGCACATTCCTTCTACCGCACGGTTGAGCCTTCATGCCATATTTCTGCAACTATCAGCATACATTTGTCTATTGCATACCAATATTAATGTTTGAACTACTTACATGATATAAACTGTTTTTCGTGACATTAAAAGCTTAAGCAATAAATTGATTTTCAAAATCCCACAAATCTTAGTAAGGACTGATTTATCGGGCGAGGGGGGTGCCTTTTCTAAATAAAACCTTCCCCTCTCGTAACCTGGCTTCCGAATCCAATCTCTGGTTTATTTTTCAATTCAAATATCATTTTCAAGTTCCAGGTTTTCTCGGGTAATAAACCATTTTACAAAAACCCGGGTGGCAACTCTTCAATTTTTCAAAACGAGCGCACGACAGGGGATGGCCTCCGAAAAGGCCCATCTCGGGCTCCGGCGAGCCCACAATAGTATATCCACGTAAAAAATCAGTTTGATAGGACATCAATAGGTATATTAAAAATCAAATCTTGGTTTAGGAAATGGACAGTTTAACTTAAAAATCTATGACTGTCTATTCTGTAAACCAAAATTCAAGTTTTGATATACCTATCGATATCCAATCAAGCTAATTTTTTTTATGAATATATTACAATATGTACCTTACAAGATTAACGGTTTAGATTATGACAAAAAAATTCTTGTGGAGCCCATAGATAGAGGTGGAAACCCCATCTGGCTGATAGAATTTACTCTCTTGAATGATACCAAAATGGTTTACCCCTGATGTGGTTTTACTTGCAACAAACTTCTTGTTTTTGACAGTTTTCCATTTTATGGATTTGCTATTGCTACATATTATGAAATAGTTTGCATGAATTTTTTTTTTTTCAAACTACAAGGGCGTTGGAGGAAAAAAATTGAAAGCACTTGTCAAGGGGGCAGAATACCAAAATCAAAACCACAAGTGGCTAGTCAAAGATTGGGACTTGGATGTTTGTTTTCCCTTAAGATCTGCTCAAAATCTTTCAAGCGCTATCTACTCTTTTGAGACCGCTATGAAGTTTTGTTTTGACTTTAATTAAGGCCCTCGCTAGTGAACATCGGAATTGATCTTTAATAATTAATTGAGATGCGCTTAAGTTGATTGGAACGCACCTATCAAACAATAACAAAGTCAAACTTCTTTCCGCTAGAAGTTTTGCAATGAATTATTGTCACCATATGGCAATTATTTTTGAATGGTGAATTATGATTCATGAATTATATATTTTTTAGGTTATAATTAGAATCTATATAAATTATTAGATAATATGTGCAAAATCAATTTTCAAGAAAGATTCTGTATACAAAAATGTTAGAATACATGAAACTCGGACCATGAAATGAAACGAAGGGTCCAGATTCACAGTATTGTGAATCTAGACTGTTCATTTTTTTTCATGGACATTTTTATGTTCTGAACGTCATGTGTTGTACTACTCATCTTCTACATATTCTCTGTAAGTAATTCTTGAATTGTACATCCTCCCATCCAATTTTTTGGTATAATATGCATGTTGAGTTTGACTACCAAACTCCCAAAAGCAAAAATGAAAAAAAGAAATGGGTCATCTTTAGTAGTACATGTCCGGAAAGTGGAGGTGTCTTGCAGGTGTGGATCCCATATGAATACTTTTACCAAAAAAAATATGTTATACTGTGAGCAAAATGTTAGAAAAACACGACGGTCAAAAAGGAGTACTAATCAACTTATTTTGAGATTACAACCTTTGAGTACAGAATGTGCATATGGTAGTGATGTACCATACTTGCGTACAGAATTCAACCACTTGAACAACTACTTCAACAAATTGGGACTCACTCAGTTGGTGGTCAAGAGTTCAATCCCTTGCCTGTAGGCACTCTTCCCTTAAACGGGTTTTTCCTTTCTTTTTTTTTTTCTATCCTTTAATAAGCTTATTTCTTTTATTGGTTGAATTGTTAAGTTTTTTTGTCTCCTGGAATCTCACATTTGATGTAGTGTCCGAGTTTGAATATGACGTAAATAATTTCTTATATGGAGCGAAAACGAAAAAAAAAAAATCCCTACTTCCATTGACTACCGAATGTGGTCATCCAGAAGAAAAATGTTGTCATTTTCAAACATCCACATTTTCAAAGCAAAAGTACTATAAAGCAAGCTCGTGCAATTGGACTTCGAAATTTTGAACAAATAAATTTCAAACAAATTAACGTCACGGCAAACGTCAAATTGCACCAATCTGTATTAGTATATAAGAATCATCTAAATATAATTTCATTAACAAAGCAAGTAATTTCTTCTTCAACACCAATCGAATCACTATCCATTTGCAACCCAGAATTTCTAGTTTTGTCCTCAATTCGAATCCTCTCCACCTTATTACCAATTCCACCATTTCAAACACCATATATACTCCACAACTCAAAAAAAAAAAACAGCATAGCCAAAAAATGGTGCACCGTCACATCCTCCTCTTAACGTTTCCAAGCCAAGGCAGCTTAAACCCCTCACTCCAATTCGCAAAAAACCTTGTAAAAATGGGCGTTAAGGTCACCGTACTGGCGAGTCTCTTTGTCCAGCGACGAATGATATCAAACAACGCGTCTCTGACCATAGAGGGCTTAACCTTCTCTTACTTCTCTGACGGCTACGATGACGGGATCAAATTGGTCGACGACCTTAACCACTTCAGGTCAGAATTCAAGAGCCGTAGTTCCAAAGCCATGGCCGAACTTATCACCGCAAGTGGTAACGAAGGACACCCGATAACATGCCTTGTCTATAACATGCTTCTTTCGTGGGCGGCTGCATTGGCTCACGATTTTAACATAGCTTGCGCACCTCTATGGGTGCAACCAGCCGCTATATTTGACGTCTACTTTCATTATTTTAATGGCTACGAGGATGAAATTAGAAAACTCAGCACTGATAATTCAAGCGGTCAGGTTGAATTACCCGGCTTGCCACCGCTCACTAGACGCGATCTTCCAACGTATATGCTCCCTTCAAAATCAGCGAATCCTTTCGCATTGCCAGCGTTTAAAGAGCAGTTGGAAACACTAGATGCAGAGTCGAAGAAGCCAACGGTACTCATAAACACATTTGATTCGTTAGAAGAAGAGGCATTGAGAGCTATTGAGAAGTACCACTTGGTTGGTGTAGGACCGTTGGTCCCATTGGCATTCTTGGATGGAAAAGATACATCGGACACCGTGTTTGGGTGTGACCTCGTACAGAAGTCAAGGGATGACGTTATTGGTGAGTGGTTGGATGCAAAGCAACGGTTATCAGTCGTGTATGTATCGTTCGGAAGTTTTCTCGGGGTATCGGATCAACAAATGGAGGGGATTGCCCGTGGATTGCTCGAATGTAATAGGCCTTTCTTGTGGGTTATAAAAGATACTGAAAGTGCAAATAAACTGAGTTGCCGAGACGAATTGGAGAGGCAAGGAAAGATTGTGCCGTGGTGTTCCCAATTAGAGGTTCTTTCGCACCCTTCTCTGGGTTGTTTCGTGACTCATTGCGGGTGGAATTCTTCACTGGAGACTTTGGTCTGTGGTGTTCCGATCGTGGGTTTGCCTTTATTTACGGACCAACCAATTAACGCCAAGCTTTTAGAAGACACATTCAAGATTGGGGTGAGGTTGACATTGAATGAACATGGAATAGCTGAAGGAGATGAGGTCAAAAGGTGCATAGAAGTGGTTATGGGAGATGGAGAAAAGGGGGAAGAAATGAGGATGAATGCTAAAAAATGGAAGGATTTGGCAAAGGAAGCCACTAAGGAAGGTGGATCATCATATGTGAATCTTAGGGCTTTTGTGGATGAGGTTAAAGGAGACTTACAGTAGGATAAATTTATTTGGTATCTGATCAAGAGGCATATTCTGTTTATAATGTGATTTGTTGTATGAGTAATTTTGGTGATTTATTTTTTAATTCCACACAAATTGAATGTATTTTGCCTTCTTGGTGATATTTTATGAACCATCAATAATTAGAGTGTATTGTTTTCCCTAAGTTATCACTTGGTGATAATTTTCTTGGTTGTCATTTCGGTATCAATGACTGTTAAGGGTGCAGTGCATTTGGTAACGTTTTTCTTTTTGAAATTTTCTTATTTATAAGAAACTAAAAACTGAAATCTGTTTATGGTAGAACATTTTTTTTGGAAGGCAAAAAAAATTTCATTAATCTCTGAAAATGTTACAAAGATTAATAGGAACAAAAAATGATATTATCCCTAGCCTGAGACCCAAAAAATCTACAAAGCTAAGAGTTATCCTATGGCCATCCGAGACCCAATCCCCAAGTTTGGCACGAAACCAAATACGGAAAACCCATAGGGACAATTGTTAGGAACATGTGTGAATGGTTAAGTCTCACATCGAATAAATAGAAAAATGGTTGGACCTTAATATATAATTGGATGACTCACCACTTATAAGGCTTAGCTTTTTAAGTGAATATGAGTCATTCAATGTATATTAGGTCCAGATGATGTTGTGTGAACTCTGTGGATACTCCCCAAGGAATTGGACATGCGCGTACTCAGGAGAACCTCAAGCGGATCGGACCCCCAACAAGTGGTATCAGAGCCAAGGCTGACGATCTCTCGATGGAGTAAAAGGGGTCGGCTCTCGATCGATGGAGTGGGTGCGGTGATGTTTGGGGTTAAATTGGTGTTGGAGAATAAAAAGATTATGGATCAAGGGGGAGTCAAGTGGATCAAATTGACGGGGAGGTAGGCCCAACGCATGGTTCACATATGAGGGGAGATTGTTAAGAACAAGTGTGAAAGGTTGAGTCTCACATCGGATAAATAGAAAAAGAGTTGGACCTTAATATATAATTGGATAACTTACCACTTATAAGGCTTAGCCTTTTAAGTAGATATGAGTTATTTAATTTATATTGGGTCAAGGAAATGTGGTGTGAACTCCGTGGATACTCCACAAGAAATTGGGCATGTGCACTCTCAGGATAACCTCAAGCGGTTTGGACTCCAAACAACAAAACTCACGTCTGTTAGCCTAAAAGTCCAGATAAAGAATTAAGACCAAATATCGAGGAGGCCTAAAAGCTCATAACATGGGACAAGCCCAAATCTTTACAGCCCAATCCTTTACAACCCTAGTTGCGAAGAACAACAACAACCGCGACCACCAATGCCAGCCTCCACGACAAAGGCCCGCTCCACTGCCAGCCATCACACCAAGGAAGCAGCCATCCGGAGAGCAACCTGTACGCCACCAAAGCTCCACTTAAGAAAACTAGCTGGGGCCCATTTTATGTGTTCCAGCTACTCGAGAATATGCAATTTACCAAATGGGCCCTAATGGATTATGAAACTCAAAATATACAATCAATACAATTTACCAAATGGGCCCTAATGGATTATGCATAGAAGTTAGCACATGTAATCAAGGAATCATTCTCATGCTATGATTACGGTAACTATATTGAAACATACACTTGATCAATATAAAAAGATGGAAAATGACTTCTACACTCCCCTTTTATCATATACATTTTTTTTTTGTCTTTATTTGG
This sequence comes from Rhododendron kiyosumense, assembly GCA_019656275.1. Classification (NCBI taxonomy): domain Eukaryota; kingdom Viridiplantae; phylum Streptophyta; class Magnoliopsida; order Ericales; family Ericaceae; genus Rhododendron; species Rhododendron kiyosumense. The sequence goes on along the minus strand of BPLS01000493.1, from coordinate 31,290 downwards.
TGTGAATTTACTCTATTGCCCCTTAATGTGTAAAAAAATTGAACTTATAAAAGAATAAAAAAATAAATTCACATGAATAAGGATAAAAAATGAAGTGTATATGATATAAAGGAGAGCATAGAATTGTCAATTAAGATTTGCTGCACTCCTTTCCCGACTGAAGATCAAGTGCACGTGCCTGTGGTCATAGAGAGTGGGCTACCAATGGGCCAGAGAGAGGCAAAAAGAAAAAGACGAGAATCTTGTGAACATTGATTATATCTTGTAATTTATAATATTTTAGGTGATTTTGAAAATATTGCATTATAGAACAAATCGAGATCTATCAAATAAGATTCATATTTGATATAAAATTAATTACCAATTTAAAGATATAACTAATATTTTTATTCAGTTAGAATAGAAATGGGACAAGTAAATTGGGACGGAGGGAGTATAAAAGAACACCATACTTGTTTGTATTGGTTTTTTTTTGGATAAGCATTGTTTGTACTGTTATTGTTTATCTTCTCGTCTTTTTCTCTTGTAAGAAGGTCTAGTCTAGAATATAATCCAGAAATACCTTACTAAAGTTTCAACACTACGATAAGGTTTTTTTTTTTGGACAATCATTTTTGGTGTCTTTGAACCTATGGTGTAATAGTGTATTAGTTTGGTGGGTTTTCTGGATATTTTAATTTGTTGTAGGATATTTTATGTTTGTCCCGCTAGTAAAAATTTTGACCACCGGGTTCGGTGAAAAACCATACCGAACCAGTAACCGCCCGTCATTTTGGTTATGGAAAATGAAAACTGCAGGTTTTGATTATGGTTTTGGATTTAGATATATGTTTCGGTTTGGTTGTGCCAATAACCAAGTGAACCGCAACATTGCCATGATGCCATCCCTACTTGCGCTGAGTAGGGGATGCTCCAGGCTTTTAGTTAAGTGGATGAAATCGACCAAAAACTTTTGTGTAATGCAAAACTCCATTGGAAACACGTATTTTATTTGGTTACAAGATGAGTGAAATAGATTTATATATTATGTTTTGTTGAGCTATATGTACTACCAGTGGATGTCCGTGTCTAAAAGAATGTCGGAATGTATCATAATCTCAACTTAAATAAATTGTCCGTACTGCCCGATTGCTCTATGAAATAGTTGTAATTTTCACAAAGCGTCAGCTACCATTTTGAGATATTTTCATAACTGATCATATACGGCAACATTATTTTACATAGAGATACATTGCCTAAAAGTGAGGATAGAGAGAGATAAATTTATTAAAAGAATATTCTTTGTATCTTTTTAAAAAAAAATGATCCGATGGCTATAAATTTAACATTAATTAAAGTGATCTAAAGGTTATAAAAGTTGCTCTTATTTATATGCCTAGACAATTTTAACAAAAAACTGCTTTGTTTTATAATATAGATTTACTTACACACAAAGTTAAGAAATATACAAACCAATCAAATATTTATAGAGTTTGCTTAGAACCCCTCAATGCCTAGAAAACCGACCGCTAAGGGCTTTTTTTTTTTTCAATTTATAGAAGTGATCATATTACATGAGATATAAAGTACAAGGTACAAATCTCGGACACCACATTAATTATAAGAGTCCACGAGATAACCAAGCCGACCGCTTAGAGCTTACTTGAGTAGTAATGGCTGAGGCGCAACTGTAAATATATACCAAGAGATTAAGGAGCTAATTGGTTTGTTCTAAAGAAAATGAATAATGTTTTTTTCCGATTGGCGAAAGTCAGAATTGCAAGAATAGTTAGATTAACACATTGGAGGAGAAGTTAAACTCCTTGTAGGCTACCAAGCCCGAGGCTACGCCCCCGCTCGTTTGAGAGTTTTTGATGATTGAAAAGAAGAGTCGCCACCTGTTTTTATATATAAAATAGTTTGCCACCCGAGAAACCTTGAATTTGAAATGATACTTGAGTTTGAAAATAAACCAGATATTTTGAGTTTGGAAGCCAAGTTATGAAAAGAGAAGACTTTTGTTCTGCACCCTTCTCGCCTGATACAAGGATCGGTCTCTACTAAATACTTGTGGGATTTTTAGAAAATGCTCATATTCTTAACCTTAAAACACATTGCAAGTAATGTGTATGGTGTAGGCATGTGTCAAGTGTGTAGTATATAGAAGAGTAAAACGGAACAGAAAGTTGCGTGCGGCATATGGAAAGAATGCAAACTGTCAAAACTGCAAGAAATGGGGACAGAACCCCAGCGCTGGGGTCCCTGAGCCCATCGCTGGCCTCCTGTCCAGACCAGTTTTTTTTAAAAAAGTTTTCCTTTTTATCCAAACAATGGACCAATTGGTAAAAATGCATGAATAATGGGTTTTTGAGATTATGATGAGATATTTCTAAATGAAACAGTAAGAAGACAATATTGAAAATGAATAATAAATGCTAGGAATGGATGTTAAAGCGCCTGGACTCCACTGATATTGAAATGATCAATAAGCCCATGAGGGGGACCGTAGTGCTGGGGAGGGACTGTTTAGCGCTGGGTACGCGTGCGTGATCACATTTCTTTTCGTATTAGAGGCCTGTGATCATATTAGCCTGCTCGTATCACTGCTTTAAGCTTTTGGTTTCCTCAAATGAACAGAAACCAAAATGTAGGTAGTTTTTTACCTTTTTGAATGCTTGATCAAGACTTTGAGGCTTAATTTGAGTGGTTTGATGGGTGTTTTGAGTTTGGGAATAATGAGAGAAGCTTTCATAGTAGAGTACTAAGAAAATGAGGATTTTTGGGGATGAAATGAAAATTTTCTCTCCAACAGACAAGGTATTTCATAAATTTCTTCAAGTGTATATGAAGAAAACCCAAAATATAAGTATTCTAGAGAGAGAAAGTGGTTCCAAACTTGAGAGAGATGTTCAAGAATGGAAGAGTGTAGTCTGTATATGGCTCTAAGCTCCTCTATTTATAAGGAAAAATGGAGGAGGAACGTCTATGCAGACTTGTTGGCTGGATGCTTTGTAGGGGTATGATGAGATTCGTGCAAAAGTCAGAACTATTAGAAAAAGGAACAGATGTCCAGCAACGGGGACTCCAGCAACGGGGACTTGGTGTCCAGCGCTGGGGTGGTGGTTGCACAGCCCAGTGCTGGGACAATGATGTCCAGCACTGGTCATGTCTTGAAATGTAGTTCAAGTTCTGAGATGCCCAAAGTCATTCATCAAGCCTTCAAATTCAAAGTTTTATTTTGTATCTTCATTGGAGATCTAAGGTAGTTCGGATAGTCTCAAATTGGGGTGTCTACACTCCTAACCTACTTTCTCTTTAGCACTTAAGTGTACCCCTGATGCCATTTGACCAAAGGCACGTCTTGGCAGGAAAATGATTAATCTTGTTACTCGTAACCTCACAAAGCATGCAAGATTATCATCATCTATTATTTCAAGTTGCACGAATTACGGACGTACTATAAATAACCAATATTTCTCCACACCAACTCCAAAGTGTTTGGCTAAATTGGCATGAGAAAGCAATGAGTGTTGATCATCTATGAATGTTCTAAACCTTGGGGCCGTGAGGGTTTTGCCCCGTCGTTAACTTCATATCCCCAGAATTAGTTGAGATAGGGCACAAGCAGGCCCCGACATTTGCTTAAAAGAAAAAAACATTATTCCACACCATTATTATCAAATACTCCATTTGCCAAGTCTATCTCAAGTCTTTAGTCTTCCAAACCAACTTTTGTAACCTTTAAACTCATTCTTTAGAGCTTAATCAATTTTTCCTTCACATGAACTTCAAGAAAAGCCAAGGAATGCTTTCTATTCTTTAGGATTGAGTTCACAAAAGAAGATAATTAAGGACATTCGTTAGAGGTGTGAAGAAAAGCGAAATGATGTATTATTGATTGTATATAAAATATAGGTCTAATATGCCTTTATATAGGTTACAAAATTTACAAATAAGAAAAAACAGACATAACAAGAAGAAAAATGATTTTGGCACTCAACTTTTTTATGATGACACTCTAGAACTTGTCTTTTAGTGTAAAAAAATATATATAGCAAGACACACTAAAAAATAAATTTTGGAGTGCCATCATAAAAAAATTGGACTGCCAAAATCTTTTTCCTAACAAGAAATCAGAGACTAATTAGGGAAACATAAATAAAATCCTAAACTAAATAGAAAATACAATAATAAAACCTAGAAAACTTGGTAACATAATATTCCTAATATTATTCTGAGATTTTTTATTTTTATTTTTACGGAGCAACCTATAAATAAAGTTTACGGCACTCAATTGCACATGTTCAAAAGTGTTTTGGACAGTTAGTCCAAATTTAAAAAAAACTATTCTCGCAAATAGTTTTTTTTAAATTCAGACCATTGATTGCCGAAGCGGACGACTAATATTGCACTAGCCGTGAATAATTTATTCTCTCTATTATTATTATAACAAGAAAAATCATGATCACCATCTCCCGTTCACGACAAAAGCTCAGGAAATAGCCGACAAAGTTCCCTAGTCAATTCTATACGAAGTAAATACTAGATGGCTTGACAGAAATCAATAATGGTGTGCTTACAATTCCCACAACAGTGACAGATTCTGAATTATATATACATAGTGATCAACAGGGTACAGATCATCTCATCTTCTCCTTCTATATTGTTATAATAAACACTTGATAAGTTCATCCTCTTGAAAAATGCATCATAATATGCAACAGACAAATTTCTTTATTGCAATAACTTTCCTAGCAATAATCCTTCAATTTTTACAACCTCAAATGGCTTCGGGGCTTACTAAAGGAAAAATGGCGACAGTGTTAAGCATAGATGGAGGGGGCATTAGAGGAATTATTCCTGGCACCCTCCTTGGCTTCCTTGAATCAAAGCTTCAGGTACTACTAGCTAGTTCATCAGACCTCAGTTTGATTTCTGTTTTATGGACTTTGTCGAAATTGTTTTTGGTTTCCCATTTTCGTAAATCAACTTTTTCTAGGAATTGGATGGAGCCAATGTGAGACTTGCAGACTATTTCGATGTGATAGCTGGAACTAGCACCGGTGGTTTGGTGACCGCCATGCTTACTGCTCCAAACAAGGACAACCGCCCGATGTACGCCGCCAAGGATATCAACAACTTCTACTTGGAGAACTGTCCCAAAATCTTCCCGCAAAGCAGGTGAATAACAATTAACTTCGTATTTAGAGAAATTTAAAAATTGTTTCTCCTGAAAAGTTTCTTTGTCCCTGAAAATTTTCATTCTCCCTGTACTAATGGGTTCATCCTGCCATCGTCTAGTTTGGTCCAGTTTTGAGCTTGGAACTGTTAATATTATAGTTCAAATATTTCCTTTTAAAAAATTAGCTCGATTAGATGTCAATAGCTATGTCAACCATTAACATTTGTGGAAGATGAAGTGCACGGTGGAAGTTTGAAGATTACATTTGCCGTCCATTTTGTCTTGCACAAAAGGTGAACTACTTATTGTCCAATCAATTTAGTTTTAAAGGAACATACTTATTTGGGAGACCTAAAATATGAATTGGTTCTCATCACCGTTGTGGGGTCGGAGTGAATCCACAATGGCTATGATTGAACTTGGTGACCCACTGACCGGACCCTTTGGTGTATTGATCACTGTTTGATCAGCAAAGTGATATCCTTATCTAAATCAATACAATTTACAATGTGTTTTGGTGAATGAATTAGTAACCGCATGGTGTTTCTTGATTAGCCGAAACAACTTCATCACCAAGGTTACAAGCTTCTTTGGCGCGGTGACTGGGCCTGAATATGACGGGAAGTACCTGAGGTCATTGACAAAGAAGCTACTAGGCAACATCACTATAAATCAAACCCTAACTGATGTGATCATACCAACTTTCGACATCAAACGACTTCAGCCAGTAATCTTCTCTACTGATGATGTATGATCCTAGAACCAAAAAATTCAAGTTCTGTACATTATTTTTGGAATTTCGAAAGCTACAATTCTGAAACTTACGTAGTCTAAAATAATTTAAAATTTCTCTGACAGGGAAAGGAAAATATTTCAAAGAATGCTCTGCTGTCAGATATTTGCCTTGGCACTTCTGCAGCACCTACGTTTCTTCCAGCACATTACTTTGAGACAAAGGATGGCAATGGAAAGACTCGAAGTTTCGATCTTATCGATGGCGGGGTAGCAGCAAATAATCCTGTGAGTTAAGGAGTACTTTGATTTTATAGTGTTACAAATTCACCAATTTGCTTTCTAGTACATAACTAACAAGATGATGCTGAGAAAACTCACAGACTTTAATGGCCATAACTCACATTTCCAAAGAAATCCTGATGGGAAAATTCAAGTTTGTTGACATGAAACCCATGGAGGGCAGCAGGATGTTAGTGCTATCATTGGGTACCGGAGCCCCCAAGCTGGAAGAAAAGTATAGTGCAGCTGAAGCCTCCAAATGGGGTCTGCTCAGTTGGGTTTTTGACAATGGCGCGACACCAATGGTTGATATATACGGCGATGCAAGCTCAGATATGGTTGATATTCACGTTTCCACTCTCTTCCAATCCCTCCATTGCGAAAAGAACTACCTTCGAATTCAGGTACATTGACTGTAGATCCTATTTCCACTTATAGCAGCACAATGTGGCGAGAATATCGAAATCTACATCACAATCGTGCTGATAGGAGTGAATCGAAACAATGAGTTCATCTTTCCCACTCACTTAATTTGTAAATTCCCTAATGTTTTGCGCTAATAATATCTTAATGTTGAATGGACAGGACGACACATTAACCGGTGATGCATCTTCAGTAGATATTGCAACCACGGAGAATCTGCAGAAGCTTGTGCAAATCGGAAACGAGCTGCTAAAGAAGCCGGTCTCAAGGGTGAATTTGGAGACGGGCAGGTTTGATGAGGTTCAAGGAGAAGGTACAAATGAAGCGGCTCTTATCCGCTTCGCCAAGCTGCTTTCAGAACAAAAGAGCCTTTGGGAAGCCGAGTAACAAACCCATTTCAGGAATAGGCTTTTTGCCATGAAAATGTTTCTTATACGCGTGAGGATTTTAATCTATCTGAGTGATTCCTGTATTTTTTACAATAAGAGAGAGGACAATAAAGGCAACCGCAATGCTTCTTTTTTGCTCTATCAGCCTCTATGTAATGTGTTCGATGACATAAAGCACCTTGGACAATTTTCTTAGGGTCCTGCTTGTTCAAAAGTCAGAATCAGGCTCTCTTGCCTAATTCACGTTTGGATCACGTTGCGGTCTTGGCACGCCCGTGCATCTTGATCGATCATACAGCCAAGGCATTTGTTTTGTCTTTTCGAGAGAAACAGTTCCAAAAATTTATTTGCATGCTACACATCAATCACCAATTGATTCATCCGCCATAATGGACAAAACACCAGCACAAAAATTATAGGCCGAAGTTCAAGCTTCTGCAGGAGATTTTTACTAGTTACTTGGGGTTAAGCATTTTGATAAACCATGTGGGGTACAATCCTACAACTAGTTACTTGGGGTTAAGCATTTTGAGTTGTTAGGCTCCAACAAATTACCAGGTCAGTGTTCTACGTGGGGTGTAATGAAATATGTATCCAAAAGTTGGATATGGGTACCAGTTCTCGTTTTGGACACTCACTAGTTACTTGGTTGTACAACAAATAATATTATCGAGGACTATGTTGTAAACAATTTAAGAATGTACTTGAATCAAATGGGATTCTGACAAATATGGAATTTTCATTTCTCATTCAAGTGAAAGGCTAGAAATGTTTCTCTCCTATTTAATGTGGGCTTCTTTTTCTTCAAGTATTGTACAAGACAGAGAATTCACGTGTTAAATTTGGCAGGGTGTCAACCATGTATCCAACGCCCTTACCCATGTCGCATCCTTCAGAAATAGGAAGCAGAAATTGTGCCGATGATAGAATAGTACATGGTACACTACAGAGATAAATCGTGGCATAAGTTTGTGTGTGTCCTGTTCATTTACTTTGATTTCTTGCCACTGTGCTAATGGAATTGAACTTTCATTAGTTGTAAAATCGTAATTCCAATCTTTATTGGTGGAGGCCTTGGCCTTGCTTTTCAAGTTCTAGAAAAAGAACTTGTTTTGCTTGCTAGTACCATTGTAGTTTGTTTACAGCACTCACGAAATAATAACCATGCACTCCAGCCAGTTTGCTAATGTAGCTCATCGTTTTCTTATATTTCCCTTGTCTCGTGTGCAGACAAGAAATATCTTGCTTTGCTACAGATGCGATATGAAAGTAATGGGAAATAGCAACTGTTGCACATTTGCATGAAAAAGCTAATCACAACTTTAGGGTTGTAAGTTGTTTGTTTTGTTCATATGATAAAAAGTGGTAATTGTGTGATGGGATTTCGTGTCACTGTGTACCCCAGTAGTGGGAGAGTATGAGACATGGGGATATGTTGAGATGTCTCACTCGGCTTCACGCTGAAAGGAGTGCACAATGGACTGTTAACACTCCCTCCCCTATCTCCACCGAATACTTGACCTATTTGTGAGGATCTAAATAATCCATGCCACAGCCATTAAAGCTTCGTTCTCCAATTTGAATTCTTTGGTGCAACTTTTTTTAAACTCTCTCAAAAAGTTGATCAATGTTCTATGAAATTCTTAAAAGTTTAGCTTTTCCGTATGGACCAACCTTTGCTTTTCTTGGCAGCCAAGAGCAACGCAGTAAGTGCAGGCTTGACAGATCTATGTATGCAACTGTTGAAAAGGTGAACAGTACTTTGTATAGACCTATCATATTTTCATGAGTGCTAGTGTCATGTAGTTGAGCTCTGTAAATTAAACTAACCAAATCAATAAATTAATTCGATGAATGTGGCAACTAAGCAGCACCCATGTTGGAACATTTTTTGGCATTGGATTTGTCATGTTGCACATGGACTGAGATAGCATCCATGATTGTGAACTTTTTAAGTTGAAAGAAAAATTATTTGCATTGAAAATGCTCATGCAGCTAGAAATTTGACCCCACTTTCTATATCCTTTGTAACCAGGATTGTTCTGGCTCTCCAAAAAGTATGTCATTCTATTATTTGGTCATTGTACTGATTCCAAGGCGAATTCCTAAACGTTTGACCTTCAACCTCTAACTGTCCAGGCTGTTGACGATCGAACTATTGGTCACAATCCTGAGAGATTGTGCTTATTGAAAGGAGCTAGGCATTGTATATAGCAATGCAGTACTGTAAGCGCCCTTACATTTTGTGGCTTGTAGTTCTCTTCTCTCTTTTTTCTTTTTTTCTGTTTAACCTACCAAAAAAAATTTAGCACTATCCATTAGAGAGAAGGAAAGTGTATAGGGTGTTCACATAATCCCTCATATATATGCTAAGAGAGCATGTAGTAACAAAGACTAAAATACCCTAACTCAATAATATTCCACATATAACTCCTAACACTTCAATCAAGTTGAGAAATATATAGTGCAGACACCCAGCTTGTTACATAGTAGCTCCAAGCGCAGCTCGCTCAATGGTTTTGTGAAAGCATCAGCCAATTAAGCACCAATTGAATTGAAAAGGAGTAGCTACCACACTACTACCACCTTTTCTTGAACAAGGTGGCAATCTAGCTCAATGTGCTTAGTCCTCTCATGGAAAACAAAATTAGCTGCAATGTGAATTGCTGTCTCATTATCACAATCCATATTGGTAGTAGATAAGAAACCAAAGTACCACTGATTTGAGACTCCATACCATACTATAGCACCATTGAATACGAATCCGAGCATCCTTAGCTGTCCATCCGAGGAATTTCGGGGCCCTATTCTTTAGGGGATCATCAGTAAGAAAGGAAAACTGTTTCTTGCCCATTGTAGGAGTGCGCATTATTGTTCTAGTGCAGCAATCGCACAACCATCAAATTATAACATCTTTAGTATGTGATTCTTCTTCCATTTTGCAGCACCGTCTCTCCAACATATCTTCAGGAGACACTCTGTTCTCGATGGCTCACAAGCACTTTGATAAGAAATCGTGATAAGTAAGCTATTTTTCAATGTACATAGCTATTAGCCTTAATTGCTACTGATGATGGAATTTTGATGAAATCTTTTCTCACTCTTGAAATTCCTGCATTTTTTAAAACATCGCTTCAAATGTTTCATTTCATGGATGGAATCGGAAACATAATAGCCTTCTTCTGAAAAATTTGTAAAGTTGCAATAGAAATGAAAGATACAAAGCATGTTAATGAAAATTCCTTCACCAACAACCCCCAAACCCCATCTCCAAACCCCCCAACCGCACCCCCCCTTGTGCACTTCCTACTAACTTTGATTCTTGCTTCTTTTCTTTGAACTGATTGAATGCCTAGTGATTTTGGCTCTTTCTGGCATCAGCCCAATGAAATAAATTTTAATTACAATCAACAATCTAGAGGTGGTCGTTTGGCTAGTGTAGGTGTGACTCTTATGGTTGGCGTCCAGCTGCAGGGCTAGAAAAGATTTATGCGGCACTAAGCCATGCAAAAATGGTATTTAGGCGGCATTCTTATTGATGTGCATGCAACTTATAGTTTAGGTTGGAATTTTTTAAACCGGCTTAGGGTTGCGCTATGGTATTCGTATGGTATCTATACTTGAAGTGCTTACCAACCATCTGTATTTGCCGCACCTTGTAATTAAGACTGTAGACACCCTAATCTGGGTCTCCCAATTAATTTACTTTGTTTTTTCGATTTTTTGTTTCCCAAATAATAAATCGGATAAAAAATAGTCTTGAGTGCAAAAAGGATTGGAACTTTGAGTGTTTGGAACCCCTTTTGAACTTTAAGCCCTAAACCTTTAACCCTATTCGAGGTTTGAATCACGTGTGTTGGTCAGGGACTAGCGTGCACTGGTCAATTTGCAAGGTGTTGGTCAAAGGTCAAACTTTGACCATTGACCAACACGGTAGTAGGTTTGATACGCGTGCACCGATCTGAGACTCACGCGCGCCAGTTAACACCTGCCCCTTTCACCTTTTTGCCAGTCGAATTTTGTGATGATCAGGGGTCTATTACACTGTAGAGCCCCGATTTCGTCGCCTGAATAGTGTTTCAGTAGGTTTTGGGGTGCCTCCCCCTCTTAACCTCTCCCATCACCTTTTGGGAGAGGCTTAGCAACCAAGCAACCCAACTAGCCTTGTTGGCTGGTCTTTCCACCTTGTTTGCCACCTTCCAACCTCCCTATAAATACCCCCTTTCCTCTTCCATTCAAAGGGTTACAAAAATTACAATTTCTCAAGTTTTAAGTTAACAATTTCCAAGCAAAAAGCATCACTTACAAGCCCTAGTTCTTTTACATCCAAAATCACATTTCTCATTACTACTCAAACTTCCTTTACATCCATTTTCAGCCATCACATATCCAAGTTCAAATCCATTTTCAAACACTCAAACAAAGGTATAAACTCCTTACTGTTTGCTATTGTGATCCCTAAGGGGGCTAGTAGAGCCAAGGTTGGTAATCAATACCAATCCTGGTCCTAATGCTGGCAAGGTTACAAGAACCTTTGACCTTTATACCTATGCACGCCGGTCATCAGTACGTGTGTGCCAATAATTGTCTACGCGCAAACCTGCATGGGGATAGGGGTGTTGGATCTTTTATGTTTTATTGTTTATAAAGTCACTATGGTGCATGTTTAAAACTTGTCTACTGTTTTACATGTTAGAATTGCTAGCTATTGTTTAAAATGCATATCTGTTGTGTTGGAATAGCCCTTGTTAGCTTCTGAACATGTCTCAGAGCCCAGGTATGCAACACAAATTATTGGAAGTCCAGTCAGAACAGGGGCGCGCCTATCCATGATCTGTGCACGCAGGTTTCTGAATGACCCTAGTGGTCGGCTTTGCATGGGTAACTTGGCTTTTGGCCTTTGTTTATATCCCCACACTGTTTATGGGGTGTATTTCAATTTAATAACTATTCTGTTTGTATTATATAATCCCTTGTACATATAAACTACTTGGTTTGTTTTTGGGTGAGCACTGGTCATTCCAGAACCCAGAGGGAGATAAAAATCAAGTCTATTGAGGTAAGCTAACTCACGCGCGTGGATCTGACATTGGCACGCGCAGGTCTTCTTGCATGCACGTATATCATTGCATGCAAGTTGGTCACTGTTCGGGCCAACTTTCGATTGATGCACTCTCTTAGTTATTCAACAGTATTCTGATTTTTATCTCATTTATTTGCTTATTGTATCATGCCATCCGCTATGCTATCACATCCTGTAAATTGTTACAGTTTTAAATCCTCATTTTAACTGTTTCCCCGCCTTAATTGGCTAAAAAATTGATTAATAAAGAAGAATCTTGAAACTTTTCACAAAATGTCTAAGTAGAGACCGATCTCCAGATTGGACGAGAGGGGTCCTTAAAACGCTTTCCCTCTCTTAACCTGGCTCTCGAACCCAGATATGGTTATGACGGACTGGAGCTTTCACTTTTTCAAATCAAACATCGTATAAGGTGCTTCAAATTTAGTTCCTTGGGTGTCGGACCTTCAAACCCAAATGGCAACTCTGAATTGAGCGCTTGTTCCGCTAGCGCTCCCTCAATCCGACCCTCTTTAAAACCGAAATTTTATGGGCACGTTGCCCACAATGGTGACTCTGCTGGGGATGATCGAACCAATATTGATTTATACTTAGAGTTTAAAAACACTTTTGAACAATCCCTTAAAAGTTTGTTGAAACGGTGAGCTTCGCGTTGCCGAAGAGAGGAATGGTGATTTAATAGGACCTTTGTGTCCGACCAATCTAATCTAGGACTTTTTCGATTGTTTATTTGTGTTGTTTTCTCTAAAGATAAATTAAATAAAGTGAGCCAAATTTGAAATAGCATTTGAGAATTTGCGATTCTATTCCATGAATCAATTTCTTTAGCATCTCACTTGCATTGAGGTTGGATATAGCCGCGTTGGAGCATTTTGGCAAGCTGGCATGGTTTACCGGGGACCGAATGCCCAACAACGTTTGACAATAAGTCATTCTACCGTTCGATTGTTGCTCTGCGGTTACGCGGGCAACGGGAGGTATATAGTCTGAGGAACCTGCTACAAACCAAAATCAGCCTTTGCATATACAAAGCACTAAAACTCTCCAAACTATGACAAGTACCTGCAGGGTAAGATCTACATGCATCTAATCCCATATACTGTCTACGTGTTACTGCTTTCCTTATCGCATGCACTGTACATTCATACCATTCTACATAAGGGCATGTTTAGGGCGGCTTCTAGGTTCTCTCTTTCGAGTCTGTCTTAGGCTTATTAGGACATTGTTATGACCCGATGAAGAGTTGTGCACCTCATTTGGTGCACGTTATCAATTTTCAAAGTCCTTAGGTCAGCGAGATTTTGGGAAATCAAATCTTTCTAAACCCTTATCTACCCGATTGAGGTTTCAACGGAGAGAATACTGTGATGCTTACACCATTTAGGTAACAAGTGCCTCGTCAATTACACCGCCCGGCTAACAGTGTTGTGCTGCTCATGCCACTTTGGTTCCAATATCACGATATTAACACTAAGTCGTTCCAAGTCTAAAGTTGAAACTTCAATAATGGAGTAGTCGAAGGCTTAGGCTATTTTGACATCCCTTGGTATCGTCCAATTCTACCAAAGGATACGTTATCAAAAGGATTTTCGAAGAATCTGGCAGCGTTCGAACTTCATGAGACAGACTTGTCTTTAGTTGTAGAGTCTAGAAGGACACTGACGACGACGTTGATTGCATTTGTTCTTTATTCTTTTATTTAGATAAATTTGCTGCAGGACATCTATTGAGCCTTCTCTTACTTTGCTGCAAGTTTTGAATCATTGCATCAGGAGGAAAGCGCCGAACCAAAAGGGCAAACCCGCTTGGGAACGTCCGTGTCAGAATCCTATTCAAAGGCTTGTTAGGCTCGAATCCCAATCAGTCACAACGGAAGCTTCTCCGGGTTCACTGTTGGCCACTCTATAGTTAGGTTCTCCATCGATCTTGCAAGAAGCAACATTGCCGGCATCCCCATCTCCATCTTCTACTTTAAGCTCCTCTGAAAAACCTATCATGGCAGATCAACCACTCAACCTCGAGACTGTGCTCACAAACCTCCAAAACAGTCTTACTATTATGCAATATAGGGTTACTCAAACGGATGCTAACATCATTCGTATGAATGATCTCATCAACACTCGTCTTCCACCAGTGCCTGAAGAGGAGGACAATGACAATGAGGATGTTCATGCCAACCTTGTCCTTGTTGAGGATCCAAATCATGCGAGCCGTCTCATTGTTCAGCCTATCCCCAAAGAGGCTCGTGTGCCTATTTCAAATCCAAACCCTACTGCTATTAGGCCTGTTCAAAACCCTGACATAGCTGCTCTTATGGTCAATATGGCTAAGCTAGAAGAAGCTGTCTCAAAATCTAAGAAGATCGGCACATGATGAATTGATTTGGATCATCTCTGCCTATACCCTAATGCTAGGCTTCTTGATAGGTTCAAGATGCCTGATCTGGTCAAGTACGACGGGAGTGGAGATCCCAAGACTCATCTCTTTGGTTACCATGCTGCCATGAAGCTTCTAGTAGTGGAAAGTGAGGCTATGTCTCAGTTGTTCTCTCAGACTCTCTTCGGGCCAGCCTTCCATTGGTTTCTATCACTTGACATCTTCAAGAGAAGGACGTGGGAAGACATTGGGGCTGCGTTTATTTCGTAGTACAATTACAATTTTCAGCTCAATATGACTACTCGAGAGTTAGAATCCACCAAGATGGAGACTAAGAAATCCTTTGTGGATTTTATTAAAAGGTGGAGAGCTAAAGCCGCTCTAACGACTGAGTGCCTAAGCAAGAGAGATCAGCTTTGCATCATCTCCCGTAATCTCCAGCCCGACTTCGCCAAGTACCTGGTCACTATTCAAGCCTTCGCCAGCTTTGAGACCTTCTTCGAATTTGGCCTGGTCATCGAGGATGCGCTACAAAGTGGGATTTTACCAAGGGGGAATCTTCCAATCCTCCGAAATCAAAGCCTCGGGCCTACTCCGAGAACACCAACGCGCTCTTTGGGGGTAGTACTTACTCCAATGCAGCGACCAGTGGCAGCAATGCCTCATCTTCCAACACTGCTAACCACATTGCAGATGTCAACCAAATGCAGACACCGCAGAATAATCAGCCTCACACTCAGCCCTGCAGCTTCTCTGCTTTCGAGGCACCACTATCTTCCGTCATGGAAAAGCTAATCAAATTCGGGCACTAGAAGCCCCTCAATCCAACTCTCATTCCTAAAAACCCACCAGCCAATTTCAAGCCTAACCTTTACTGTGCCTACCATAGGGGGCTGGTCATCTCATTGACTCTTGTTATCGCCTTCACCATGCAATTCAAGATCTCATTGATGAAGGCACGCTCCAAGCTCCGCCTCCACCTCCTTAAAAGTCGAATATCATCGCCAACTCCATGCCTAATCACAAAGTTATCCCACATATCAGCCGGATATCCCTCAGCTCCACTCATATTGACCCTGACTTGACTATATTCAACCCTACCGACTATATAATCCCAACGGACCAACCTAGGCCAGTTGTATCCCTCCTCTCAAACCCGAGGCTGAGCTCATGTACATTCGATTGAATGGACAAACATCCTATCCCAATGCAACCCCAGAGCGCCTGCAGAGGGGTTTAACCATATTCAATGCCGTCATTAGTGATGTTCACAATGACTCTATTCCTTTTGTATAGCTCAACTCTGCCTCCACTATTCGTAACACATACTTCAATGTGACTGACCCTAACCCCTCTCTAAGTTTGTTGAGCCAGTTTAGATGTTTTATGCCTGCTTTGCCCGTGCTCAAGTTAGACATGCAAGCTGTAGGTTGGGCAATAGCTGACAATGAGGACTATGCTGCTCCCATAATTAATGAGTTGTGTGAGCTCGAACTAGGCAAAACCCAGAGTATGACCCCTTTAACCATGCCTAGTATGACGAATGGATGACCGGTTATGACATAGCAATGCTTGATCCTTTGGATGGCATCTCCTTGTACATGCTCTTCTACAGCCTGAGCCCATGGCCCCCGAAGAAGAGTTTTATTAGGATCCCGAACTAGCTTGGCAGGATGCAATAGATTTGAATCCCGATCTCCTATAAGGCTATTATGATCAGGATTATTTGACGTATTACACTGAGGAGGACCTCGTTCAGAAGGACCCCTATGTTCTCGGGGATTATAGCTCCACCTTTAACTCAAACTTAGTGTCTGAAGCCGAGTATGACCCCTCTTCTTACATTATCAATGAGGAACTTCCACGTCCTGATGCTCCTTACCCTGACGATGGAAATTGCAGCATCATGGTTACAGGTTTGGTTCAACCTACTAATCTTTGGAAAGTCGACGAGATAGTCGATATTCAAGTTGGGATAGAAGTCTGGCTGTCAATCGCTCCCTGGTAGACAGCAGACTTTAGGGTGTTCCCGTTGTTGCAAGTCCAGGTCCTGTTATAGAAGAAGCAGCTGTCAAAGATCTTAGCTTTTGGGACTCGTTGCTGATGCAAGACTTGGCTAGTGATCTGGGTTTGGATGGGGAAGTGCCGGTAGCATCTTCGATTGTTGATAAAGGGAAGCGAAAATTGGGGCAGGTTCCTACCAATCTCTGGAATATTAATGAAGACCCTCAAGTCGTGCCTTCTTCTGGGAATGTTCACAACGTTACGAGGAGTGGACGAGTTTTTCAGCCTACTAACTTGCAAGCTAGGAGTTCGTCCAATCCTTCTAACCAAAGGAATGAGCCTTTTGCTTTCCTGAGGTTTGCACCACTTGAGGTACCAGCTGGGTTTCCAAGTGATGATCTGATCCAAAAGTAGCTAGAGCGAATTCCTACTCTTATCTCAATCTAAAGTCTGATTTGCTCCTCTCATGAGCATCGTCAGAAGCTATACCATGCCCTCTCTCGCCTGGAAATGCTGGCTGATGTCACTCCCGAGGCCATGGTATCTCTCCTCTTACCTCCCACTTCAAAGCATACAGTTGTCTTCACTAACAAGGATTTACCAGTCGAAGGAGTCAATCACAATTGTCCCCTACACATCACAGTCAAATGTCGAGGACTCAGGGTTCTAACCGTTCTCATCGACAATGGGTCAGCAATCAACGTTTGCCCTCTTAGGGTGGCTTATGGCCTGGGACTTACTAAAAAGGACCTTGTGCCTTCAAACTTGGCTGTCAAGGAGTACGATAGCACTCATTGTGTTGTCGAAGGAACTCTCATGCTCAAGCTTGACGCCAAGGGTTTCGAAATGGAAGTGGAATTCTATGTTGTGGAAATCCTCGCTACATTCAACCTGCTTCTGGGCAGTCCTTAGCTCCATCGATTAGACATCATGGCCATCCCTTCTACTCTCCATCAAAAGGTTATACTGGGACTTCCTTCCGGTACGCTTACTATTTGTGGAGACTCTGGCATTCGTCTGCACAAGGAGGATGGCTCTCTTGTTTTCGGGATCAACCACAGTGAAGATGACGTCGATCTTGGAGGATTCTCTTTTGATACATCTGGATTAGTACTTGCCATCAATGTAGACGGTGACTTCATTATAAGCTCAACTGCTTTGGACATAATGAAGAGGATGTCGTACATGTCTGGCTTGGGACTGAGAATCAACCAGCAAGGGATCCCTAAGTTCCCTACCTTTCCTTCCAGTGAGGGCCACTTTGGTTTGAGGTATGTTGCTCTTACCAAGGATGCCAAAAAGGGGAAAAGTATAGGAAAATCTCAAACCCTTTATGGTGATCCAAATAGCTACTTTGTGCATGAAGGGGAAAATGCTGCTTACACAGGACAGGCCGAACCGTTTGTGGATTTAGAGACTGTGGAGCTGCTACCTGGTTTTGAGATCTTCTCTGCTGACACCTGGTTGGACAGTGATGAGGAGCTGGAAAGAGCATAATTTAAGAGGAAGCTTGGCCAGGTTAAGGTGAAGACTGACTGGCTAGGATCTTTTGATCAAAGGAGCTTGGAGTTGCTGTTCCAGGAATTCTCCTAAGTAGGTTTTGTAGGGAGGTATTCCCGAACAAGCTCAAAATAGAGCCCGAACAAGCAGTACGTGGGTCCACAGAATAAATAAAAAAATATAAACTGCCGTAGAAGGCGGTGATCGGCGTTACGGACCAGTGACATGAGAAGTCATTGGTCCAGGCAAGTTTTCTCGGCTGATAAGGACAAAAGACAAGAGAAGTCATTGGTCAAAATGATTAATAGGGACCAGTAACATGTGAAGACATGTGAAGTCACTGGTCTAGGTGGCTCGTTCGGCAATGAGGTGACCGAACAGGGAAAGGACTATTGAGAAAGTAGCCCTAAGTGCTAAAGCGGAAGGAACACCCTAGAAGGTTCCAGAACAGAGGTATCCCATAAGGAATAAGATCCCGAGAATGTAAGATCTAGGAAAGATGCCCAACGGAAATGGGATGTTCGGCTAGTCATGGAAAGGAGTCCTAAAAAGATTAAGGCAGTAAATAGATAAGAGAACGAGAATCCAGAGGATCCTGGGTTTCTTATACGTGATAGGAAACCTAGGGTAACAAAGATGCTTTGGCAGCAAACATACGTATGCCTATATAAACAAGGTTTAACCTAGGTGAAAGATACGTAATACATTATATTCATACTGTTCTCCTACCGATAATTAGGGTTTTCTTCAGTACGTAATACTAACTTAGGCATCGGAGGGCCTTTGTCATGAGAGGCAAATGTGCGCTCACCCCTTGTTTGTTTTGCATATTAGATTTCCGATGACGAATTAGGGTTTCGGTCAAGAAACACGAGTAGCTGTTACGATCTTGTATTGTTCTAAGATATAATCGATTGAAAAATGATACAAACTCCAAAAAAATGACTATTAAATTCGGACAGAGGGAGCAGTCCCCTACGAAAAGAGACGTGCAATTTTCTGATTGAAAAATAATTTTTTAATTTGTTGCAAAGGAATTTAAAAATTTATAAACATAAGTACTTTTTTTATTCTGAAATTGTACGTTTCTTCATAAGGGACTATCATTTGGAACAATGGAGTATTTTATTAGTGGGAGACATGATTTTTACCAACAAGTGGGACCTTTAAGTATTGAATAAAAAGACATTTTATTAGAGAAATGTCTCTTTTATCTAAAAGGTGCATGTGACCATTAGTTTGAATGGAAAGATTTTAAGGGATTTAGGCTGCGTTTTTTTAAACTAATTTGTTCTGAATTTATTTAGGAATTTTTATTTTTTGTTACTTTTTGATTATTTTTGTTGTAATTTTTGGGCTTAATCATTCGTCTTGAAGAGAAAAATCAGAAAAATACAAAAAATATGAATCAATGCTGGAAAAAATTCATATAAGGCAACTTTAGACAAAACAAAAATAGTTTGATACCTTTTCGTCTTTTGTGGACTTTTTAAATTTATTTTGGTCATAACTTTTTACTTGTCAAACTCTTCTTGTCGAGATAGATAATTAATTCAAAAAAATATAACGCAAATCTAACAAAAATTAAAAAAATCGAACAAAACACACAAAACAAAGGGAAAAAAATAAGTTTACAAGAACCCCACCCTTATATGTGGCTCTTTGGTAATTTTTTTTAGAGTTCTATAAACATAGTGCTATCCCACATTGTTTTGCAAGGGTATCTCCAACATATCGTCTTCCCTATCTGATCAAAGGCATACTTACTATCCACACCGGGATTAGAAGATTTATAAAAGATTATTTTCTTGCAGTCTAACCAACCCCAATGGTTGAATTCTAGACAATTGTGTGGGGAGCATACCCAACCACCTAGACTAACCCTTGGGGTTCAAAGTGAAAAACTCTTTATTAATGATACTCCTTATTTTTCAAACCAAATTAGTTTCGAGGCCATGCATTTATAGGTTTAAAATTAATAAAAAAAAAAGAGGTAGTGATAATGCCAAAATCGTTTTTGTTGGTGCCAAAACTGCAATTTATAAAAGTCTTATACATTGCACATGGTACAAACCTTTTATGCACTAGGGTTTTGGTACCAACAAAAACAGTTTTGGCATTATCATTTCCAAAAAAAACAGAAGGGGGTTATGCTTATGTTTAAGATCTACAGGAAATAGGCTCTTTTTTTTTTTTTTTGTGATTACTTGTGCGAAGATGAAACAAAACTCAAATTTGTTGTTAACGCCCCTTTTTCCTAGACCCACAAACAAAATAATTCCCTAGCTTTTGAGAATTCAATCTATTCTTTTTTGAAAAAATTAGCCATAAGGACGGTAAAATAATTTTCATTTAGAGGAAGGACGCCAGCAAAATAGTTTTCAGTGGATATCCTTCAACTTTTTGAGTTTTTTAACCATAAGGCCAAAACATGTTTATACACTTTCATAGAGTTTTATGGTGTATTTTTCTATCATAAGGTTTTAGTGGTTTATGCACTTTCATAGGGTACTCTAGAGTTTTAGGCACTTTCATATATAGGGTACCCTAGAATTTTAGGCATTTTCATAGGGTACTCTAGGGTTTTAGGCACATTTGTCCTTATATTTGATTGCAAAAGAAACTTTAGGGTACCCTAAGGCCCAACCCCAAGGCCCAAGAGTCCTGGGCCTTAGGCACCCTAAAAATGTTTAGTTTTTGGGGCACTACAATTTTTTTAGTATTTGGGTTTGACTATGACTCTTTTTTTAGCCCAATACCATAAATGCTCATTCAACATGCAAATAAAGGCCCAAAAACTCAAATGACCCAAAACTTGGTGGCATTTTTGTAAATCAGAGAACTAATTGGTCCATTTTTGGAAAAAAAAAAAACCAATGATCAGGAAACTCAAACCACTTCCACCCCACCAATAGATGCATGCCACCTCAGCAAATGCCTTTAAATGCTTTGGAAAGTGATGTTCACAAACAGAGCCTTCAGAACAGTTCAATTACTCTCCCATGTTTTTGAACGGCATTTCTTCTTCTTTTTTTTTTTTACATTTGAATGACATTTCTTTCCCTTTGTAGCCGTTCCGCTTAGATTTTTGGGATTTTTTCGACTTTTGTCCCAATTCAAATTTATTAATTTTAATTTTAACTTTTGTGAATTATTGATTTGTCTGGTCAAAACGAATCAAAAAAGTAAGAAATTACAATGACTTTTACCCTTTTTTTTTTTTTTTGAAATATCCAATATAAATATAGCCTTTTGTGCTTTATCTTAGATATTTCAAAAAATATTTGGGTAAAAGTCATAATTTTTTATATTTTCAATTTTTTTCGTTGAGATAAATCAATAATTTACAAAAATTTGACTCAAAACTAATAAATCCGATTTTTTTTTTTTTGAATATGGACAGAAACGGAAAAGCCCAAAAATTCCGTAACGGAACCACATCTAAAACTGATTTGTTTCAACAAATTAACTAAAAAAAGAGAGGAAAGGTGCATTTATTTTTAGCCTTCTCGTCTACTTCTGTGATGGTGGGAAGGAATTTGTCATGAGAAATTTTTGCTTCTAGAAATGCAAGACGAGTAGTATTCAAGGGATATTCATGCGTTATTGAGATAATATGTGTTTGCCTATTCGAAGACTTTGTATTTTTGTGTTCGTATGTAATAATTAGTAGAATTTTATATTGGTTTGACTTTCTCATATTTTGATCGTTACTATAAAAATTGTTAAATATTAAGGGCACACTTTTTTAATTTGGTTTTGGGCACTTAAAATCCTTGGGCCGACCCTAATTACGAGACTTACTTTTTGGCATCAAAGTGGGCACCTGATTCTGAAATTTTTGAAGTTTTGAGTGTGATTTGTTTTTGCAGGGCCATGTGCCCACGTTTAGCTTAGCATCCATTCGAAAAAGATTAATGATTGGTCAGCATTTTTTTATCTTTATGTAGTCTTTAGGGACAACGGAGAAAGCCTAACCCTTTTTTCCCCTTTATCTGTGTTCCTTTCTCTCCTTTCCAAGCCTATACTTGTTATGTGGTTCGGTCATTGAAACGTACTACCAGGATGGCCCTGATAATTTGAAGACGTAAAGCGAATTTTAATACGGAGGCTCTTTTTAATAATTTTTTTAAAAAATATAGGTGGATAATATAAGATAAAAAATTTAAACATGGTATTTTAACTTCGTAAAATAAACTTTTGAGTATAATTTAAAGCATTAGAAATAGATGAATCAAACACAACAAAGTACGGCTTTCTCTAACTAATCATGTTATTAACTTTAATTGTACGAATTTTATTTTTAACAATAAGAGGAGTTATAATTTATATAAAACATTTTTTTTTAATGAAAGTTTGTTATGTAAAATTAAAAATAAATTATTTTGGTTTATTTTTATTCAACGGTATTTTATTTGTGAATGTAATATAAAAGGTAAAAGTAAATTTTATGGACTAATGGTTGAGCCGCCTGTGTAAATATACATACAACAGCTATTTGGTGAACAATTTTGCCTCTTTCCATTCTAAAGAAAGTGATTCTTTTCGTGGTAAAGTTTATTGGGCTAAAGTTTTACATATAAGTTTTTTTTTCTCTCTTAAACTTTCACCTGGGCTATAGCCCGACCCCAAGTCAAGGTACTTCCGCCACGGCGCCACAGGCCAAAAGATCATCGCTAGAACATCGATGGATCTGATGCACAAGTCGTCATCGTTGCTATTGGAAAGCTCAAAAGGCCATCACCAAGACCGATCAGATTTAAGAGCCAAAATCTAGATTTGGTCTTCCAAATCTAGCTTCCAATCGTCCAAATATGATGGAAAGATCGAGAGATCTTCTCTCCTAAGAAGAGAGTCTATACCATATCACACTCATGGAGTAAGGAGGAGAGGAGGATATGGCCATGGAAAAAAGGGAAGGAAACGGTGATTAGCCTCGGGGGGAAGGGTAGACAAGGAGGGGGGAGGTGGTTCTGGTGGGTTGGTGCGAAGGAAACTCTCTCCAGTACTAGTTTACGTTATGCTTACATCGATTAATTTTGGGGGCTCAATTAAAGCCTCGAGCAAAGTCTGTATGAACTAACTTCGAAGGAGTTAGTAGCATTTGAGACATTTTGAATGTGAGATCTTAGGAGTGAGCAAACCATTATGTTTTGGATCTTGACCATCAGGCCAATCCCTTGGGTTTAACATTATACCAAACTATTAATATTTTGACATGATGAGGTAAGAAAAAAAACATGCAGTTGCCAATCCATCTTTAGTCTTTGTAGTCTTCCATACTAACTTTTATAATTAACCTTTAAATGCATTCTTTAGAGTTGAATCAATATTCATTTCACAGTAGCTAACTTCAAACAAAGGCCAAGGAATGTTTTCTATTCTTTAGGAATATTGAGTTTACAAAAGAAGATAATTAAGGACAATCGTTAGAAGAATTATGATCCATGTCCCCTGTTCTTTTTTTATCAAAACAACAAGAAATTCATTTCATTCAAATATCCGAAAGCAAAAGATTTCATAACAATAAATAGGATTGAATCAAAACTATCAAATCTAATACACAAGCTACTGCAAAAAACACACCAGGCTAATAAACTCAAAGACACACAGTCGAAGCAGACCAACATTAGGTGTCGGCATAGAGTCCATCCACGACTTAGAAATCGAGAGGATCCTAAGGAAACCCCAGCTCAGACCATGGATGGGTAGCATGGATGAAATCATCAATCGGAAACAGAAACTCAAGCTAACATGCCAGCCAGGTCTTGAGAGGAAAAACAATGCCAACGGAACATTGGCGCGTCTTCGCTGTCACCAGCATGGGCACCACTGTAGGGCAAGCCTCCATTGTCATGGCAGGCTCCAGTGCATAGGAAGGCATCAGTGCATGGGAAGGCATAGCGGCCTACGCTGCCACGACAGCCACAGATTTCTACTTTTGAGAACCAAACCACACAACCATAACAAGAGAACTTATTCGCCCACCATCACAACCCACCGGATTTAGGGAAACCATACTAGTACAGTCATCAAACTTGGGAAACCGGTTGAGAGAAGATAGAACAAAACAACCGGAATAGAAAAAATGAAACCCTAACCCAACCTCATTTTTATTACCTCACCACCGGCTTTAATCTACCACATTTGGGAAGCCAAGGAAGAGACAAACCAAACAAAGTATGCCCGTCGCCGGCCGAAGACCCGATTGCTACTTAGCAACACTTGGACAACACCAAAACGGAGCCGAGATAAACCTTGCGAAGAGGAGAGGGAAACAAAGGAGGGGAGAGGGGAAGGGAGGACCAGGGGAGGAGGGCTGAGGAGAAGACCGCGGTCCCCTCCCCTGAAAACTCTAGCCGCCGAGGGTATTTGGGAGCCTACTTTTTAGCTTTTCATTTTTAACTTTTTGGTTTTTTAGCCTTTTGGATTATGGTCAGAATGCGTTTTTTAGTATGATAAGAGTGTTTGAGAGATATATGCAGAATGTAGTTTGGAATAGTAATAGTGTTTGGTAGATCAATGATGAAAATGAATTATGTGTTGATTTTTTACCAGATTGCCCTTAGCCTTTATTATTTGAAAAAGTACGAACCAATGCACACACACACAAAAAAGTGTACAAACTGAAGGAAAATAAATGGGAGGGTAGATCAATGTGTTGTGTATTTCTGGTGGTGTTAATGAACAGGTGAGGAGCAGATAAGGGGAAATAAATGGAAGGGCAAACTGGTAAAAAAGTTAGAATGCTTAGGGTATTTTGGTAATTTAACGTAAAAATAGAAAAATGCAAAATTGGAAAAAGTACCTCCGCACCTCATTTTCGGTTATGTTTTCTTTTGTGCAATTCAGTGAATGCATTGTGCCAGAATGAGTTTGGCACTTGGGCTCCCAAACAGGCAAAATGGAAAAGTGAAAATTAGAAAATGCAAAAATGCACTTCTTGGCGTAGTTGATAAGTCTCTGCCTCCCTGTTGTGAAAGATTTTATGTTCGAACCCCACAGGGAGCAGACCCTTTGGGAGCCAGGGCTATAGATAACCTCTGGACCCCACTAACACCCCCTACTGACCTCGCTGATATATATTGCCTAAAAAAAAAAACCCGGAGTCTAGAAGGATTGGGGAGCGAGGGTTTTTAGAGAGAGAGAGAGCAGCAAGCAAAATATCCACGTCCCCTTCGTGACTAAAACGCACGAAATAGCAGACAAAGTTCCCAAGTCAATTCTATAAAACGACCTTGACAAATTAGATCAATAAGAGAATAACTTTTTTGGCGTGTAACCTTGAATATACTTTACGTGCTCAATTCCGCGCGTTTAAAAGTGTTTTGAATGGTTCGAATTTTAAAAAATTATTTGCTAGAAGAGTTTAACTCTTCGCAAGAAGAGTTTTTTTTTTTAAATCCGGACCATTGATGACCGAAACGAACTATGGAGAAGCTACTTTCACTCAATCAATAATGGTGTGCTTACACTTTCCTGAAACACATACAGAACTATGGAGTTGGGGGGCTGCTGTCCTTCAAGGGACAGCAGCGTGCTGTCCCGGCCGAGGGGGTTCCACTCCAGTCTCGCTCCGACGATCGAAAACGTTCACTTTGTAGAGCTCGTCGAGTTGAACGAATACGTAAAAAAATCAGCTCAATCGGATATCAATAAGTACCTAATCGAAGCCTTTTTGTCTTGAAAAGAATGGATCCGAAACACTAAATCAAATCTACTATAACCCATTATCGGCAAGTTATATGTGTTCCGATCAGGCACTTAAAAGATATCTGATCAAACTGATTTTTTGCATACTTGTTCAACTCAATGAGCTCTACGAAGTGAACATTTCCGATCGTCGGACCAAGACCGGAGCGGGGCCCCTCGGCCGGGACAGCACGTTGCTGTCCCTTCAAGGGACAGCAGCCCCCCCAGTCCCAGAAGTATATATACATAATTTTGTACATATACGAAATCATGATTTCCCTTTGGTAACTGGCCAATACCGATCAACAGGCCACAGATCTCATCTTCTCCATTTTATCTTGCTACAAATACTTGATCAGTCGATCATCTTGAAAAATGCAACAGACAAATTTCTTCGTTGCAATAACTTTTCTAGCAGTAGCCCTTCAGTTTTTTTCACAACCTCAACTGGCTTCAGGGCAAGGAAAAATGGCGACAGTGTTAAGTATAGACGGAGGGGGTGTTAGAGGAATTATTCCAGGCACCCTTCTTGGCTTTCTTGAATCAAAGCTTCAGGTTCTATTAGTTCATCAAACATTTGTACCTCGGTTTGATTTCTGTTTTATGGACTTTGTCGAAATTGTTTCTGTTTCTGGTTTTTTGAAATCAACTTTTTTTAGGAATTGGATGGAGCCAATGCAAGACTTGCAGACTATTTCGACGTAATTGCTGGAACTAGCACCGGTGGTCTAGTGACCACCATGATTACTGCTCCGAACAAGGACAACCGTCCGTTGTACGCTGCCAAGGATATCAACAACTTCTACTTGGAGAACTGTCCAATGATCTTCCCGCAGAGCAGGTGAATAACAACTTTGTATTTAAAGATATTTATTTATGAATTGTTCCTCCTGAAAAGTTTCTTTGTCTCTGCAAAGTTTCATTCTCCTTGTACCGTCTAGCTTGGTCAAGTTTTGAGCTTATTGTCCGATCAATTTAGTTTTAAAGGAACGTACTTATTTTGGGAGACTTAAAAGATCAATTATTCTCATTACCGTTGTGTGTTTGGGGTGAGCCCACACTGACTATGATCGAACTTCGTGACCCACTGACCGGATCCCTGGTCTATGGATGACCTGTTTGATTAGTAATTGATATCCTTCTCTAAATCAATACAAGTTACCATGTGTTTTGGTGAATGATTCAGTAACTGGTTTCTTGATTAGCCGAAACAACTTCATCACCAAGGTTAAAAGCTTGTATGGTAAGGTAACCGGGCCCAAATATGACGGGAAGTACCTGAGCTCATTGACGAAGGAGCTACTAGGCAACATCACCATAAGTCAAACCCTAACTGACGTGATCATACCAACTTTCGACATCAAACGGCTTCAACCAATAATCTTCTCCACCAACGATGTATGATCCTACTAACCAAAAAAATCAAGTTTTGTACATTATCTTTTGGAATTTCACAAAAGCTACACTTATGAAATTAGTATAGTCTAAAATAATTTGAGATGTCTTGACAGGGAAAGGAAAATGCTTCAAAGAATGCTCTACTATCAGATATTTGCCTCGGCACTTCTGCAGCTCCCACGTTTCTTCCGGCACATTACTTTGAGACTAAGGATGGAGATGGAAAGACTCGAAGTTTCGATCTTATCGATGGCGGGGTAGCAGCTAATAATCCTGTGAGTTAAGAAGTACTTGATTTTATAGTGTTACAAAATCACCAATTTTCTTTCTAGAACATAACTAACAAGATGATGCTGACAAAATTCACAGACTTTAATGGCCATAACTCACATTTCCAAACAAATCCTGATGGGAAAATTTAAGGTTGTTGACATGAAACCCATGGAGAGCAGCAAGATGTTAGTGCTATCATTGGGTACTGGTACGCCCAAGATAGAAGAAAAGTATAGTGCAGATGAAGCCTCCAAATGGGGTCTGCTCAGTTGGGTTTACGAAGATGGCGCGACGCCAATTGTTGATGTATACAGCGATGCAAGCTCAGATATGGTCGATATTCACATTTCCACTCTCTTCCAATCGTTCAATAGCGAAAAGAACTACCTTCGAATTCAGGTAAAATGATTGTGGATCCTATTTCCACCGGAATTCAGTTTCAACGCGCTTTCAGCAACACAATGTGGCGAGAATCTCGAAATATACAAATTCTGAATTTCTGAGGCACAATCGTGCTAATGGAAGGGCACAATCGTGCTGATGGAAGTGCATTGGAACAAAAGAGACAATGAGTACAACTTCGGTAGATCATAATGTCAATGTTTGATGCAGACATCCAAAACACTAGATGCTAATAATGTCTTTATGTTTGATTGATAGGACGACACATTAACCGGTGATGCATCTTCAGCAGATATTGCTACCACGGAGAATCTACAAAAGCTTGTGCAAATCGGAAACGAGCTATTAAAGAAGCCGGTCTCCAGGGTGAATTTGGAGACAGGCAGGTTTGATGAGGTTCGAGGAGAAGGTACGAATGAAGCGGCTCTAATCCGCTTCGCTGAGCTGCTTTCCGAAGAAAAAAAGCTTCGGCCAGCCGGATTGAGGCCCAGTCCGGCTCAGGTCGTTTCAACAACCGGCGGGGAGCACCTTAGACGATCGCACGCAATAACTGGCATCTTTCTAGCCTTCATATTAGTGGAACTCAGTCTCATTTAGAAAGTTTCCCTCTATCTTTCAGCAACTGAACGGGAAGGGGTTTAGGAATGGACTCTTGAATCGGATGCGGTCGCCCAGCGAGAAAGGCCCTGACCTTGCCAACCAAGTGAAAATCAAATAGAAAGAATTAAAAACGCCATTTCAGGATTAGGCTTTTGCCATGAAAACATTTCTTGTACGAGGATTTTAATCTATCTGCGTGGTTCCCATTATTTGTCAATAGGAGAGGGCAATAGAGGCACCCACAATGCCTCCTTTTTATATATATGTGTGTGTGTAATGTGTTTGATGACCAAAACCACTTTATCCGGACATTTTTCTTAGGGTTCCAGAAATTTATTCGCGTGCTATACACCAATCACCAGTTGATTCATCAGCCGTTAAGGGCAAAACACCAGCACAAAAATTATAGACCAGCGTTTAAATTGAATTGAACACCGCGTACAATGTTCCAAGAGCACCCATAACTTCTCCATTCGAAAGACACCTGAACCAGTCTAACGACGGATGAGACATGCATTTCTGTACGATGCAGTATGAACATAATAAATCTTAATAGGATGTTGGAACAATTTTGACAGGATCTCAATGTTAACTGAACACTGATATATAGGAACTTCCACCATACCGAACAAATAGAGATTTCGCAATGCGAACAAGAACTGAAGTCGTGGACAACTTCAAAAGGAGTTAGGGGGTGTTTGGATGGCTGATTTTCGCATTTTCTGTTTCACCTTTTTCTATTTTGGGTGTTTGGCTGAGAACAAGAAAAGTCATTATCTGAGAATGGTTTTTCAGATTTTAAGAAAGGAGAAGAGAAGTGAGAAAGAGCTCCTGAGAAGCTTTTCCCATTCTCATTTTCTCATTTTCTTCTCCCAGCCATGCCAAAAGACATCTTTACCCTCTCATTTTTGGGATAATTCCACAAAAGCCTCTCAAATTACGTTATCCTCTTCACACCTCTGCATCTCCCACCACAAGAACAGGGAGACTTTCTTCTGGGTTAGAATTATGGTTTCCATTTCGATTTGACCACGAGAGAAACCCAGAACATAAATTCGACTCTGTTTCTTCTATTCCAACACATACAAATTTCGACAAACATTAACAAATTTCATTGTTTCACTTGTTTTTTCTGTTTCCCAAAAATCAAACCCACAAAAAACTCTACAAAACTCACCATATTCAGCTACTTCACTAAACACTCTACAAAACTCACCATATTCAATTTCGAAACCATTTAATTTGGAGTGACTTCACCAATTGATTTTTCAAAACCCAACGAGTACTCATCTAATGCTCTAATTGTTTTTTCAAAACTCCCCATATTCTATTGATTTTGTATGAAAGAGAGAGGAGGGGTGTTGGTTTTTTGGGCAGAAATGGGCTCTTGATTTGCAGAAATGGAGGTTTGGGTATGAGAGGAGGAGAGAGAGAAATGGGTTTGGAATTGGTTAATTTGCCAGGGTTCCGGCGTGTGTGTGAAAGAGAGACAAATTTGGTTTGTCTCAAAACAAGGGCAACATGGTAAAAATTCAATACATAATTCATTTTCATCATATATTTTTCAAACACTACTCTTGCTGCAAAATGCATTCTGGACATATCATCCAAATACTCTACTAAATTTAAAATACATTTTGATCAAAATTCAAAAAGCCAAAAAACTAAAAAACTAAAAATGAAAAGTCAAAAAGTAGGCTCCCAAACACCCCCTTATCTGCTGTTAGATTTTCTAATTTGATTTTCGAGTAATAAATGGAAAGAGATAAATAGAAAGATATTAGTGATAAACGAAGAGAAAACTTATTGAAAATCTTGCTAAGAGAAAGTGAGTGGTTCTTAGGACCACAAGTGAACAAAGCCAATAGCTTGAGTTAGCTTTAAGTTACCATATTAACCTATATGCAATTGCATCATGAACTCATAGAGAAATGCTAGGTATCGCAAGAAATATACCTTGAAATCACTCCGAACATGTAATTTTTACCGCTAATAAAAGTCTATTAACGGTCATAAATACCTCTAAAAGTCTGTTTGAGATAATTTTAGGGTATATATTTTTGGTACCCAAAACACTTTTGTAAACACTCTCCTTTTAATTTTTCCTTGTTTTTTAAAGGCCAGCATCCAAGCCAACTTACGTGCGTGCGTGACAACGACCGGAAAACTTCTAGTGGTACCAAGAAGTACTTGAACCTATGAGCTTGGCAGAGTAATACATGCACTGAAAAACCAAACACTTCACCTCTTTCTTGGTTTTATTTTAGAAACGTGAAAACCCAAAACCCATTTTCCTCAAAAGCCATTTTGCCTCTTCCTGCCAAACACCCAAAACCCAAAAATGAGAATTGAAAAATGTAAAAAGGGGCCATCCAAACACCCCCTTAGCCTTTGTTCGTTCCCTGACTTTGAAAGGAATCTTTTTCCTTTCTCATTTTTGAACTCATTTTTTAAAGGAATACGTGTTACTTTCTCCTACACACTTAGGACCCACAATTCCCACTTGGGAAAATGTTTCCCTGCTTCGCACTGTCATCTCTCTTTCTCTCTCTCTCTGTACGCGCGCGCGTGTTGCACACTCCTCCAGTCATGGTTTTTCTAAAAAACTCATGGTGGTTTTCCGGACCAAATACCCCAAGTCGTTAGTGAGTTTTGGTTTAGGAAAAATCAATTTTGACAAATTGCTAACCTAAATTAGGAACAAATTACAATTCAACTGAGTCATAAACTAGAAACAAATTAAAATTTATGGCCATTGAATTTGTCCTTTCTCATTTTTTTCTAGTTGGGATTGCAAAAGAAAAAGGTCTATAATCATGGCTGAATTTGAATTTTTCTATTTGTATTTGCCATATGGCTACTCCAATTGATATGCAAATAAATGATACGATTTTAATTTAAGAGAAACTCAAAAATTTACATGCATCCATGCAATATAATAACATAATTAATTAAAATTTTAAGCGATAATTAAA
>BPLS01000492.1:0-10573 GCA_019656275.1 Rhododendron kiyosumense | reverse complement strand
ACAAACACCAAATGCCTACTAAATAGCAAATGACAGTTCGAAACAGCAAACATGAGAATTCAGAAGACATGGGAATAGCCAAATCAGAATACTTGTAAAACTACTGGCATTACCAAAAAAGAATACTTGTTAAAACAAGTTTGGTACTGACATTACTGCAACCATTGCCAACATTACATTCCAACATTACACAAACTTACTGCCAAAACAAGTTCGGTACTGACATTACAACCATTGCCAACATTACATTCCAAGATTACACAAAAAATACTTGTTCAAGTAATGCAACCACTTACTGCCATGGCAACCAATCTAAAGTACTGGAAACCACAAATATTTACAGTCAGTACTAGGAACCCAAAAATAAAGTACTTGTTCCATTAGGTACAACAAACCCACTACACATTGGGAAATTTCATCCTAACTAAACCATTCCCTAAATCATATTCAAATTCCAGATTTCTGTGTTGAACTTGGGGTTGAAGTTGCTCCTTGGGAGTCCAGCCTGGGGATTGGAGTGGTTGGCATTGTGGCACTGCCACTTCCACTAGCACTTGCACATGATGCAGCAGAAGAACTTGATGGCTGACTCCAAAAAACTGCATTCCCTAACCTAGCAGATCTCCTCCATCCCTACATTCACACCATGTAATGAAAATTCATAAATATGTCATGCACACCTTATAGTATGGACTATAAACTGAAACTTAAACTAAATCTATGAGATTAATTGGGTTTCATACTTGTGGATTTGGTAGACCAACTCTTGGGGCAACAGTTCCTGCACCTCCAAACCTTGGAATTGGTACTTTAGCTTTTGCAATAACTGGTTCTTTACCTTTCCCAATAGTTGGTGCTTTACGTTTTCCATTGTTTCCAACATTTTGTTCACAGCTCTCTTTGATAACCACTCCAGGAAGTGCAGGAGTGTTTCCACCTCTTCCTCTTACTCTTCCTCTACCTCCAACCACCACTTGTCCTTTGTTTGGAGCAGGGTCACCACCTCTACCAGTCCCTCCAATCACCATTGTGCCACATCTACCAGTTTTTTGTGCACCACCTCCTCTACCACCAACCTTTTCTCTCCCTCCTCCACCCCTTGCTCCTTTTTCTTTTCCTCTTCCTCCACTAGTAGCAGTCTTCCCTCCTCTTGCTCCCCTACCACTCCCATTGTTCTTATCTTTTTGCCTTCCAGTACTTGTGCATGGAACTAGTCCTCCTTCCTTTGCAATTATCATTTCCTCTGCCATTATCATTTCCAAGTCCTCTGCCATTGCCACTTCCTGTACAGAAAAAAATGGTACACAGTTGACACAATGAAACAAATAACAACCACTGGTGAATAAATGATTTAAGCTCTTACTTCTTCTTGAATTGTGCTTGTTGGTTTTTGAGGACATGTCCTGGAATTGTGGCCTGGCTGCTTGCAAATTCTACATTTGAGGCATGTGTAATACTTCTTCACTCCTTTTGAGGGACCTCCTGTTGGATTCTTGGGTTCTTCAGGGCCTTTCCTTCTATTCTTTTTTGGTCTACCACTCTTGACCCTAAAAAGAGGAGGTTGTATAGCATCTAAATCCTTACGAACCCACATTGTTTGGTCAGGAATTGGCTTGATGGTGAAGTCGTATGTCTTGGCAAAAGTACTAATATGGAAGCACTCATCAACAAAGTCATCAGGATTTGATTTATCAGTGATGATTGCTTCCATTCCATGTTGACATGGTATCCCACACACATCCCACTTCCTGCATGTGCAGGTTCTCTCATTTAAGTCCACAACAAATGTCCTGAGCACAGTCATTACTTCATAAATCTTGTCACCACTGTAAATAACCTGGCATTCCCCCATCAGCTTACAAGTTTTCTCAACCTTTCTCCTAATCCTTGGACATAGGGTACCCTCCCAACCCATGCACATTTGCCTCCTACCTTGCAATCTTGTCATGAGATACCTTCTAATACTTTCCAACATGGTCAGAATTGGTTCATCTCTTGCATCTTTGATTGCTTGATTGAAAGCCTCACTAGTGTTATTGTCCATTCTATTGCATTTTGACCTTAACCCATACATGCACCTAGCCCATGTCTTAGGGTCTTCACTCATTAAGTACTCATATGCACTCTCATCAATTTCTTTAATTGCATTCATATGGTACTCAAACTCCTGAACTGTGTACACTGATGCTGCCTTCCACATTAGGTCTTTCCATTCTTTACCCTTGTACACTTTTGAGAAATTTGAGTACATGTGCCTAATGCAGTACCTATGTTCAACATTTGGGTAGAATTCTGCAAATGTTTGTGTCAAGCCCTAAGTGAAACAAAAAATAAATGTTCAGTAACATAAACAAAAAACAGATGGCAGTTGTTTAACTAAGGAAAAGCAGTAATTACAAATAAAGTACCTTCTGCCTGTCAGAGACAAAGCTCCATCCTCTTTCCTCTGGATCTCCTATCAGATTTACCAGCAACCCCATGAACCAAGTCCAGCTAGCTTTGGTTTCAGACTCCACAACAGCAAATGCTAAAGGAAACATCTGATTATTGGCATCTCTTGCAACTGCATGCATCAATTGACCTCCAAATGGACCTTTTAAAAAACAGGCATCTAACCCAATTATAGGTCTGCAACCTGATAGAAATCCCCTCAGCTGTCCATCATAACTTATGAAAATCCTCTCAAACACTGGTCTTCCCTCTGGCAAGGATTCTGTATCCACCTTAATCTTGGCAGTACTACTTGGATTCTGTATTCTAACCATCTCACAATAATCCCACAACCTGGCATACTGCCCTCTATGATCTCCCCTTATCAGTTGCATTGCCTTTCTCTTTGCCCTATACACTTTGTTCTCTGAAACATTCAACAACCATTCTCTCCTAATTGTTTTCTTCATGGAACTGACCTTGGTCTCAGGGGCATCACTAAATTGGGCTAAGTACCTCTGGGAAAGCCAAGATGAGGTTGCATTATTATTAATGTATGTCCTGGTACATGAATGTTGTTGATCTATCTTTTTAATTTGGAAGGATCTCTCTTCATACATGGGAGAGGCATGAAGTCTAAAGCCACAATCATATGCACACTTTACAGTCACCCTCCTAGACTCATTCTTTAAAAATTTGAATTGAAACCCCTCCTTTATGTGGTATTCCCTCAATAATTTCCTAAAAGTCACCACATTAGGAAATTTCATCCCTTCTATTAACTGAGGTTTATTCATGTAACTCTCTTTGAACTCAGGAAAAATAGGCCTCCCATTTTCATCAAACTCAGGTGCAATGTTATCATCATCACTATCAGAACTACCCTCATTTTCTTGTTCACCTAAACTCTTAAGTAAGCTTTTCCCTAAACCTACCAAGGGAATACTCTCCTCTTGTTCCTCATCAAAAGACTCCTCTACCCCACTAAAAGAGCCAGT
Source organism: Rhododendron kiyosumense (assembly GCA_019656275.1). Lineage (NCBI taxonomy): Eukaryota > Viridiplantae > Streptophyta > Magnoliopsida > Ericales > Ericaceae > Rhododendron > Rhododendron kiyosumense. Next base: position 7,145 of record BPLS01000492.1, on the reverse strand, counting down.
GGAAGTAGAGCTATCATCATAGGGCAACCACTCAGTGTCTGAGTTATCATCATCATCCATTTCACCAACTCCTACTCCACCTTCATCACCACCTCCCTGTCCTTCTCCTACTCCTACTTTCCCATCTTGATCACCACCTCCTTGTCCTTCTCCTACTTCTCCATATTGGTCACCACCTCCCTGTTCTTCTCCTTCTCCTACTTGTTCGTCACCTCTCAACTCAGTTATGCAACCCTGGTCTATACCTATCAACTCCTCTATCAACTCCTCATCCTCTGAATCAACCACGTTAGGATAGTCAACATAAATATCAATAGAGAAATACTTGATACCATTCAACAAATGTGCTGCAAACATGTCAACCATATCATCATGATTTCTCAATGCAACTAACCCATTGTTGATGTCAGGTGGAAGTGTATAATACACACTAATGTTATCATCTTGAATTGTATATCCTATCTCCCTAATTACATCCATGAATTCATAAAAAGTGTAGGAATCTGGGTCTACCTTGATTTCAGCAGTAACCCCACCCTTGTATTCCCAGTGGACCCCTCTGACTAGCTTACCACCAACACGAGCTAACAAAGTACACCTTAAGTCAAGTGTCTCCATTTTTGCATCTGCAACACAAGAGTCAATTAAAAAAAGTCTTAACATACAAATACTTAGGAAAATAAAAGGATGTCAAGTTAAACTATCCCAATAAAACCACACATAGTCTTATAAATGGAACATTCTCATGAACACCAAACAAATACTTCATTAATGAAAGGATTTCAACTGAGCCTTATAAAATAACTGGAACATTCTCATGAACACCATACAAACACTTTATTAATCAAATGATTTCAACTAAGACTTATAAAAAATTAAAATTTAACAAATGTCAACTGAAACTTACAAAAAAAAAACCATGGAATACAAAGAGGGACCACTCAATCTGGATTTTCGGGAAAGGACTATTTTACTGAAAACTTAAAAATTCCCACTTTTTTTTAATACCCCTAATGTCGTCAGATCCAATAATGTGCGGAAAAAAAATGAGAGACTTCAGTGTATTAAAGAATCAGTGTAGTATTTTAATTTGTAGTTGCTGATTAAAAAAATAGATTCCCCAAAAATGTCTTTTTTTAATGTTAAAAAAACTCCAATCGAAGTTTTAGGGTTCCTCCAATCAAAGTTTCAGTGTAGTATTTTACAACCGTGGATCACGTATTTTCAAGGTATTTTATAGGCATAAATCTCCTAATTTCAAGGTACAACATTAAAAAACTCCAATCGAAATTTTAGGGTTCCAAATCCCCCCCACCCCCAAAACGTATATGATTTTATAGCCTAAACTTATGGATAAGGAACTTACAACTTAACTTATGACGATTTTCAACGAGGAGATTAGGGTTTCCAACGCTTCAACTTGTACGGTCTGGAACTGGGTTTCGAACAGAGTGAACGAACGAGTAGATGGAAAGATGAGATTCGATTTAAGGTTTCGAACGTGATTGATGGAGTAAGTGATGGAGATGAGGATTAGGTTGTTGTTGTTGTTGGGTTTGGGGTCTGCGATTCGAGGAGAGATAGAGAGAGAGAGAAGAGAGAGAACGGGGGAAGAGGAGAGGAGAGGAGAAGGCGTGTGGTGTTATGTTTCCAAACCCAAACCCTACTTCTTTCTTAAGACAGATGGAAAAGGGTAATTTAGCCTTTTCGTCTGTTTCCGTCCAGTTTTTAAACAGAATTATGGGAAGGGGGTGTAGTTGACGAGTTTTGATAGTTGGGGGGGTTAGTTTGTCGAGTTTTGAAGATGGGGGAGTCATGTTGACAAAACGTGATAGTTGGGGGGGTGTCCTTGTAAATAACCCTTGATTTTTTATTCCAAAGTCCATGGAATGGACTTAGAAAGTGTTCCACTTTTAGAAAAGTTATTTTTTTTCAAACGAATGTAATTTCAAATTCAAATATAATGAAAATAAAAAATATTTTTTCAATTTTTTTTGCACTGTTTAAAAGATCTCAATGAGATCTATCAAACAAGATCCATATTGATAGGAAATTATTTGTGTAAACAGATGATTTTTGAGCTTGAAATTACCTTCTTTTTCTAAAAGTTCTTTTTTCCGAAAACCGGAACGCCCTCTAGGCTTTCAAGTTAACACTGGTAAACAGAGGAGAAGAGAAGGCCAGATGCTTGACCGATTCCTATACCTAAAATAATGGGTTGCTCCAAGCGTAGGGCTGAGACCGATGTAACACAATACCCGGTAAGACCGGAGTCGAATCCACTAAGGACGGTGAAGTGTGTGTTGTGGAACCTCGGGTTTTAGTATCAAAATTAGCTCTTAGGTAGCCACCCCTTGTCTTTTAGTTGATTAATTAATTAAAACTAACAGATAACTTGCTCAACTAATTAAAAAGAGGGGCACGGTCGTAGGGAATCCGACGCTCGTTACCCAATCAGAATCCACTCACTTTTCAAGGTTCTAAAAAAAGGTTAAATTTTAGGGAGAATTGGAAACTCCGAAAGATGTGAATCCTAAGGTTGCCGGTCCCGTACACAGCAGCGAACAGGTTTTGGTCCCCCGTTCCCGCTCACATGAGTCCCGGCAATGCCTCGGATTCATCCAACGAACGTAGTTTTCACCAACTAAAATTATTTAATTAAATTAATGTACGAAAAAATTGCGAGGAATCCTAATTGGGTCGCGGCGCGCCTTTACCCAGCTACTAAACCTTAGAAAAACTATTCACTCATTATTAAAAATAAAAGGAATAAAATTCTAGAATTAATCATGCTTTCTTTTACTGGAGAAAGAAAATAAATGAGAGATAACAACTAAGTGAATACCAACGAACAACTTTAATTGAGAACAAAAATTGAAAAGAGTTACCGAGAGGTGCATTCTTGAAAAAAAAACTTGACAATTAGCTTCAAAGGAAAAGAGCTCTGGAAAGAAAGAACGTGAAAAGAAAGCTACTACGTAATGTTCGAACCCTACTAAACTAAAACTTAACAGTATTTATACTAATCTTTCCTAAAAACAAAGTAATTCTAAAATAAAAACGGATAAACGGAATTTCGGAGTTAACAGACGCGTATTGATACTAACAAACTCTGTATCAATACGCATATGCTAACACAAGCATCGATACTACCAAGTACATTATCGATTTGAATTCTTCTGGATAGATTTTAACTCATCTGTATCAATACTAGCATTCCAAGTATCAATACACGTTCTTTTCGTGGGATTCCAAGCCCTTTCATGCTTGTCTCGACTAAATCCTCTTGCCATGCACGCATGTCCAATGATTTCCACATCTCGCCAACCAAACTTGGCGACAAAACCGCCTTATTTCCTGAAATTAACCAAGAATACAAAATCCAAGAAAACAACAGCATCAAGTGGAAAAATGAGATAAACAGCACATCTAATGCGCTAATTTGCCCTACTTAGAAGCTCATATCTATGATATCACGCGCCTATCACCAGACTTTGTCCACTTCCATACTTTTTTTTGCTGACGTGGCACGTTTGTACTGGTTTGAAAGAAATGGGGAAGTTTATACCGCCAAATTTATTCTCAAATAGACGTATACCAAACTTCTTTAGAGGATAGTGAACTTGGTGTTGCATGCATGAGACCCCTTCCTTCGACGCCGAGTCCCTGCAGCAAGTAAACTAGCTGGAAATTACAGCCCCTCAAAACGACATTGTTTTGAGGCAATTTGGGAATTCTCTTCTTAAAGAACACGTGAGTCCCTCTCAACCAGGCACACTCACATACTCTCTCTCTCTATCTCTCTCTGTCTCAGAGACCTCTTTGTCATTTTCTCTGTGTTCTTCGCCAACTTTTCTTCTTCCAACTCACCCTTCAACCCCACGAATTTTTTTCATCTCTCCAAAGACACATGAGCAGAAATATTACCAAAGAAGAACTTGAAAAATATCAGTAATCAAATTAAACATTTGATCCGAAGACGAATTAAAGATATGAGTAATGGAAAGAAAAAAAAAAGATCTGAGATGAAGACAAGTCCAACAGCTTTGCCGAATTCTCAGTAATCAAATTAAACATTCTAGTTTGCTAATTGATTTAGAAAACATAGATTTGTCTGGATTCGAGTAGGAACACAAGACTCCATAGACATAGAGCGGATTCTCTCTCCTTTCATAATTATAAGAATCAAGTTTATACCTTCTCAGATGAAGTTCTTAGATAGGAGCTTCTTCTTTTTTTCATGTAAGAACTGACTCAGAAATGAATTTACATAGAAAAATCCTTTTGCATGATGAAGAAAATAAATCAAAGATAAGAAGAATGGTTGTTTTTTTTTTATGGAGTAAGGATTCCCAAATTGCCTCAAAATTATGTCGTTTTGAGGGGCTATAATTTCCAGCGAGTAAACCTCACTGCTGGGACGCGGCGTCCCCTTCAAGGACTGAGGTGCTCCGAAACTCTTTGAAGTCGACAAGAAACAAAGACCAAGACCGATACTCAGTCGGGGAATCCGCCAGTCATTGCAGATGGCGATGCCAGGTCCTACGAATGGAGACTAGAACACATGACTTCCAAAAATAAAAGAAAAGTCATGGACAAACAGGGGCGGCAATGTATATGAATTAAGAGTTTGCTCTTTTTTGGTCTCAAGTTCGAAATCTCTTAGTTAGTATCTTATTCTTGTAAGGCAAAATTCGTACAGGGCTTTAACCATTGTTAATTTCAATCGATCACCTCTGTTGGTAGACGACAGAACTTTGACTCCTACAAATTAGTCAAAGTGCGTTTAAACTGATTCGAAGACCCTAAAATACTTTAAAAACCCGACAAATTTCAAATAAACCTTTCAAATTAAATATGTAAAAGGAGAAATACTTATTTCCAGAGCAGTCGGAAACAATTTGTTTACAGCAGTAGTCCATCGCGACCGTCCAAAAGTGTTTTGGACAATTCGAATTTTAATGAAACTGTTCCGGGGAAAAGTTTCATTAACATCTAGACCGTCCGAAACACTTTGGACGGTTGCGATTGAGCACTATAAACTCTTATTTACAGCTGCTCTGGAAATAAGATTTTCTCATATAAAAAGTACCGTGGCATTCTGCTATTATTGTTTCCATTGAGAAAAGCATGCAAATATATAAAAACAAATGGTAGCCCGTGCGGAATGATTACGGAGTATCTTAGTTAAAAAATGTGTTGAGATTAAAAATTTTCATTTTAGCTGGAAAATTTACCATTTTCACCACCCATTGTGGAACTCACCTTGCATTCATTAGAATCATTACAGTAATATGACTTGTTCATATTGTAGGATCCGCAACATAGTATATATACACAAAAAAAAAGTTACTAACTTGATCAAACATCGAAATATCAAAAATAAATTTTGGTGTATAAAATAGAGGGTAATGGACAGTTTAACTTTAAATAATTAAACTATCTATTTCAGAAACCCAATTTTAATTTTTGATATACATATCGATGTTCAATCAAGCTGATTTTTGCGTACTTATACTATTTTGCGGATCTTACAAGATGAACAATTTAGATTATTGCAATGAACACACGATGAACAAAATCAGATTACTTTTTTGTGTTACCATAATTTGGAAATAACAGTAAAGTTCTTTTAAATTTACAAAATCTAACTTTCATGATATTTCCTATTTAAGATTTCTAAATGGGTTGATATATTTCATTTTTGCTGACCTTTTCAATTCTTAGAGAACAAAACAACATCGGAGAATGAGTCAAGAAGCGATGCCACGTAAAATTGGGAAATTTTTAATTTTAAAAGGAGAGAAAAAATTGACAAGCTAAGTTTAAATGTATTTTTAAAACTCTTTTAAGTTTTCAAACCAAGTTTAAACGACTAACTACTGGACCCATTCAACTTGTTAATCAACTCTGTAGATATTAGTTGCCTCTGAGAATTCAAAGAAATAAGAAAAGTAGCTAAATAAATTCAAACAATGTTGGCAGCGCTAGGAACTAGGAAGCAAGGAATACTACTGTCTTGTACTATGTTTCTAAAATCACAATTCCAACTTTTCCATAATGCTAGCTTGACTTCATATTTAAAAGTCCTTTACACATATAAGCTCGGTCATTTTCACCGTGTGTGTCAGTGTGAGACACCTACGCATCCGTTATTCTATTAATCGTGGATGTAGTATATGGATGTTAAATGGACGGTTATTTATTTATTTTTTTTCTAAGGTATTAAAAAATGGGCCTAGCATTAGGCATGAAACCCAAATTTCATCGTCCCAAAGTCCATGTCATTTAATTTTCTTTCCCATTCCTTTCCTCCTCCTCCTCCTCCTCCTTATGATTTTTGCCTGTGCTAATTCAAGTTGGCATATTACGTCTTTCCTCCTTTCTATGAAGTCAAACAAATTGTTGGGAAAAACTACCCGACACACTACAAATATTTTTCCCTCCTTGTGCAAATAGAGAATAGGCTAAATTATCGCAACCACAATAACCAACAACAAGCAATCTAGGAGCCGAAAGTAAAATATGCAACAACAAGCAAACCACAAGACACCGGAATTTTTACGTGGTTCCCCCTAAATTAGAGGTACGTCCACGGGAGCGTAGTCGCTACCAAATCTTCCACTATAATGATAATGGGGTTACAAGAGTTCTTCCCTAGCAAGCTACTAGAGGCATACGTCACCCTAAGGTAGATTTCAACAAAATCAACAAAGAGTACAAGTTTAGGTCTCACCATGTGGATTTCCCAAACTCCTAGAACCCGAGAGAACCTTGCCAATCTGTTCCGATCAGTGCGTAGAGCTCGTCGAACTATGGAGCATACAGAAAACCCATCAAAATCGGAGTAGCAACAGTGGTCCGATCTTGGCTTAAACTAAAAAGCAAAACCCTCACTTTTCTCGGCAGCTCTCTGGAACTCTCTGTATCTCTCGAAAAGTTACAGCAGCGCAGCACTTCAGAGACTTAAAAAAGTCTCCTGATTTCCTTTGTAATTTCATAAAGAAATTTCAAGAATAGCAAGATAACCCCATGTCTATTTGGACTTAATAAATAAGCCCTCTTGTGGACCCACCAACTAGGAGGGACCCACCCAACACAAATGTCATTTCCTTGTCGTTATTTCAAATCTCTTAATGAGTTCT
>BPLS01000491.1:103632-118764 GCA_019656275.1 Rhododendron kiyosumense | reverse complement strand
AACGGAGCCTAAATCCGAACCGAACCATTAATTACGAAAATAGACTATTCAAATTTTTGACTGTTTTGTCCCGTCAACTTTAGGGCAGGATGGGATCCAATTCCATTGCCAATTGCCAAATGAGCACGGGCTGCTCCTCATGCCTACTCGATTGATCAATATGACCACGGAGGTTTAAATCAGTCCCTAGTCAAAGGTTTTCATTTCATGACAGATCAAAATTGTCAAAAAAGTCACTTTTTAGGACTCCGTTTCAAAGTATTTTCTTAAAAAATACGAGTGAGTATTTATTTTACATTTATAAATTAAAAATATATATAAATGAAAATTAATTTTTTAATTTTTTTGTATCGTTTAAAAAATCTTAATAAGATCTATCAAACAAAATCTATATTACTAGAAAAATTATTTGCCTAAACACATTATTTTTAAATTTAAAATTGTCTTTTTAAAAAAGCTTCGGCCTAAGTAGTCCAGTTTCTACTGGAGTAGTACTGATGACGATGAAATCCAACCTCGTAAAAAATCGCTGCACCTTCCCTTTCCCCCCACCGGCGGCAGTACGCCTTTGCATCCACAGCCTATCGACTGACACCCCAGTTACACCTTTCTCCACCGGTATTTGATTAGTACTCCAAAAATTGATTATAAAAAGTTAAATTTTTACATTTTTTTTGCATAAATGATATTCGTACTCCAAAAATTAATATAAGCACTCCAAAATTTTTACATTTTTTTGGGTAAATGATATTCGTACTCCAAAAATTGATACAAGCACTCCAAAATAAGTATAATTTCTTTCTTTTGTTTTTTGGAATGCCTGCATCAATTTTTGAAGTGCCAATATAATTTTTCTTTTTCTTTTTTTTGGCTTAAAAGTGATTATTTCATATCCCTCTGTCCAGTAATGATTATCCGGTCCACAAAATGAAGATGTAAAAATAATATAATTTTTGCAAGAAAAGCTACAATTTTTTTTTTCAACAATTCACTAGATATCGACAAGTTCTTTAAATTTATGAAAAAATTTTGAATTTTTTCTTGAAAGAAATGTATTATTTTTGAGTCATCATTTTGCCAACCAGACAAATATTTTAGGACGGAGGGAGTAAAATATTTAAATAAAAGTAAAAAAAATACTTTTCCGATTCGTCTCGACGAGACGGATCAATAATTCATAAAAATTTGGCGCAAAACCAACAAACTCAAATAAAAATTAAATAAGGACAAAATGTACACTTTTTTCTAAAAGTGCAAAAAGTGTTAGTGGAACGGACACTTACATAGTGAGAACTTCGCACAAGACAAATCATAGAATGTTGAATAAAATTCATGCATCACAATCTTATTTGAAAAATTGAGTTGTCTATTCTGTGTATTTTCAATGTGCTAAACAGCGCAAAGACCTATTTCAATTGAATATCGATATGTGTTTGATCAAAATACAATATATTTATCTTAAGAGAAATAGATGATTTTCTCACATGACACATAAAAATCGTTGAGATGAATAACAATGTCTGAGGCTCGTAAATGATTTACATATCGATGCGGATGCTTGCAAAATAAATGGTTGATTTGGACCAACAGATGACACAATATTCTATTATGCATCACATGAAAAATCATTACACATGAGAAAATCTTAATTCAAGTTGCAACGAATACTGCTTTTGAAGGACGTCATGAAATTAATCCAACTTTTGATAACGTATAGTCGTATACGTTATGTTTAAAGTATAATTAAAGGGGCATTTCTGCTAAGTTAAAAGTTGTAGACTACTTCTTAAAGCTATTTGTAATCGAGTTATTTTCATTAAACTAAAAGTTGTAAAACAAAATTGTGGGATTAGTAGAAGAAAATGTGTTGAATATTTTAATTTAATAAAAATAACTTAACTTTAGACAAAAAAATAATAATAATTCAGTATAAACAACTTAACTAAATCCAAAAAGTAGTAGCGAAACGGACAAACTCTTTTTTGCTTTGAACATAATCAAAGATTCCATTGAGAATGAACAAGAAAAGAGGGACCAAATATCTTCCCAAGCGGATCAAGGAGTTCTTTTTTTTTTTCTTTTTCTTTTTCTTTTTCCAATCAGTGGATCAAGGAGTTTGATAACTCTGATTTTTAATTTTATTTTTTTTATCCGCGTTTGATAACTTCGATTGATTTACCATTTATTAGTAGCCAAATTCCATGTCACCCACAGGCTTGTTTCTCCAAACAATGTTTTATTTGTGAACACTTTTGAAGCATCAAATACAAAAACACCCACAATTTTTATTTTTTTAGATTTCTATAAAGTCTACATATATGGTTTGTCCCCACAGTCCATCCAATTGAGTGATTGTTAAGAGGCCTCGGCATCCAAACATCACTCAACACCACATTTCTTTCGAGATTTATATAATTAGTGACGAGACATGCGAAAACATTTAACATTCAAAAATACTATAGAGACACTACGAAACCGTGCTCCAAGAGATGGATGGAAGGAAGGCTGGTGGTTGGAAGGTTTTTATCTCTCCATTAAATCAGCAGATGTGTAGTGAGCGTCTTCTCATGAGTTTAATGGTTCTGTCCCATCTCTCTACCACCATCATCATTACTACATTGATTAGCACTATACAAACCTCCAATGGACCACTATCCAGTATACAATTTTGTCCCACCTTAACCAGAATTTAAGTCCTAATTAAACCATACTTGATCAGCTTAAATTGTTTATACTTTATAGGACCCACTAATACATCTTGCCAATGTTGACCCTTGTGCTTTCAGCAAGTTTGTCATTTTCATCTCTCTAGGAAAATGATTCTTTATCCTCTATTTTGCAATGTATTTAGAATTTAGTTTGTCATTTTTTTGTTCTTACATGTAAACATGAAGTGATTTTCACACTCCTTTTTTTTCTTCCAGCCCATTCCTTTTTTGGTTCTTATATGTAAGTTTACATGATTAGTTTTCCATGAGTGAACTGTTTTATACTTTGAAGGGTTATAATGTAAATATACATAACAAGATGGCAAAAAGAGAAGTGCGATTATTTAAAAAGTAAAAGAGTGTAATAGCCAAACGTGCGCTTTGAAAGAAAGTTTTTTTTTTTTTTGAATAAAATGGAATGTAAAAATCACTGTGCTTCCTTTCAAATTCGCACCCAAAACTTCTTGATGATCCTTTCAATACATTCTAACTTAAAACTTAGTGATCTCTTATTTTCTCTTTGTACATCTGTGTTATATTTTTACTATTCCGTCTTCAACCGACCAACCCAAGCAGTCCCTATTTTCCCCCTCTAGCGACGTTCACCGCCACCACCACTATTGGTCTCCTTCCTCTCTTTCTCTCTTTCCTTTCATGCCTTGCTTAATTTTTTCGCGATCTGTGTATTGGTGTTGTCTCACTTGATTGTGAACAACCACCATATCACTATTGTTCACACCACAACCACCTAACTAGCTTGTCTGGATTATTTCTCAAGTGTGTACACTAAGATCAATTAGTGATTTATTCTATCCCCACATCATTTCACAAGTAATGCTAAGATAGATATTTTGACTGGACAAAAATATTTGTAGTCGTCTGATACACATGGGCTCCATTTCAGGTGGACTCCACACTCATGATACACCAATGTGTCCAAATTAATATTTGGACATTTGTGTCCTAATTGAGCATTTTCTTATTTTATTTACACACAGGTTTTTGTGGTAAGCAATGTTTAATATTATGACTAATTGAGGGGGTCCATGAGTAATTACAAGGAGGATTGGGTACTTTTGATTCCACATTAACGATGACATACTGAAGTGGTCCGGGACCTCAGAATAATTTTCCGATAATTAAGGGGAGAGATAAGGTGACAAAAGGCACACGTACAACGGTACTGGCATCAACCTCAATGATGAAAATGAGACCCTTTAATTGCCAATCCATTTTCCATCCACCCAAAATACAATCTTTATCAATTAGGAGGTGTTAGAATAAATGCATATATAAAATAACATCACGATCAAATCGTGATCTTGAGATTGTAATTTGATTGTAATTAAGATGATTTTATTCCATAGTTAATTAGTATGATTTTCTTTCCATAATTAGACTCTCTCATCTTGTATAGATAGAGGTCTCATACTCTCATTGTATGATTTCAATAATCGAATTCAATATTTCTTCTTTTATATTTAACAGGAGGTGTTTCCGATAGTGAAAAATTTGTAAATTTTTATTTATGGTAGAGAAGTTGTTAGGTGTTTCCGGTAGTGAATACATTATTGATGGATTTGTGAGTACTGATCAGTAGTGTTACTATAGCAAAAAGGGTTTTTGTTGACAACTTTTTTGTTAATGGAAACAATATAATAAAATATTGAATTTTTTTTGTTAGTGAAAATAACATGGTGAAATGCGTTAAATTTTTAACTTTTTTTTTAGTGAAAACACTCCCTTACCCAAAAAAAAAAAAATTTACGATCTTTATCATTTCCACTTTATATTTAATTAATGGGAACATAGGATATTGCTTCGATCCAATCATGTTCCTTTTCATTCTTGATAGCTGAGAAAGGTCGAAAAATGAATATTTCTCTCTCTCTCTCTCATGTAGGTGACCGGGCCAGTTTATGTATACCTCGATTAATCCTAGAGCAACCACTGTCTACCGGTGAAGGCCCCTCTTATAACCGAAGCAAATGCTCTGTATATACAGACTCTAAAAGAATTTATAGCAGAGAAGTTTGAAGCTAAGATTATAGAAAAGAGCTAGCAAACTCCTAAACCTCAAATCTTCAGTTACTAGACCATTGGGATTGTCCCCTCTCTCTCTTTCTCTCTCTCGAGAAATGAATTGGTCTAGTCTTGTGATTTGATATAAGTGGGTAATCATGAAACGATTCAGTGGAAGGTTCTTCGGCTGGAATTTTTACAAGAGAGATGCTTCCCTGGATTCCTTGAGAGGCTTCTTGTTCCCTCTTTCCATTTCGCAATTAGTAGAGCTAATCATTTTTCCTAAGATCTCTATACTCACTTCAAAAGCACAAGCAGCATAAAAATAACCTGAGAAAGTAACATATGCATCTCAAGATTCTGCAGACATTCTGAAAAGCTTTCTATCTCCCAGGGTAAAAAAACAGTTTTATGGAGCACCATAATTCTAGGATATTGGTCTTCAAAGGAAAAAAAAAGAAAAAGATTCGTTTCTTTTTGGGTTAGGAAAAAAGCATGAACGTAAACTACTTTGCTGTCAAGGAGTATGGGTTCAGAATCACATAATCGGTGAGAAGACATTGCACCTCTGTTGAGGCCGAAACTATAATCCCACCACGCACTCTAGACACGAAAGGGTATGTTTAACACAATCAAACGGCTACGGAAATTTGAACCCAAGTTCTGAGCAAGGACCTCCAAGTATACAAAATTTGGATTCTTTTTAGTAGCGGGAATCGATGAACAATGTGAGGGTTGTGACTTTTATGTTAGTTGAGTACTTCATTGTAACTTTCAATACAATAGGTATAATATGGCGGATAACCCAATCAGCCAGCCGGATTGTCCAATGATGAGTTTGGAAGGATTGTAAATGGGTTGGATATTTAATGGGTCGTTAGTCTATTTACGATCAATTTAGATCTCGAGCAAAAAAAACGTAATTGTAAAAACTTAGCTTTATTGAACATTAATTATTATATTAACAGTTCAGAATTGTGAATGACAAAATAGAGGTGGAAGTTTAGGCGGTTTAGTTTGTCTTCTACAAATGTAAACTGTTTATATAATAATGGATGTTTGATTAAACTAATTTTTACAAGGACCTATTTTCTTGTGAATGACAAAATAGAGGTGGAAGTTTGGACGGTTGTCTTCTACAAATGTAAATTGTTTATATAATAATGGATGTTTGATCAAACAAATTTTTACAAGAATCTATTTTTTTGCGAGATTTAAAATATGAACGGTTCTTATCGTTGTCGGCCCAAGAAAGGCTTACCACGGTCCAAAATTGCATGATGCAAAACGGAGGATACAAAATGGATGGGGGCCGGTTTTGGTCCACGATGTTCAGGTTATAGAAAATCCCGTCCACTGTATGTCATTAGGGGAAAAATTATCGGGTTTTTTTAGGACACTGTCACATAGTGCGTCAATATTCTTATCAACTAAACATTGTTGCGGGACTCAATAAGAAGCATCTAAACCCCAAAAAAAAAACAAAAATGGAAAGACGTAATTGAACTCCATGGGATAGTGTCCCAATACCAGTGAATGATTACTACATGAAGGAGAAATTTTTCATTGCTAAGCGGTACCACGTGGTGTCCGTTCAGTGCATCTGAGCCGTCCATTTCGATTTTGGACGGTTTGGATTTGGAGAAAAAAAAGAAGAGAGAGAGTGTTTCAATTTAGGCCCTCCAATACACTTTTGAACGGCTCGTATATGCCCGCTCGGACACCACGTCAGTCAGTAGTCAGGTGGCGTGTACCACCGGGCACTGTAAAATTTCTCTTTCCTACATTATGGGTGCCCACTGCCAAATTGTTTGACCATGGAGGACACTTTTGTCCGCGTCAAAATAACGAAAATAAGCCCAAAACAAAACATGGTCAAAAGAAGAAGAAAAGCTTTTTGAAGATCGGAATGCTGAGAGTGGTCCAACCCCTGTTTCAGTCACCTTGATGGAGAAGAAACAGAAACAGTACAAGATCAGGACGATCAATGAAAGGAAACAAAGATGAAAAAAAAGCAAAAGCTGCTTTGTGCTTTTTGGAGGCTTTTGTTTTGAAGGCTTTTGAACAGAGAAGAAAGATATTGAAAAACTCAAGGAGGGAGAGATTGGTGACGTTGGTAGTCAGGCATGGCACGCCTATGATTTACCATCAAGGCCCGGTATTTGGGGTCACGACAGATAATTTTTTGGTGAATCCGGAATTCCGGTGCGGATGGTCTATTTTTGACTCGATCAAGAAAGCAGTTTAGTTGAAGTGCGTGTAAGTTGGCCAGAATAACCATATTTAAAAAAAGAAAAAGAAAGAGTATTATACTCCTTTATCATGTGAATAGTTCTCATATGTGTTTGTATGATGAATTGATACTAGCCATGTTTCTCCTTTTGTTTTCTTTCTTCAATTAAGAGAAAACGAGAGATGCATTTCTTGATTTTCTTCTAGTTTTTAGCTTATTAGAACAAGTTCATCCACTAATCATTTAGACCATGTTCGTTTAAGGGTTTTGAATTTTATATTTTAATCATAATCTTATTTCTCTCCAATCATTATTCTCATTTTTCTTTCTATCTCTCTCCAATCATTACCTCTATTTTCAATTATTACTCTATTTCTCCCTACACTCATTACCTATAAATCTAAATCCAAAATCTCAAAATGAACGAGGTTTAGATTGTCAAATCCAAAAATTGGTAAAATATATGACAAAATATATATATATTTTTTATCGTTATGACTATTAGATTGAGCCGTAAGCCTACCAAACACATCAAGGTTCCGAAAAGGTTCGAATTCAAGCGAGAGCCAAATTTGTAAATTTCCAAGGATCTCAAATGGATGCATTTCAAACTTTAGCTCAATGCCAGTCTCCAAGGGTTGTTAGAAATAACTGAATCCCAATGTTCCTCTGCTGTGGTGCTAGTAAGGTCCCGTTCCAAAAACTTTCTTAAAAAAATAAGTACTTATTTTGAAACTTCTCAAAGAAAAATAAGAAGGGTTGTTCCACAAAACCCAAATAAGCAACTTATTTCACATTTTCAAACTCAAAAATAACGTAAATGAAAAATAATTTTTCAATTTTTTTTGCACCGTATTAAAGATCTCAATGAGATCTATCAAATAAGATCCATATTGATAGAAAAATTATTTGCGTAAATACATGATTTTTAAGATTGAAATTATCTTCTCACATAATAAGTAATTGTTCACTTCTTTGTAGAACAACCCTTCTTATTAGACAAAAAATAAGAACTCAAACCTGTTTTAGAATGGGGCCTAAGGCTCCGTTTCAGAAACGAAATAAGAACTTATTTTTTGTGTAATAAGAAGGCTTGTTCCTGAAAAGATTGAACAATTACTTATTTTAATTTGAAGATAATTTCAAGCTCAAAAATTATGTGATTACGCAAATAATTTTCCTATCAATATGGATCTTATTTGATAGATCTCATTGAGATCTTTAATACGGTGCAAAAAAAATTGAAAAATTATTTCTCATTTACGTTATTTTTGAGTTTAAAAATGTGAAATAAGCTGCTTATTTAAATTTTGTGGAACAAACCTTCTTATTTTTCTTTGAGAAGTGGCAAAATAAGTACTTATTTTTTAAGAAGGTTTCTGGAACGGAGCCTAAGTTTGCTGCAGCAGCTACAAATATGTCAGAACCTAGCCAACACCAGTGGTGGCCGTACACACTCTAGTCTCACCAATGGACCATATTGCTACACATATCAGATTCCATTCCGCTTTTTCCAAAATCTTATTTTTTTAAATAAAGATAATTTCAAACTCAAATATAACGAAAATAAAAAATAATTTTTTATTTATTTTTGCACCGTTTAAAATATTTCAATAAGATTTATCAAATAAGATCCATATTAATTAGAAAATTATTTATATAAACACATAATTTTTTACCTTAAAATTTACTCGTATCTTCTTTTTCAAAAATTCACTTTTTAAAAAAGTGGAACGGCATCTCACTGCCCTCCGGGTTGACCTTCCGTACTTTCCTAGCTAGTCCCTATACGGCTATACCACACAAAATTATTATGTACACGTAATAAAATGGAGTATAACTGATGCGTCTAACAGAGAATTGACAAGTAGGAGTACTATTTTATCCAATTCCAAACGCATCCGTATCTGAATATATGCGTATGAACGTGCATGTGTACGTAGTCACTGGTAAATATGCATTTTGTGGTTTTCTGAATCTCTTTATAAGAAATTCACTCGAGTACATAGACTTTCTCTTAATAAAATGGAAGGCCAATAAACTAAAATGTTTTTATTTTATTTTATGGGCATATACAGTACAATTAGATCATGTATTTATCCGAACTGAAGAAATTTATGGCAAAGACATTCTTTTATGCATGATCCCCAACCCACATTATCTATGAGTTTTGGGTATGGGATTGCTAAATGTAATTTTATGCTGGAATGGATAAGGTAGATGGAGAGGGAGTTGGCACGCCAGCTGAGTGAATGATTATTTGGTGCTCTTAGATTCTGTCACGTGATGTTTTAGGATCTTTCACTTTCTAGGTATATGATAATGCGAAATTCATAAATGATTAAAAACTTAGTAATTGTAATACAAATGAAAAGAAGTACATGAGTGAGATTTGAAAGGAAATGCTATTTGCAAAAATTTGACCTACCCTTCGACTCATAAATAAATATGTGAGTCTCTTGAAATGGGTAATAATGGAGGGCCCTGAGCAACACACAAGCGCTTTATAACTCGGGTCCTATAAAATGACCGAAAAATACATACTCTAATAAAGTTTTTACAATTTTCAATATACTTTTACTCAATTTTATATATATTTCATACATTTCAATATACTTTTTCAATTTCAACAATAGTCCAAGGAGCTTTTTTTTAGCATTTTCTTACAGAGGAGCTGATATTTTGTTTTGAGGGAGGATCTTTATTTATTTAAATATAGAGGAAAAACAACTCCAACATATCTTCTATTTCACATTTTCCTCTCTATTTCATCTTCATGGAGATGAATATTGATACGAAGTGTACCATCAACTTTTCAAAATGGAGGATTGAACTTCTCCATCCTCTATATTTAGGTTGTGTTCTTTTAAACTTAAAATAAAATGAGTTAGTTTGTCATTAGTCCAGATCCCATAAGGGATCCCGCACGGTAACACCGTGCGGGACTCTTATTTTCTGAGCAAATTTCGATGATCCGAGCCGCTCAAAATGACCAAAACGTGATTTTAAGGATACTAGCGAGAAATCAGCAAAAAAAAAATGATCGAAAAGGGCTTAATCTGAGCAGTTTTTTACTGAAGCAATTTTTTACTGAACTGTTCAGTAAAAAACTGCTCGGATCAAGCCCTTCCCAGTCATTTTTTTTGCTGATTTCTCGTGGGTACCCTGAAAATCACATTCTACACATTTTGAGCGGCTCGGATCATCGAAATTTACTCGGAAAAGGGAAGTCCTGCAAGGTAGCACCGTGCGGGATCCCTCATTGGATCCGTGGTGAGTTTATAATAATAATTATTTTTTATTTTTTTTTGCATTTGTTAGTTTTGCGTCAAATTTTAGTAGATTATTGATTCGTCTCAACGAGAAGAATAAAAAAATACGTACTAGATAGCTGACTGATGGATCCTTTCAACCCCCTACAATTCCTATGGCACTGCTGTAAATTGTACGTAATGAGGCCAACCGTGACGCGGACCGGCCATATCCGTCGGACTGCCGGAGACAGAGTAGACAAGACAATGCTACAGTTACCGCACCAAACTTGTGAGGCTCACTCCGAATTTCAAAGAAATACAACAAAAAAATTCATAAATGTTATACAATTTTTTATAGAGTTATATAAAAAATCAATTTCAACGGATATCGATAATTATATTTTTAAATTTGTAGGAGCAAAACTAAATAATTAAACAATTTCACATGCAAAAGTAATACAAAAGTGTTTTTGTTTTAAATTATTTTTGTCTTTAGCTAACTTTTTAAAGATTTTGATAATAACTTTGTACTTCTTTTTAGATTTTGCTAGTCGAGGCGGACCTCTAATTCACAAAAATTCAATGCGAAATGGTGGCCATGTAGAACGAAATCTCCGCTAGACCAATGAAAGCATGACAACTCAGCCTTCTCTCCATACTCTATACACGTGCTGTTAAGTGCAAAATATTATTTGGGATCCTATGAAACATAAATTTGATTATGAGAGCCGTAGAAACAAAATTTAACTATGAACCTTTAGAATAAAATAATCAAAAAAATAAAATATCTGCATTGGTTAATTTGGTTCAAACGGATTGAAAACTGGATCACTTAATTTTTTTAGATGGTTTATATATTAAAAAATATGATGAAGAAAATAAATGCTTCAATTTTCAATCTGTTTGAACCGGTGCGAAAATCTTATTTTTTTGATCATTTTGTCCTAAAGAGTCATAGTTAAATTTTGTCTCTAAAGCTTTCATAATTATCTTCTCTTTATTTGGGATCCTATGACGTAGAAACTTGATTATAAGAGCCCTAAAGACAAAATTTAATTATGACCTTTTAGAATAAAATCATTAGAAAAATAAGATATTCACACCGGTTCAAACGGATTGAAAATTGGAACACTTAATTTTTCAACCATATTTTTTTACTGTAATATTTAAACAGTTTAAAAAAATTAAGTGCTCCAGTTTTTAATCCGTTTGAATCGGTGCGAAAATCTTATTTTTCTGATCATGTTATTTTAAAGGGTCATAATTAAATTTTGTCTCTAAGACTTTCATAATTAAGTTTATGCTCCATAAGATTCCATATGATTAATCATTTTGCACAGAACAACACGTGTGGAGTGTGGAGAGAAGGCTATGTTGTCATGTTTTCATTGGTTTGGGGGAGATTTCATTCTACACGGAGGGTCCGTGTGGAATTAATACTCTTTTATGATTTTCCTCACCTCACCTCGCCTCTCAGATGAGAATGGGGTAGAGAGGAGGCTATTGGAGATACTTGTAGTAAGCCAAAATGTGCATTAAATTGCAATATTCATTGATAAGCTGGTTTCAGAGCATCAACCCATCTATTTCTTCCGATCCAACTAGTGAGTTTTGTGTAAAAGACTAGTCCTATACTTGGTCTTAAATAGGACTCAAATAAGAAGCTGAATTTTCTTCTAACAGCAAAAAACAGACTGAAGATTTAAACAAGCCATTATTAAAAATCAAAACAAAAAAGCCATTATTAATCACTAATCTTGTTCGGTTAAGGAATTTGGATTTTGAATTCTAATTATTATCCTATTTTTCTTCAATCATTACTCACATTTTTCTCTCTATTTCTCTCCAATCATTACTTCTATTTTCAATCATTACTCTATTTCTCCCTACGCTCATTGCCTACAAATCTAAATCCAAATCCTAATCCAAAATTGAACTATGGGTCTTGTTCGGTTAAGAATTTTGGATTCTAATCATTAGTATCATATTTTACTTTACTCATTACTATCATTTTTCTCTCTATCTCTCTCTAATAAATACCTATATTCAATCATTACTTTACTTCTTTCTACACTCATTACCTACAAATCTAAATCTTGATCCAAAATCTCAACAGTGGAGACAATTGGCCCAATGGTTGTATAGCGGCACTTCTGTTATGATGTTCTTTGGTTATATTATAGAGCACTACGTTCATCTATTGCCAAAAGAAAAACAAACAACCCTTGAAATTCAAACTCAATGGTTTCTCATGTGGACGAGTCATACCTTCTTGGCAAATGCTATGCTGTATATTTTTACGGTGTTTCCATTGTGCCTCTTGTCATTTTTTGATTATGCCACGTGTGGTTCTATGTTATGCCATGTATGAGTCCGTATGTTGTATAACATAAAACCACACATGACATGACCAAAAACCATAAGAGGCATAACCAAAATCACAAATGGCATAACTGAAAATCACAAAAGGCATATCCTATTTTAGGATGCGGGGGGGCTGCTGTCCCCTTGGGGACAGCAGCGTGCTGCTATCCCGATTTTGGGGCCCACACCGGTCTTGCTCCGATTATCAGAATCGTTCACTTTGTAGAGCTCGTCGAGTAGAATAACTATGCAAAAAATCAGCTTAATTAGATATCATTAAGTGTCTGATCGGAGCGCATATAACTCTCTGTCCATGGGTTACAGTGGATTTGATCCAGTGTTTCGGATACATTCTTTCAAGATAAAAAGGTTCACATCAGGCACCTAATGATATCTAATTAAGTTGATTTTTTTCATAGTTTTTCTAATCGACGAACTCTACAAAGTGAACGATTCCGATTATCGGAGCGAAACCGAGATGGACCCCAAAATGGGGTACAGCAGCATGCTACTGTCCCCTTGGGAAACAGCAGCCCCCCTCCCTCCCCTATTTTAGGTCTTTTACCCCACAACTCACATGTCTGCTGCAACCTACCACCATTCCAAGTACTCACAAATAGGTTGTAGTCTTTTTTAAAATTGTTGGCATTTTTTTTTATTTATATTTTTGCAAAATTGTTGTGTGCCCAATCTACTTTTGTGCCTCTACAATCCTCTTTCTTGAGTAATGCTATACGTGCCAACCAAACCCATACTGATGGGGTACCGATGGGCATGTGGAGACAGTGGAGCCCATTCTGAGTCCCGCACAGATAATACGAGTCGTTCAATAATTTTATAAAAAAAATTGAGTGCCTCTATAAAAAAGATGCTCGACCAATCTTTCATTTTTTCATTTAGATTACAGGATCTAGAAATTTGAATGAAAACATGAAAAATTGGATCGAACATTTACACATATCAAATTGAGCTAATTTTTCCAGCCGTTCGACCGTTGGATTGTGTGAATTTTTTTTCATGTTTTAAATCTAATGGCCGAAAATTCCTTGAGTAAAGAGTATCTTGCCTCATCAGCCAATAGCCATAGGACCATGTTATGCCTTAATGCATAGGTCGAATAACTTGGTTGTACGTGCGCATATTCAACCCACATGTCCTTTTTGGTCAGAAAAACGTTTGGCTTATATGTACTCAAATTTCCAAGTTGTACTCCTATTATACAGTAACATTCCTATTGTAACAAGAAAATGAGAGTCCGTTTCTAACAAGAAAATGAGTGTGTTCGACGGGTCCGGCTCCGACGTCATGGTTCTATGCGGTTTTTTCCTGTTTCTTCTTTCGGTTTTTTTTGTTTTGTTTTTTTTTGTTTTTGTTTTTTCTTGTATTTCCGGACCGATAGTGTCCGTTTTTTGTACTGTTTTGTTTTTTATATAATATTTGCATTTTCTGGTTGGTCAAAAAAAAAAAAGAGAGTCGATAAATAAATTTAACAACAATACTCAAAAAACACTCCCCATTGTAATAACCAAATTCCATAACTATACTTAACAATTTTTACCAATAACCAAAACTCAAAACTCAAAAACGCCCCACATTGAAATCGTCTCATCGAGATGAATAATTTGGTATGGTCGGGTATGTGATTGAAACTCGTTTGCCCCCCCTCCCCCCCATACTGTAACATACTCATCCTGTGAGAAATCGAACCTCAGATCTCAAAGAATATTCCTAAAATCTGGGCATCCGCCTGAACCACTGAAGCAAGCTTTGTGATTCTGAGTTAATGACGAGGCCTGCATATTGAATGAGCCGTGTCCTACTTTCCGCTTGACCAAAAAAAAAAATGAGCCGTGTCCAATTCAGATCGGACTTTAAGGTGATCCCGAAGATGCCCCCAATCCGTTTTTTTTTTTTATATAGTAGAGGATATAAAATGAAAGTAGACCAATCCGTTTTTTTTTTGGATAATGCAGGGTGGCCAGGGCTAACTTGCCCGCACTTCGCACTAATCTTTACAGCCCCTCCCACAACCATTTCACGCGCTTACGCGTGAGAATGAGATGATCCTGAAAATTGTTGTCAAGAGTCTTTGGAATTGGCTGTCATATAAACACAGTCTTTACGTTTCGACGTAAATTGGGGTGGCCCAGGTGAGCTTCATATGATATTGGATCTGATCTTCGTGAGTGTGACCAAACAAGCTGTTTGCATAATTTCAATTATTTGATTGATCTTCACCAGTGATCATCATTTGATGAGGGAATTACCTCTTTCTGAGGTTCCCAACGATTGTGACCCTTCCTAAACATGGCCTACACATTAAAACCCCAATGATGGATGCAGCTAACCGGTTCGAAATGCCAGCTTCAATGTATCATAGAGACTAGTTTATATACACACTACTATAATTTATGGCTGCAAACGAGCCGAGCCGAGCTTAATATGTTGAGCTAAAATTTGGCTCATTTATTAAACAAACCGAAAAGCCAAGCTCGAGCTTGAGTTTGGTTTGTATATTAAACAAACTGAGCGTTAACGAGCCGAGCTGAGC
>BPLS01000491.1:11856-103622 GCA_019656275.1 Rhododendron kiyosumense | reverse complement strand
TCGCGAACTACTTGGTTCATTTACAGCCATATATATATATATATATACACACACATACTCCCATATAGCCGCCACCGTCATTTTTTTTTAATTCTCAAAAAAAAAAATATTGGTGTTAGCAAAAAGAAAGTCAACTAAAAAAATTATTTGGTTTTGGGGAAAAAAGATTTTCCTGAAACTTGAAACCGACAATACTATTACACTGCCACCAGTGCCACTCATGGTTGTTAAAATCGTACGATACGGGATATGTATCCTACGATTCGTATTGTCTTCTTCCAAAAACGATACGTATTGCAGACTGTATCCTTTTTGTATAGAAATCTTAAGATACGGTTGCTTCGACCACAACCTAACCTTGAAAAGGTTGATTTACCCCGAGCGTAGGGCTAAGTCGTTGTCAGCATAAATACCGGAAAGTCCGGGATCGTACCCACAGAGATGATTCCTTATAGCTTGCCAGGATTTTTAGTGAAAAGGGTGCGGCGTTTAGACGGCCAACTTTTGGTTTTGCTTAAAGGTGGAAATTGTTTGATTGAAAAGACTAGAAAATGAGCTTTTGCTAAAATAAGACAAGCGGCAAGGCGTTGGAATGACTAACACCCGGGACTTAAGTTATCTAAACTTTCTCAAGGAAAACTCAGTTGAATCGCACGGCTTAGGCTATCAACCGGAAGATTTAGCGGTGAAAATCATTAAAGACTAGAAGTGTGACATGGAAAACGAGTGAGTTCTTTCATTCTTTTGGCAAACACAAACCGAGTTATCGCTCACGGAACCATGTGAGCGAGCACATGATCACCGGAGATTAACATCGGTTAGTTTTGTTACATAAAAGCCGAACAATGCTCATTTTCCTTATCAAACTTTAAGTCGAGAGTTGAGAAAGACAAGATCAACGTAAATCTCGGAGCATTAATCACCCTAGCCAAGCCTAATCGACTACTCACTCATAGGAAAAAGACTAGAAATCATGCTAGAAAATGAAAACATGCTTCAACGATAAAAATGAGAATAAACTTGATTTATATAGAGATCAAACTTGTAGCTACAACATTAATACTTGAGAATTTAACATCCAACCATAACTTACTTGAGTTGTTGAGGAATTGAATGCAAAAACTTCAAAGAAAAGGCTAAGGAGCTCTTGAAACACAAAATGACTTAAAGTGTATCTCTAACTATGGCCATAAATAGCATAAAAGACTATAAATAGGCCTAAACAATCAGCCAAAAAGTGGACCAAAAAGTCCCCAAAATATCCCAAAAACATACTAGAAGTAGAAACTTTCCATATATGGAAAGTTGAAAAAGTTAACAAAAATCTGCACTACGGGCTGTGGTACCAATAGCTCAAAAACGAGGTATTGGTACCAACTAAACTGTCTTTCAATTCGGCAAGATGGTACCAATAGCTCAAAAACGAGGTATTGGTACCTCTGTGTGAAATCTGCAGAACAGGGCCAGCTTAGGCCATCATGCCTTGTGGCGCCCCGACGGCCCTCCAATGCTTCGTTACATGATCAATGGGACTTGGCGGAGGTATGCCTTATGGTCTTGGACTCTCGGATACTCTCGAGAACCATCCTCGATGCATTAGGCTCGTTTGAACCACTTTGGCACGCTCCTCGCCAACTTTGACCTCCGGCCAATCTACGAGGCTTCTTCTAGTGCCGATAAGTTCTGATGACATTGAAACAAGTGCCGTCGGGCAATTGGATACTTGGCTATAACCCGAAATATCCCTTGGCGTTCAAAACCGCCTTATTAGCACGTTTTACCTGAAATGTTAACAAAAATACCTTACGTGCAATATGGGATAAAAACAACTATTTTAAACAATTAAAAGCCACAAATTAGAGGATTAAAGCCCCAAGATCATACGATATTGGATGCTAATCACACCCCCCCAACTTGAACTTTGCTAGCCCCTAGCAAACAAAACATAAAACTTAAAAACTTAACAATTGAAAAACTTTAACAATCCTTCCGATAATACAACTAAGGAACATGCTCATACAGTATCCAAACTAGCAAGAGTTCAAAAATCACGGCTCATCTATATCACAACTCGCAGCTAGATACAAGAAGAGTAACTAAGTATGAAGCATGTCCCAAGCAAGTAACAAAAGGCTTGTATTTACATCCAAAGAGAGGATACGCTAATATCGCAAACACACGCACCCATTAGCAGCCATATCCCACAAAAAGTGCTCGAAAAGTAGGCAATAGTGAACAAAAATGCTACGCCTCATATGTGGAGAGCACCAAAAACAGAAATGATAACTAAACAACTAAAAACTTGATTAACGAAAGAAAATCATGCCACAAACTAACTATGCTAACATCAAATACTGAATCAACATGGAATCAAGGCGTACTAAGGATCAACTAAGGACTTCATTAGCATATAATGACCTTGGTTAACAAAGAACGGTTAGCAAAACGGGTGGCGGCCATATCTTGCTTGGTTATCTACCCTTGACCGCCACCGTCACAAAAAAATTTCCAAGTCAAAGGCCACATGCCGGCCTTACAAAAACTTGCAACACTTACTAGTTAAAGTTCAACTAGAACAAAGACAATAAAAAGACAAGACAAAAGGGGAATGCCAACCACCAACACTAGTCCTCATCCTCAACGCCATCATCACTACCCTCTTCATTTTCCTCACTTTCCTCTTCGGTCTCACCATCCTCTACACTACTATCAACCAACTCCTCTTCCGGAGGAGCCACATACTTGTCTGCTTCCTCATCGCTATCACTCTCAAGGGTTTTGGTATGCCAATGAAGTTCGTGCCTATGCTTGCCAACCTCTCTAGCTAGCTGCCTCCTTTCCTTCTTATCTTTCTTCCTTTTCTCTTCACCTTTCCACAAACATTCAAAATGGCCACATTCTGACAGAAGAGTTTATTCAGCATGCTATCCTTCTTCTCTTTAGGACCCGGCTTGGTAGTTAAAAAGGCTTTCGAACTTTCTTTGAAAGTGCTAGAGCGAGACTTGCTCTTCTTTAAAAAGGTACTAGTGATAGGCCCAGGGTCGAGACGTTCCATCTTCTTGTAATCATTGCCTTTCACACCCTGCTTCTTACATAAAGTAGTTATCATGCAAGGAAATGGCATCCAGGCCGTTGAAATCGTATCATTCTTAAAATCGATCAATTGATTAAAAATAAACTTCGCCCAATCCACCACTAACTTTGAATTCATGAAAGCATACATTAACTCCCCACTCTTTCGACTCGGCTTGTGCTGTAACCCCCTCGGATAAAGATTATGGTGAAAAGCCGCATTTAGCACCCGAATATCATCCCTGAATCGCCCCACAACGTGTGGAATCTTTGCATTCTTTGGGTTCGTATACAACACGTTGTTAATCAGCCCATCATCAATTTTCTCGTCACGGGGATAATTCACTGACTCCGGAGAAGGTCGCTCATACCCCAAGTACTTAGCAATCACGAAAGGATCAATCATAATATCCTTGCCCCCTACCTTAGAGGTAATCCTAGCAGTGTTACTAGTTTCAAAACCCACCGGAGGGGTTTTCATGCTTTGGTAAAATTCAGTAACGCAAACGATATTATACCCCTCCAATCTACGAGTCCAGAAATTCATACCTTTGCTCCGAATGCGTTGAATTATCAAGTGATCGGTCCCAATGGACTTCGCCTTAACCTGCCTTTCATTCTTGAACCTCCGTCTCATCATTCCCTCCTTCCATTCAACCCGTTTATCAGCCTGAACCTGCTTCCCTGTTCTGCGAAGCCGTTTTCTGGACTTACGGCTGGAACTTCCAGCCACCGGCTCCTCGGAGCCTGAACTAGCCTGCTCCTCGACAATTTCCGGAGCAGGGGCTTTAGAACTCGCCCTTGTCTTTCCCTTTCCTTTCTCTCGAACCATGATTAAAGTATGGAGGAAAGAGAAAAATTTCGAATTTTTGGCTAGGGTTTGTGAAAAATCCGAAATTGGAGGGGTGGGGGTGATTTTCGGCTTGTAGAAAGGGCTTGTAGGTGTATGTATGCAAGAGATGGTGAGAAATTTCGAGTTTATGGAAGAAATTAAGAGGGGAATTCGAAATACCTTGTGGAAGGAGAAAGAGAGAAAATTTCGGCCTTGATCTTGGAATTAGGGCTTGAAACTTGAAAACCCATTGGAATTTGTGGTAGAACCTTGGTAATTGATGGAGGGTTTGAGAGATTAGAGGGTGTTCATGGAAGATTGAGAGGGTTTTGGAGGGTTTCGGTAGTTGGGGTGCCGAAATATGGAGGAGTAGAAAGAGAAGGAGCCGTGGGTTTTGAAAATAAAAGGCAAGTTCGTGCCTTTTATTATCCTGGAGCCTGTCAAAATTCCTTTGGTACCAAAACCTCAAAAATGAGGTACCAATACCGAGCCAACTGTCTGCCACTGGATCGAAATGGTACCAATACCAAGTTTTTGAGCTATTGGTACCTTTTGCTGGTTTTCTGCAGAAACTACTTCCTTGGCCATTTCATGCTCCGACCACTTGAAACTCACCCGATACACCTCCCAAACACATTGCAATTTTGTAACACACCTTCCAAACATCCTCCGAACATCCGGATCCCTAGGTTAATGAGAAAAAACGTAGGACACGGACTAGGATACAAAATAGGACGATGGGACACATTTGTGGTTTAATCACTCAAAGAATGCCTCGTATCACTTCCTAAGTACGCCATAGATTCCGTAACGATTCAACATAGATATCAAACACAACTAGGCATGAACATGAGATTACGCACCTAAACTAAGAGTATTAGATAAAAATGACGGGATATGGATAAAACTTACTTAATAACACACTCAACACCTAGATCACTCATCTTTTAATCATGCAACGAGTTGTAATGTAGAGAAACACTCAAGATTACATCAAACTCTTGCCATTTAAGGTTGCAATTAAAACACTAATTTTTTCATCCTAAAAATATTTTTTTCATACTTAAAACACTAATTTTTCAAGGTTGCAATTAAACACAAAAAAAGTTTTCAACAATTAAAACCATTTTCCCACATGATCGGCTTTGTTCGGTTAACCATTTAGTTTTAGTTTAGTTTTCAATCATTATCCTATTTCTTTCTCCAATCATTACCCTATTTCTCCAATTATTACTTTCTCATCTCTCTCTATCTCTCTCCAATCATTACCCCTATTTTCAATCATTATTCTACTTCTCTCTCCACCCACTACTAAAACTAAACTAAACTAAACTCTTAACCAAACAAAACCGATAAAATTTCGTTTTTGTTGCAAGGGAAATTATTAGCGATATGTTTGGCTTTTGTGATAGCAACAAATATGGGCTTGAGAACTTGTGTTTCCTCCCTGCATCGCCGTCCAACAACCCCAAACCAACCAGATGTAGAGACCCGTAATTTTTTATTTATTTATTTAATTTTAATATTATAGTAAAAGAAAATAAAAGAAAAGGAAAAAGGGGTGAAAATGAAATAAAATTAAACTGAGGGTCAGTGTGAGAGAATATGAAAGATCATGGGTGGTGGTGTAATTGGTGCATGTGTGTGGCGTGTATATGTCCCAGGGAAAATTCTTTTTTTTAACTTTTTCCCATTTCTCTCTTTTCTCTCGGCTCTCTCTCCATTTCTCCTCTCAACTCTCAAAAACTCATCCAACCACTCAAAACCCACAACAATCATACTCAACTCCATCATCTACGTGCGTATCCGGGCTCGTATCGCATTGGGTAGGGCTTGGTTTGGAGTATTTTCGCTTGATTGGGATTTCGGAAGCTAGGGCTTGCACAATTTTTTTTCGATTCGTGTTTGGGTGCTCGAGGTAGGAAATTCTACCTCTCTTTATATGTTATTTGGGTTCTCTTATGCCTTATTTGAGTATCTCCATGTTTTGTTTGAGCTTATGTTGTTTGTGGTTTGGTCTGGGCGAAAATCTGATATCTGATGAAAGAATCGCCAAATTCTGAATACCTACCGGTAGGCCTGTCCTTTCTACCGGTAGAACGTTGTTGCGTTGCCAGAAAAATTAGTTTCCTACCGGTAGAATTTTCCTCCTACCGGTAGGTTGTCTCAAATTTTCCTCGTGCAAAAATAATGGCCTTTCTGTTTTGCATCTGTACCGGTAGGACTTGATCCCTACCGGTAGGAACAATAAAATTTCCAATTCTCTACCGGTAGCTCTTGTTTTCCTACCGGTAGGCCACCTGGTAAATTCCAACTTTTCGTACATTGTTGCAGTCCCACCTCTCGTAGGACTTTGACCTTTTCAATGGGCATTGTCTTTGTTTATACATAATATAAGGAATTATGTGGCCATGACTGTTCCCATGCATGTGTCATGTGGTGAAAAGATAAATGTAAATTGGGATTGTTTCAATGGATGGAATTGTGGAGGGTTTAATATGAGTCTCTTGCACGACATTTGTACGAACGATTCACTTGAGCACATAAACAGTGTGCGACAGCTAGACACGGAATATCGAGTAGTTCGAACGTTGAGTTGAGATAACAAGCTTGGGGACAAAATGTAAAATACGATTGAGTTGATGTGTGAACTATCCACTTAATATCATTATTCTTGTCTCATGCGTAAACCTAAAATTGAAATTCTAGAAACACATAGGATGAAATGCGAAACGAGTAGCGTGAGGTGGATGTACGGGGTCATGAGTACCCGGAAAATATCGTGGGTATATGGGGCCCAAATCCCGGAATGTGAAGTGGATGTACGGGGTCATGAGTACCCGGAATGTGAAGTGGATGTACGGGGTCATGAGTACCCGGAATGTGAAGTGGATGTACGGGGTCATGAGTACCCGGAAAGTGTCATGGGTATATGGGGCCCTAAGACCCAGAAAGTTCTCTCAAGTTCGCTATTGGACGAGTTAATGGAGGAGGGGTTACTTAAACTTATATTGGAGATCGATGGGAGGCGTGCGGGGTTCCTCGAACCGGAATATAAGTCGTTAAATACAAAAATGTACTAAATGGAAGTTTGAACACAAAGGAAAGATAAAAGATGACTAATAGTTTGACTATCGATAGAAAAGCACTCCTTGAGCCTCGGTTTTGTCGATTCGAAGCTGGTTCCCATAGCTACCTCATTTGTTGTCTAGAGCTTGATTTCTTTTGTTCTACTCATTCTTTCGTCTCACTCAATTGCATATAGAGTTTGCGTAGACTTTTCTACTGGGCTAGTGTAGCTCAAGCCTATATTATTTTCAGGTACTAATCCGGAACCATAGCTTGCATGCTTGGAGTGCTTGACGTGTGGACATTACTTCTGAAAGCTAACTGAAGAAGTTACCGAATCACTTTTGTAAATTTATTTTGAAGATGTATTTGTAATTAAATTGTAATTCTTTTGACTTGGAATATTGTGTTTATTAATTCTCTTTGAAATTCGATACTTATGTCAATTTGGGGCCATCGAGCCAATATTGTAATATTTTGGAACCGTGTGAATTTGGAAGTATTTGCCGGGGGAATGAGAACGCGTTGATTATTTTGGGTATCGTAAGAGATATTTGCAAGTATTTTTATTATGAAAATCACTTACAATTATGTTGAAAATTCAGGACGTGACACCAGAAACTACCACCATCAACAGCCACCAAAGCCGAAAACTAGCAATGCACGCTCGTGCCATCCACCTGTCAATCCAGAGGAGGGATGACCACCAGTCAGAATCAGCACGACCAAGGGAAGTGATCGCACTTACAATGGTCATGCGGAACCCTCGCCGTTAAGCACAAGCCCGCTCCCCAAAAACGGCAACAGGCCAGAAAAAACACGCGCCCAAACCGTTGACCCTCCCACAACCGCAACTCCACCAAGCTGTTAAGCTTCAATCGGATTAGACCAGGGAAAGAAACCGATGGGAGAAGATGACGATGCAGGAAGGAAAATGGTGCCGAAAGGAGCACCGAGACGGATGAAAAAGGGGTGAGGAAAGAACAAGAAGGAGGAGATGCCCGGGGGAGGAGGCGCCTCCCCCCTGGGCGGCTGGAACCCTTACTATGAAAGATCAATAAATTAATTGCCGAGAGAGAGGCTTCTAGAGAGTAAAGAGTTAACGTCCCCCGAGAGAGATGCTTCTAGAGAGTAAAGAGTTATGTTCCGGACACGTCTTTCTTTGATTAAAGCAAAGCAGAAAATAATTATTTGGTTTGAAGTTTACGGTCCTAAATTTTTTTTTGAATATATTTAACTTGGTTTAGAATAGTGAACATTTCATAATCATGATCGTGTGTGTTATACAGTAATTTTGGCAATTTGGTGGGCTTTCGCAGTCACAGTTTATTATTCGTAGAATGTTTTGCATACCTATTGATTGGCATGGGCCTTTGCCCTTTGATGAAAAAGAAAGCTTCTTTTGGTCAATTATTTATTGAAATATGGATAAGGGTTCCTTTACTAAATGAATGGAATTTGAATCCAAAATAAATACGGTAATTTATTAATTATCAAAAGCATATTATGTTTAAAGGATGCTTTTCAATGGATTTTATACTGTATATATGCATAAAAAACAAAAACAGAGAAAGAAAGGCAATATGTAAATATCCAGTTGAAGCCATTAACCAGAGATACAATGAACTTTACTCGCTCCATTTAGTTTAACACTCTGAGAGTAACTTTTAACTTTCGGCACAGTTTCCAAAAAAAATTTCTCTCTATTTCTTTCCACTCATTATTACTCCAACTCTCAAAAATAACTTTCTAAAATCTAAATCAAACAAAGCCAGTACTGTAATTGGGGGATGGTGTAAGTAATGCTGTGTCTTATTTCGTGGTTGAAACTGCTTGATATATGGATGCATTAAATTCGGAGAATTTTGGGTGTTGGCCTCTCCATATAGCAAAATTTACTGTCTTTTTATCTTCGGGAAATGATTTTGACACTTTCTTTTTATTCATTGTCACTATTATTTTTTTGTCCTCAACAAATGTGAAACTAATAAATTATCCTTACATTTTGAATCACTTTTCTCATATGAAGGGCAATCCCATACTTTCACGTGAATAAAAATAACAAAAAGAGTGTCAACTGATAAAAGGAGTGTCAACTGATCAATTGCATATCGAGTTTTAAGTTATTAACCAAAGATAAAATGAACTTTAATGTAATTGGGGGATGGTGTAAGTAATGCTATGTCTTATTTTGTGGCTGAAACTCGCTTGATATATGAATGCATCAAATTCGGAGATGTTTGGGTGTTAGCCTCTCCATAAAGCAAATTTAATTGTCTTTTTTCATCATTTTTTTGTAATATATATTCAGAAAATAATTTTGACACTTTCTTTTTATATGGATATATCAAATTTCGAGGATTATGGATGTTGGCCTCTCCATAAAGCAAAATTTACTGTCTTTTTTTTTATAATCTTTTTTGTAATATATCTTCGAAAATGATTTTGACACTTCATTTTTATTCGTAGTCACTATATATTTTTTGTCTCCTATAAATGTGAAACTAATAAATTATCCTTACATTTTGAATCACTTTTCCCATATGAAAGACAATTCAATGCTTTCAAATGAATAAAAAAAAGTAACAAAAAGAGTGTCAACTGATAAAAGTAGTGTGGAAATTATTTTCCAATATCCTTTTATTTACTGTAAAAGATTTCATAAACAAGTGAAAAAAAGAATAATCTGATTTCCTCCTAATCAGAAGCGTCACGCTTTAAAGTACTACCACTTTCACTTTGGCCGTTCTGTCTCTCACCTCTCTCTCTCTCTCTATAAATTACAACGACCCTTTCCTCCCTTCAATAAATCCAAACTCTGTTTTCAAAAAAAAATAAATCCAAACTCTCTCTCTCTCTCTCTCTCTCTCTCTCTCTCTCCAGGCACATTTCTGAACCCCATGGACCCAATACAACACGCGGTGTTCAGGCCCCCGGAGACCCCGTTCGAGCCTATGGAGTTCCTCTCCCGCTCTTGGAGCGTCTCCGCTCTAGAAGTCTCCAAAGCTGTTTCACCAGCTCAAATACTCTCCAAAACCCTGGCCAACGGCGCCAAATGCGGTGGCGGAATCAACGGCGGCGAACCTATACCGGAGGACATCGCCGGGGAGGTGGAGGAGGCGGCGGCTGTTTCCGGAAACCCTTTCTCGTTCGCTTGTTCCGAGACTTCTCAGCTCGTCATGGAACGCATAATGTCCCAATCTGTAAGCATATATACGCACATAGACACATATGTGATGATTTTGTATCTGATCAAAAATTACCATGTCCGGTTCCTTCGGAGTTTTGACAAGTTTTTGGAGTGCAAAAATCATCGCCTATATAACTGTAGAAAATTGATTTTCACGTTTTACTTTTGTACGCAAACGCTCTATTTCGTATATGAGTAAATTCACGTAGAGCGCCGAAATCAGCATCCATATCTATATATATATATAAAGCATAAGCCAACAAAAGCCATGTACAGACAAATTTTGGGGATATATTTGTTTGTCTCTGAGTAGCTCAATATCTTCCCCTGTCGCTATTTGGAATTCCAATTTCATTTTTGCACCTCACTCTGTTATATGTGTGCACATTTAAAATGCATTCTAGATTTTGTTTTTACGGATCTAATTGATCAGATGTTAATTTTGTGCCATTTTCGCCTTTAATCTACTTTTGGGTTGTTGAAAATTACAAGTATATATTTATTGGGAAGAAGTGTGTTAAGTTCATTACTCTATCTGGGGATGATTATGTTCAGGGGAAATTCAAGTGTTTCTTGAAATTACTAAATGGGTTTTCGCACATTTTAATTACCCTCAGCTCGCGGCTTTCTATTTTCTCGGGAAAGATTGAAATACAGAAAAACAGAGCTCACTTGCTCTGAGTTTTTATAAGCTTTCATTTTCTAGTTAATTATATATATATAAATTATACTAAATAATTAGATGTTGATTTCGTATTTTTGTGCCATATTTTCTTGTACTCCTATTAACTTTTGGGTTGTCAAGAAAATTAGTAGTACTATTTAATGAAATATTGTACTATAAGATTCTTTCCTGATTTTGTTGGCGTCCCTGGCCATTATTTAAGTTCATGGGAAATCCAAGAAATTCTTGAAACTACCAAATGGGTTTTCGTACAATTAATTACTGTAGTAACAGCTAGCGGCTTTGTATTTTCTCGAGAAAGATTCAAATATAGAGGCTCTGTTGAGTTGTTGAAAATATTGTGCGTAAAATAGATTTCCGAAAAAAGTAGAGTGAGGTAAAGTAAAGAAAATAAAATTTATTTTTCGGTTTGTATTCTCTTGTAAAAAATATTGCAAGAAAAACTAGAATTTCTTCATTTAGGCAAAATCTTACTTTGTAGAAAGGTTTTTCTAGCAAAAAGTTGAAATTGTTGGTTTTACAATTTTTTTAGTAACGAAATACACGGAAATTTATAACTGATTTTTTTATCTTTTCTGTGCAACTGAAGGGACTAGAGACTCTGGCCCGTTTTGCTTTTTCTCAAAACATTTTTTTAAAAAAGAAGATAATTTTAAATTCAAATATAACGAAAATGAAAAATAATTTTTAATTTTTTTGCACTGTTTAAAAAATCTCATCAAACACGATCCATATTAGTAAAAAAATTATTGACTTTAAAATTATCATTTTTTTCTTAAAGTTTTTTTTTTTAGAAAATGGAACGGCTTTTCTGTACAAAAAAATTCCCTTTTAAAATTTTTATGTATCTATACCTATATACCTACATATCTCATTCTTCAATGCCCATTACTCCATTTTTCAACTCTAATAATTTATGATAAAACCCACTTGCAATCATTCCGGTTTCTCTCTCCTCAGACCCAGTTGGTTCTTTATTTTTCTCTTGATTAGTTTAAGAAATCCACAAGTGTTCAATGATGTCTGTTTGCACAGTACTTTGAGCTGGTTAATTAATAAATGTTCAATTATTTGTTTATTTATTTGGTGATGAACAGCAAGACGTATCACCACGGACTTCAGGCAGGCTTTCTCACAGTGGTCCTTTGAATGGTGGCTCTCTCACTGACTCCCCCCCTCTCTCTCCCTCCGAAATCGACGACAAGGTTCTCTCCCTCACCCCCCTCTCTCTCATAAAATGTTTCTATACACGCATACATACATGCTCGTGTACTTTTTAGAACGTAGCCGGTCTTGTCCGGTCCATTTGTGGGTCCTTAATTTTCGTGACAACTTCTGCAATAACCTTTCAATTTTGTAGACCCGCGGACAATATGAGTTGATATGTTTTTGAAGATACTAGTACATCTGGATTAAGAAAAATGAATATTGCGGGTATTCTTCACGAGCTTAGTTATCTTAAAAATGAACGGTTACGACCATCAAAGTGAATGCGGAGAGCACCAACAAACGTGCAACTGGATTCGTATTCCATTCCCTAGTGCTTAATTATCTTAAAAATGAACTGTTTGGACCACCAAAGTGAATGCGGGGAGCCCCGACAAAAGTGCAACTGGATTCGTATTCCATTCCCTAGCGAAAAAAAAAAATGCCCGTGGGATTCCTCCGGCCAGCAGACATATTTGCCGGATTCTGACACAGTACATTCGAAAAAACCCAGATGATCATGGGGGTGGGGGGGCCTGGTGTTTATTTTTTTTCTCTTTTTTGGTTATGAAAAGCATCTGAGAAACCACAGTGACAGTGAGTGATGCCAAATTTCCAGCTTTCACTGTAACCAAAAATGTCTCTAATTACCTCAACATCCCCAGTCACGTTGGCTTATGATGTTTCGCTTTCTTCTATGCATAAAAAGCCTGTATCGCCATTGGAGTTCCATTTTCGTGATTTCCTGCGCAAAATGGAGTAGATCGAACCAGTGTTTCCACTCTTTCCTCTATTGGTGCAAGTAAAAAATTGACTGGCACTAGTGAATCCCAGTACAATGAGTAACAGAATTGCAGAGGTCCCTATATGGCCAGCTGGTTCATCTTCTGGCTTGAAATTGATTGTTGTGGTCTTGTCGATGGGCACAGTGCATTTATATATGATCACACGCATACCTATTTATAGATAAAAAAATTTATATATGTGGATAATCTATATATGGGTTTTAATTTTTGCACTCTTTTTTTTTTTTACTATCCTGTCTTTTTGGTCCTTATTGATATGAATTTACGTCACTATCCTTTTATACAAAAAAATTTTTTCATTCGTGAAGGAGTAAAGTTGTAAATTCACGAGTAAAAAGACAAAAAAAAGGGGGCATGATGGCCAAAAAAAGGGGGGTAGAAGTCAATTGATTGGATCATGTATGAATTACCAACTAATCAGCCAAATATAAATCCAACCCAACTACAAGCTCCCATTAGGGGGAAAAATAATCCCAAGGTAAGAATACCTACATGCACGTGGAAAGATGCCAACTCTTGACCTCTTAGTGAGATGCATGAGCCTGATCAATTGAGCTAGATTTAGTTAGTTAGGTAGAAGTCAATTTGTTATACATATATAGGCATATTCAGCACGTATACAATTTTTTTAATCGGATTCAGCATATATACATAAAGAGAGATGCTACATACATTACAATCCATTTACTACACCATCCACTATATTTTTTGTGGGGCTCATCCCGGCTCCCAAGAAAATACAAAAAAATGTCCATAAATTTTAGAATAATATTTTATGGGGCCCTATAAAAAATCAGCTCTAACGGATATCGGTAAGTATTATTTTTTGATTTGTAGGAACGAAACTGTTTAATTGCACAGTTTCGTCCCTACAAATCAAGAAATAATACTTACCGATATTTGTTGGAGCTAATTTTTTTTACAGGGCCCCATAATATATTATTTTAAAATTTATGAATATATATATTTTTTTTTGGACACTTGGTGGGCCCTACAAAAATGTAGTGGATGGTGTAATGGATGGATGGTAGTGTATATAGTATCTCTCATACATAAAATACATTTATGTACACGGCGTGCACATATTTGTTAGGAATTAATTTTAACACCCCGGCCCTTTATCCAGTTATACTCTCTTTTTTGTTTTTTTCATGTGAAATTACGATACTACACAACCAGGAAAAAAGAATGTGGAGGGTATTTTTATAATTTTACTAGGATAAAGACAAAAGAAGAGTGCAGTTGGATGGAAAGGAAGTGCCAAAATCAATTTTCAGTTCTATACCTTCATTGTGTACTTATCACAGTAGTCAGACACATGGGAATTCAAGTTTCTGTTGAATGATATATGATTAAATTACAGTATTATGATGCAGCAAATGAATATGGTGGCCTTGTAATTTATCACACCAGAAATGGGGTCCAATCCTATCTTCTGGTGTAGAATGTTGGCGCATTAATGAACCATGGACCGCCACACCTCAAATTTGGTAGTCACAACTCACAACACACCCACCTAAAATTTTGATATTCAATGCTTAATTATATGATCAAATTGTACTATTAATGTCAATTTTAGGGATGTGTTAATAATTCCTTTTCGGATGATTGATGTGAATTTTTCCCTTACTCAGTTAGCCCGTTCAAGCAACCCAACTAACACCCAGTACAATTGGGCCACTAGTGGCGGCAGCGGTGCGGTGGCTGGTGGCGGAGGGAAGACAGTGGGGAGGTGGTTGAAGGACAGGAAAGAGAAGAAGAAAGAAGAGACTAGAGCTCACAATGCGCAGCTCCATGCTGCTGTTCAGGTTGCCGGGGTGGCTGCAGCTGTGGCGGCTATTACTGCGGCCACAGCTGCCACCTCCGGGGCAGGGAAAGATAAACAGATGGCAAAGACAGATATGGCGGTTGCCTCTGCCGCCACGTTGGTGGCTGCACAATGCGTGGAAGCAGCTGAGACCATGGGGGCCGAACGCGAACACTTGGCTTCTGTTGTTAGTTCTGCTGTTAATGTCCGGTCTGCTGGAGATATCATGACTCTAACTGCGGCTGCAGCCACAGGTACATCAAGATTATTGTGTTTCTGTGGGTTTCATGTTAACAAATACATGATTCTAACAAATATAGCAGTAATGTGATTGTGTGTTCTGCAATTGTTGTTACGTGTAATAACAATGGTGGGATGTTGGGGATGTAGCTTTGCGTGGGGCGGCCACATTGAAGGCAAGGGCATTGAAGGAAGTGTGGAACATAGCGGCGGTGATTCCAGTGGAGAAAGGAATGGCAAATGTTAATGGGGGAGGTTCTGGCAATGGAAGTTCTAACGGCAGTAGTTTCAGCGGTGAGCTTGTCCCTGAAGAGAATTTTCTGGGCATTTGCAGTCGGGAGTTACTGGCTAAAGGTTGTGAACTCCTCAAGCGAACTCGGAAAGGTATACATCTCTCAAAACATATCTCAACTTTTCCGCTAGACCAGCTGTATATGGCATTGCTATGAATTCGAAAATGGGAGTATGATTTTGATTGTTTTGTTGGTGCAGGCGATCTTCATTGGAAAATAGTGTCTGTTTATATCAACAAACTGGGCCAGGTTTGTTTGCTTTCCATCTTCAACCCTTGGTCAAAACAGGCAGGGTTAAGAAGAGAAATTAAATCATTCTTAGGCCATTAGTTTTCCAGAAAACGAAAGTTTAATTCGGTTAAAAAGACAGGATACTCCTTTTGTTCTCTTTCAAACCTTGAATGCTCTTCTAGTTTCAAAAACGAAGTTTTTGGATCTCTTGCATCCTTATAAAGTAGTCCTTTGTATATGAGAGGTGTGCCTTGCGGTTAAGATTCAGTTTTTTTTTTTTGCCATTTGTTAAATCTAATTTACTCTATCCTATGGGACTTGGGGAGGGAGATGAGTGCTTACGGGAATCAAACTCTACCCATGTGCATGAGAGTATAAGGGAGGCACCGACTGCACTCCACCCCACTTGCTCGGTCAAGATTCAGTTCAAAAGTTGAAATTATGCATAATAGAACAAAAGTACGACACCCCACTTGCTCGGTCAAGATTCAGTTCAAAAGTTGAAATTATGCATAATAGAACAAAAGTACGATTATTCATGGCGACGCTAAATGGGTCTTTGTTTCTCTTTCTATTTCACCATACATGATTTGAGTCATTGATTCAGTACAAAAGTTGAAATAATGCACAACACACCAAAACAATGATTATGCATAATAGACCAAATGAATCTGCTTTCTATCTTTTTCTGCAGTCTTTGGTTTCTAAAGGCTAATTAATGCCAAATGGATTTGCAGGTAATGCTGAAGATGAAGAGCAGGCATGTTGCTGGGACCATCACAAAAAAGAAAAAGAGTAAGTCTATTGCTCTTGTCTCTCTCACTGTGAAAACTTAAAGGGAGGTGTGTGTCTTCTTCCATATTGGGATTATATTGGGATTTGAGAAAGGAATGTGCCACTAATTAAAGATAAAAGGATTCGAAAGATGCCATCTTTAAATTTCCTTTTCCTTTTGTGTGTTTTTCGATATTTTAACAGATGTTGTGCTGGAAGTGTACAAAGATATGCCAGCGTGGCCCGGCCGCCACTTGCTCGAGGGCGGCGAACATCGCCGGTACTTTGGGCTGAAGACCGTGTCGCGCGGGGTTGTCGAATTCGAGTGCCGGAACCAGAGGGAGTATGATATTTGGACTCAGGGTGTCACAAGGCTTCTCTCCATTGTAGCTGAAAAGAATAATAGACATAGAGTGTGATGTTTAAGTAGAGTGAGAGTGGTAGAATTAGTATTGTTGTGTTTTGGAAATTTGGTTGGGTTGTTTTTTTTTTTTTTTTGGGTGTTTCTTTTGTAAAGAGAAGATAAATTAAAAGTGTTGTGCTGGCCAAATGGGCCTCTCTTTTGCTTTGGGAGCACATGTTTTGGTCTCTTGTCTTGGTTTTGTCACTGTGAATGAAAATCAAGGAAACCATGTGATTCAAGAGGCTTGTTAAGAGGGGAGAAAAAGGGGATCTTGGACTAGGGTAGTCAAAAAGAAAAGGGAAAAATACCACTTTGTTTCAAGAATAATTTAAAGATGAAGATAAAGACTTTGCCTTTGATTTAACAATTGCTTTGTTGGCCATGTTTCTCTGACTATTATATTAGAGTCTAAATTCACGTCTTTGATAGTATTTTTTTATAATTTATATTGTTCTTGAAGTATCGTCGTGCAGTTTCAATACCGTTTTCCGCTACACGTTTTTTTGAAGGTTCATACACACCTCATAAGAATGTGTAACAGGAAATGTGTTGGGCCACCACGTGGCGGTACCCAAAACCCGTGAATGATTTTTCGAAGTTCAGGCCTTTTATTAGTTGAAGAATATATAATTTGTCTCGACTTCGTAATAATTCACTTTATAGAATAACCATGTTTGGATTTAGTGAATCAAGAAATTACAATTGTAATGAAGAAAATTTACAATTGTAATGAAAAAAAAATTAGTGAGAGAGATGTAATGATAATATGATAAAGGTTTCGCCCTGTTTTTTTCCGTATCCAATACAACTTTAGAAAATCTCGTCATATGGTGCTATTGGTGGGGAAAAAATAAGAATAGCAAATGTTCAGAAAAGTCCGTCCTAACTTATTCATCGCAATATCTGTCAAAAGGAAACTAGTAGTAATAAATTAATGTGCCAGTTTAACAAATGAAACATGTTTGGCAATTTTATTTATGTTTTTTTGTTTATCATGAACGTTAATAAAATTTCTAGAAATTACGGAAAACAAAGAATATGTGCTTTACCTTGTTTTTAAAACAAGCAGTTTCATTTTATTAACACTTCTCCGGATCTCCCGATCGTGTCACCAATCTCTCTCTCTCTCTCTCTCTCTCTCTCTCTGGTCTCATATTTTTGTCTTTTGAAAAACTGTATTTTTCATCCATCGTCCAGTCCAGAGAATGTAGGGATGTTAGAGCATTCATGCCGATGTTTGCCATTTTACCCTTGCCATCTTCATTTTGGTCAACGGATAGTGTTATTTTGCCGAACCATGGACAAATGTGCTACACCCATGTATGTCATTTGCCATTTTCATTTTTCTCCCTCTCTCGATAAAAAAATTGGCAAACTTTGCCATATATTTTCTCAGATTTGACAAACTGGCATTTGCCACAATTGAGAAACTTTTGAGTTTGTGGGTGTGGGGTGGTAGTTGCCATTTCTTTTGTCATTTTTAAGAATGGCAATAAATTTTCTCAAAAAAAAAAAACAACCAATGTGGTTAGGTGTTTGATTGTTTGCCCGTGTCAATCACTCACCTTGTAAGTTTACTAATGCAGAAGCAAAATTCAACAATTCAATTTGTATTTTTTCAAAGGAGCTTGGATTTTTGGGTCGCTCAAGCCTCATGTAGGGATAAAGCGCTTACTATCTTATCAGAGGTAGTGATAAATGCGCAATTCTATTTCCTTATACTAAAGCATAGCAGACCCTAAGCGCCACGGTTCGACTCGCATGGACAGGATGCTGGCCCGCGACCAACATTTCAATTTGAAACTCAAACGCCTGAATTTAGAGAGTAAAAACATTTTTTAAATGCTTGCATACATTTCAACAGTATAACAACATTTTAGATATGTAAAAGTCAGTGTTGACCAGGTGCTTCAGACGACATCGCGTGCTCAGCGTCGTGCTCATTGCGTACTAAGTCCATTGAAAGCTGTAGTTAAGAACCTGCACTTAACAAGTACGTGCTCTGGGTTGGCACTGCCACATCGAGGGCATAGGGTCGTGTCGTGCAATTTTTGGTTAACGGGTCGAACAAGAAAGATTAAATTGTTAATTTGTGTTTTTATCAAGTTACGCGAGTCATTTGATCGAAATCAATGCCTCATAATATGCTGAGAAAATTTCTTTTATATCCCTTTGATTTTAACCAAAAATTTATTTTGATCATTCACTTTTTGATTTCGGCATAAAAATACTTCGATTTTTCAATTTTTTTCAATGTCATCTTTTAGGGATATATACATATATACACGAAAAATAGGGTGTTTGGATCAAACACTTTACACACATTGGATGCCGTTGATTACCACGTTGGCCCTATCATTTTTTTTTGAAGAATTTTTGGACGGCTTGGATTGGCCGTCTGGTGGCTGGAGAAGGTCCGGCATGGCTGTCAATCCCTATAGCAGGACTCAAAGAAAACGGATCTCTTCTAAAGGATGACATTGAAAAAAATTGAAAAGTCGAAGTATTTTTATGCCAAAATTAAAATGTGAAGGACCAAAATGAATTTTTGATCAAAGTCGAAGGGATATAAAAGAAAATTTTCCTAATATGCTAGTAAAACATATCCTTCACACATTTTCCATTTGGATTTGCTTGAATAATTGCAACAACCATTTTGAGCCAGCCCAATTCACCGTAACCCTAGTCCAGCCTAATTCCCGTCGGCCCAAACCCAAACCCACCCAATCCTAAATTCCTAATCTCCCTCTCCCTATCAAACATCAACGGAAAACCAGAGAAAAAACCCTAAAAACACTTGTCTCTCTGCCTTAGTCGATCACCCAGTACACTCTCTCAGGCCCTTTTGAATTTGCACACGGTGCATATTGTCTCTGTATTATTTCCATGCCTTGTCCCGTGCCTGTGCTGTGCTACATGCTCTAAAATGATGGCCCAACTCACTCACCTTAGTGTTCATGCTCGTGCCATGGGCTCCAAAATGATGGTCCAGTTCACCTTCGTGAACGTGCTCGTGCCGTGCCGGCTTAGCCTATTCGACATCTCTAGTAGACTAGTAGTAGTCATGGGATGAGCAATTCCAGTTCTCCCAATGGATTGCATATCTCATGTTTTATGTGACTAGTTTTCTAAGAGATTTGTAATCCATCTATCAATAATTGCATTTGAAAATCAGAAATGAGAATGAGAACCCTTGGGATGTGTAATTTGATTCCATTGTTGGGAAAATTATATGATTAGGAAATTTCTGTTACCTAAACAAGAATAATAACAACCAAGTAGGACAAATAAATATTATTAGAGAAAAGATAAGAATAGCTTGTGGGGTGGTCGAGGCACGTGATAGCACCTTCTTAAGGAATGATACACCCCCTCCTGCACGGAGTTGGATGGCGTTCTTTCCCCAAGATACAACGACCTTCAAGTTCGTTTCGGTGCAGCGAATTGAACTCACAACCTGGGAAGTTTCCCAACACTCAATATAATCCACGGATGTATGAAGTAAAAGAAACAGGAGAAGTTTTTGTATTTGTGAAAGAGTACACTAATTGGAAGGAGAGAAGAGAAGAACTTTATTGTCTACCGTGTAAACCAAAACTGAGTAGAAAAGTAGTTTTCCAGGAGTGTAGTAGTCCCTTTGAAGGGAAATTCAGAAACTTATTTATAGATATTAGACATCTATCAGAATTTGTTATGAACTCCACGTTCATGCTAATAACATGGAGAATAAATAGGATGTCAAGTATATCTTTGTTCTATGCCAACTGAGAAAACCTTTAGGTTTTGTTTGGAACCCAGGGAAAAGAAAGGAAAGGAAAGGAAAATTAAAGAATTTTCCCTCTTGTTGTTTGGTTGTAGAGAAAGAGAGAAGAAAATAAAGATTTTGAGTGTAGTGAATAGTAAATTTTCTCTCCTATTTTCCTTCTCTTTTATTTTCCTTTCCTTTCTTTTCCTTTCCATAAGTTCCAAACGGAACCTTAGCTATAGGCACGATAGTGTTCTAATTTTTAGGAGGAAAAATAGAAGACCAAGTCAAATTGGTTATCAACTAACCAATCCCAAATATTTCTAACTTGCCCATCATAAATGGCACTCCTGAGAGGTAAATAATATATCAGCTGACCACTCTAATCAAATATATATTAATGTAAAATATTAAATTAAACTAACAGTCTAATCCGGCCAATCAAACAGGCATGTGTTTTACAAATCTTTTGTTAGTAGAGAATTTCGTTATGCGGACCGAACAAACGTAATGAAACGGAAAGAGTAGTAATCTGATAACCTTGCCAGATAGTAATAAATGGCAGAATGGCTGTAGTACTGAATGAGCAGTATCCCATGCAATATCAATTTATCTTTAGACTTTGAATGACTCCTCTTACAGTCATTAATTACATCAACACAATATCATTAATTCATTTTGATAGAAATACTCCAACAAATATAACGAAGAAAACACCCTCCAAACAAGGCCAATACAACAAACTAAGTTAGTAATAAGTAAAATAAAAGCATTTTATTCCCAAAAGAAAGATAAGGATGCGCTCGGTACACGACTCTAACAAATGAATCGAGCCGTTCATTTGTTACCATCAACAACTGATGGGAGAGCAACCATCAAAAACAAAGAAACTTAAACAAACTTCTCTCTCACCATCCTAATATAGAGGCTGGGATACACACGTAACAACTTTATTGCGAGCAACTCATTCGTTATTTATAATAATTGTTTCTACAATTCCACTCACATGGGTAGGTGGGTACGTCCCACACATATACCCATGCGAGTGTGGATGTGTTACTATCCTTATCTGGAAAATTAACACACATCGATCGTACGTTAGTAAGTAAAACAACACATGACAGTACCAGCAGAACCTATTTCTTACCTTGTGCCTCCACGGCGGCACGTCTCTTAGGTTTTATGATCGTAGCCATGCCTCCGTAAGATTTTTCCTCCACCTTGTCATACGAGGATGGGTAGTTAGTGATGAGGTCGAAAGGCCTCTCTATTATGATACAGTACCTTCCTGGATGATCGTCGCTCCAGGAGCTTTTCCTGCACCATATGACAAACTGGTTCCTGTACTCGTCGAAGCGAATTGCGAACTCTCTATTCCCGCTGGTTTCTATGTCGAACCTGGCATTGCCAACGAGAATGCTTATGGTATCTCCGTGATACCAAATCTCCATTATCGACCTGCACTGCTCGAACTCGTTGAAGTTCCTCCAGATTCCACTGAAGTATACGTACGTGCGCTTGTGGAACCCGCCAAGCCACAGCACGGCGGTGAAGCTCCTGTTTGCAGGGACTCGCCTGTCTTCGTTGCGATTAGCATGGTTCTCCACAGATATTACAGAATCACTGAAGTTCTGGACCTCGTAGAAATTCGCATGAGTCATCTTGATCTCGGACACTGGAAGGAAATACTAACTAATAGTAAAGCAGATGATCATATAACGAAGAGCACTCCTCATGAACTTATGGAGTATATAGGAACAAAAATGTAGGCAATATTGTCCGGTTGCGTGCGGGTTATTCCTTCCTAATCTCAGCCATAGAGAATCTCAGCCCTCAATATCTATGGCTGAGATTCAATGGCAATTGTTCTGTCACAAGAGTTTCTTTGTCTCTTGAACCAACTATGGGTTACTTTCACAAGAGTTTTTTTTTTTTTTTGATTTGTTAAATCTAATCTACTTTTTCTTAAAAAATTTGGGAAATTGGAACTTACGGGAATCGAACCCTATCCACTTGCACTTTCACAAGAGTTTTAAAAAGCCAAATCCTAAGAGCAAGTTTACTAGTTGTTAGGTAAAAATGCTAGTGAACAGTGCAATTTTTTTATTTTACGTACTCATATCTCTTTTAACACCACCTAGATCTATTTAATCTATTCTCTATTAAAATATCATTATTTTTATTTTCCCTTTCTCTTTTGTGATGTACAACTCCAATTTGTCAAGTGAGAGAGAGAGGGAGAGACTAATAAATAAATGGTAAAGCTCATGAACAGTTCTTCGGTACAGTTACCTAAGAACTGTAGCAAAATTAGCTGGTTAGGTACTTTTGCTATTCTGGTGCAGGTGGATTT
Organism: Rhododendron kiyosumense; assembly: GCA_019656275.1. Taxonomy (NCBI): domain Eukaryota; kingdom Viridiplantae; phylum Streptophyta; class Magnoliopsida; order Ericales; family Ericaceae; genus Rhododendron; species Rhododendron kiyosumense. The sequence continues at coordinate 80,916 of BPLS01000491.1, read as the reverse complement.
TTTGGGTTGAGCTCTCTATTTTACCTATACAAAAAGCAAATACAGAAGCTGATGCACCTGCTCTAAAGATTTAGCCAGTTAATGTTTACCCCAAAAAAAAAACGTTTTGAAAAAAATGTTACCGAAAAACAACACATAAATATCAGACCCTTGGAGTTAGATTTAGATGATCCTTAATTTCCAACACGTAGATTTGAAGATAACCTACTGACCATGATAGATAGTTACCCGATTGAGAATCCGAATCCAATCTAGATTTGAAGACCAATTGGCTTTGCAACAGACAAATTAAAAAGATTCAATTATGAGAATATCGGTGTAAAAAATTTATTCTCTTCAATTATGATAGGGTTACGAAAAAGGAATTGCATGCATGCATGGAAGCGAATATGGGATGGCCCATCATACTCTTGTTGTCCACCCCATATACTCTCGTATTCTTTAATCTTTTGAGCCCAAAGAAAGACAAGGCATGGTCCTCCTCTTATTCTGATTCTTTTTTTTATTTTTTATTTTTTTTCTTTTTCTTTTTCCTTTTTTTTGTTCTATCTCCTCTCTTTTAAGCTAAGAATTTTTTCTTTTAGAACATTTTGTCCTTATTCAAAAAAAATTTGCGATTTTTTATTTTACACCAAATTTTTATGGGTTATTGATTCATCTCGAAAAAGTTAAATTTTTTTTTACTTTTATTCAAATATTTAGGAAAATAAGCTCTTTTTAGCCTAAAAAAAAAGTCAAAAAAGTCGATTTTTTAAAATTTAAAAGTGGTTATTTTTCAAAATATTTGGGTAAAAGTAAAAAAAAAATACTTTTTTGATTCATCTCGTTAAAACGAATCAAAAAGTTAAAAAAATTTGGTACAAAACTAACAAATAAGAACAAAAATAAAAAAGAGACCTAAACACACCTTTATTGCTTAGTGGAATGGGGTCGACATGTCTCCTCTCTCTCCCACAGTGTCTCTATAATACGCACTAAACCGTCCACCTTGCGGTGAATATTAATTGGCGCCACCATTGCCGCAGCTGGAATTTTGTCCGCATAATTCTGATCGTCGTTGTCTCTCTCTTGCTCTCTCCTTTTCTCCCTCTCCTCAGATTGTACAAATCCGACAACCTAAAACCAAACACCCATGGACATTGCATTTCCAGAATCCACCAACCTTAACCTCGCCGCCTTAGACCGCGGAACAACCACAACTTAAGACCAATAACCTCCCTCCCCTCGACAACATTCTTTCACCATCCATTCCGATCAAAATCCAACCCTGCCCAACCTAACCTATTAGAGCATCCACAATGTAATAATTAAAATCAAAAAATTGCTAAAGTTAGCAATGTGTGTTTAAAAAAATGCTCACATTGTAATAGTCAAAGTTAATAACCTCTTAACCAATAATCAAATTTAGGTATTTGAATAATCAAAAGTAACAATGTGAAATTTCACATTGCTAACTTTAACAACCTTTTAAATGAATAAATAAAAGCTGACGTGGCAAGTTTTAATTATTATATTGCGGATGCTCTTACCTCCTAAACCTTGAAAGCTCACAATTGAGTGTAGGTGGTCTTCCTGTAGAGGAGTTTTTCCCTTTTCTTTTTTTTTTTTTGCTTTTTTGTTTCTTTTTATGATGAGCTTATTTTTTGTATTGGTTAAATTATTGGATTTAGTTATCTAATAGACTCTCGCAATTAATGTATTGTTTCGGATTTGTACTTTGTAATTCATAATTGATATAAAATGATCTCCTATCAATTGACAAAAAAATCCTCAAGTCTGCAAAATTATTATTTTCAGTTAGTTTCAAACGTTTGGCGCTTAACTCTGCAAAAATATAGTATATTGCTTTTAGAGGAAATCTGGTTTCACTTATATATCTTTTTAATTCTACCTAGAGTAGTATGCAGAGTTTATAAAGTACGGACACCGCGCCAGGAGCCCTGCTTTTCCCACCCTTGACAGTTGACACCCCACCCCTCCCGACCCCACACCCCATTTACACTATTACCCCTCCCCCTCCCCGCTCCTCCCTTTCTTTTCTTCCCAGTTTGTTTTTTTTTTTCCTCTTTTTTTTCTTTTCTTTTTTTTCGGTTAGAATTTTTCTTCTTCTTTTTTAATCTTTATTTCGTTTTCTTTCTTTCCAGTTTGAATTTTTTTTTAAATTTTCAATTATTTTCTTTATTTGTTTTTTCCCCATTTACCTCCCTTGTTTTTTTTGGGGTTAACTCAAATGCTATTTTCAACTAAAATTGACTTTATACTTAATAAACTTATATTATTTTAATTAGTAAATTAATTTGTCCCGAATTTTAATTAATAAACTTATCTAAAATTGAAAATTTATAGTCATCCATTGTTTTGCCCCGAATTTTCCGCTGGGATGTTCCAAAAGATTTTTGTGTACACAGTTAGTGAGGAAAGCCTAAGTAACCATGCTACTAATCAAACTGTTATTTCTTACATCTCAAAAATATGTTATTTCTTCCTTTGAGGTAAGTCCAAAACCACATATTTTTTCTTAAATTAATAAGTCGTTAATTTTCACCGAAAATTATTATTCTAAATTTTGGTGGGTTATGTTTGACATAGAAATAACCAGGAAAGTCTCAGGTCAGATGGTCGGACGAGTCCAGTTAGAATCACTATTCCTTCCTTAGTCGGCACGAAGCTAGACTTGTTGACGAACTTTTGAGGGTGTTAGCCTCGGGTTACTCCACAGTCGTAAAAAATATCCGACTGTTTTTTTTCCCTTTTTTTTTGTCCTTTATAGATTAAAAAATATAGTTACAAAAATAAGTGTTCCAATTTTTAATTCGTTTGAACCAGTGCAAAAATGTTATTTTTCTGATCATTTTATCCTAAATATTAGTAATAAATTTTTGGCTCAAACGCCTTTCAATGGACACCATAAGATAGCCTTGAAACTAAATAATGAGTTTTAGGGTATTTGTTGAAAGGTCTTAAAGCAAAAAAATTATTATGACCATTTAGAATAAAATGATCAAAAAAAAAATACAATCTTCGCTCCGATTCAACTGAATTGAAAATTGAAACACTTAATTCTTGAATTATATTTTTTAATATAAAAAGGGTGTATTTATAGAAATTAAATAAATAAGATAAAAGTAATTAAATAAATAAAGAAATTAAAAAGTGGGGTAATTGGGGGGGGGACCCGGGGGCTCTACTGCCCCCATGGGCACAGCAACCCCTACCCAGGGACAAAACGGCAACGTTTTGGTGAGGAAAAAAAAAATCATTATCCTCCATTTGCAATTCTATGAAACAGAAACGTGATTATGAGAGTTCTAAAGACAAAATTTGATTATGTCTCTTTAGAATAATATGATCAGAATAATAAAATCTCCACACCCGTTCAAACGGATTAAAAATTGGAGCACTTAATTTTCTAACCATATTTTTTAATATATAAATGGTCTCACAAAATGAAGTGCTCAAATTTTCACTCTGTTTGAATCAGTACAAAGATCTTGTTATTCTAATCATATTATTCTAAAGGGTCATAATTAATTTTTGTCTATAAGGCTCTCATAATCACATTTCTACTCTACGGGGTCCTAAATAAAGAGTATATACTTAATATGAGAGCCCTAAAGATAAAAATTAATTACGACGCTTTAGAATAACATGATCAGAATAATAAGATCTTTGCACCGATTCAAACGGAGTGAAAATTTGAGCACTTTTCATTTTTTAAGACTGTTTATATATTAAAAAATATGGTTAAAAAAGTAATTGCTCCAATTTTTAATCCGTTTGAACGGGTGTAAAGATCTTATTATTGTGATCATATTATTTTAAAGAGATATAATTAAATTTTGTCTTTAGAGCTTTCATAGTCACGTTTCTGCTCCATAGAATTGCAAATAGAGATTAAGGATTTTTTTTCTATCAAAATGGCAACGTTTTGTCCCAGGGTAGGGGCTGCTGTGCCCATGGGACAGTAGAGCCACCGGGTCTGGGGCGGGGGTAGTCCGGAAAATGGGGTGTGGGGTCAGGGGGGTGGGGTGTCAGGGGAGAGGGGAAAAGCAATTTACCCGCGCACCCCAGAATTTGTTTTTTCTTTTTCACTGGCCTTGATCCAGATTATTTTTGAATTTGGATTCCTTATTTGGTTAATTGCAACATAATTTTTTTGATAACCGGATATTCGGGTCAGCTTACGCACACCTCAACTATTTCTGGGGCCCTGGAGATAATGACCAGCATAACCTCCAGTGGTCTCACGGTTTGAAATGTATGATCTCCATGAGAATAGAACATGTGATCTTATAGAGAAGCGCTTATTTATTTCTCATCCGGATCAGCTTGTGTACACCTTGACTAATTCCCGGGTCCTGAAGGTAATGATCAACATAACCCCCAGTGATCCTAATGTTTAAAATGTTTGACATCCGTGGAAATAGAATATATGTCCTTACAAAGGGGCACTTCTTTCTTTAACACTCACTTGCCAAACGCCTTGGGTTGGCTCATTGCAACATTCAGAAGTTCTAAATCCAGAATCATTGATCATGCGAAATTCCTAGATCAGTTGTATATATACACAACAAGCATCCAATTTTGAGACACAAACGACTGGAGTGATGAATTGCTAAGTTCAGATGAATGGTTCAGATGAATGGTTCAGATAAATGATTGAAAACTAGCTTCCATGCACAACCAGAATGGGAGAAAAACATGGCAGTAGATAACGCAGTTTCGATCGAAACTGTTATTTTTCAATTGCGCTTTGTTCAAGCCCCTAATCTAAGTCGCATACGCCTAAATATACTTAGGGTTAATGGAATAAGAAATACCTTCAGTTTGGATGAATAAGCTCGTTTTTGGAAAAATTTGACGGAGAAAATCACAAATTCGGACTGGACTTTGAGCTGTCAGCTGTGATATTGTGATCATCCTTCCATCTTTTTAGATGATTCTTGTGTCTAAAATAAACCCCTCGAAGTGCCCTACAACGTTGATGAAGAAGTCTAAGCCCAAAACCCACATTAACTAGGAGAAAAATGGAGTTTTTCAGAGCTTCAGTGAGCTGCTCGGGATTGGAATGACAGAAATTTGAGCAGTGATATCTCTAGCTATACTCAACCGATTCGAGTGATTTCTGTACTGAAATCGAAGGTCTCGAAGTCGTCTACAAGTTTTGTGAAGAAACCTAATCCCAAAACAATTTGAGCTAAGAGGAAAATGGCATTTTTCAGAGGTACGTCAAGCTGTCGAGAAAACGAAAATGGTGGGTTTGAAGCTCAAGGAAGGAGGTGATGGTGGTAGCTTCAATTGAACTCGAATGTAGATTAAAGAGGTTGGGTTGATTACAGCAACTTAGTGACCCTTAGGTGTGTTGTGATTATGAATTGAAGTTTGGATGAATTTGGGCAAGTGGGGAAGAAACCCTCTCTCTCTCTCTACCGCTCTCTCTCGGGGTATTTGCTTAGTTAATGTAGAAGTGTTTGTAACTACAAGTGCTATTTTTCCCTTTACACCTCTGTAAGAGCATGTACACCAATCATCGGTAAAATACCTACTAAAAAAACTACAATTTCTAACTTATCCTTCTTCTTTTTTTCCAAACCACAACATCGTCTTTATAATTTTCTCTCTATCCATTAAATTATAGAAAAGAATAAAATTGTAGTATATATGTACATCTATATATGTGTGTGTGTAAATACGTTCATATGTATGGTATATAGCATGTATATTGTACACCTCTGTGGTCGCCGGGTGAGGTCGAGGTCGAGGTTGCCATCAAGATCGAGGTCACCCGGTGAGGTTGAGATCGCTGTCAAGATCAAGGTCATGTGATGAGGTTGAAATTGCCGTCAAGATCGAGTCGCTGTCGAGATCGAGATCGCCATCACCGTCGGACCATCACCGCCGGATCCTAGCCTTTCTTCGTTGAAGATTCCGTTGCAGACCTTCGCTATCAACACTAGAGAGAGAGAGAGAGAGAGAGAGAGAGGAATAAAAAATTGGGTACCGATAAACAATACCTCGGTAAATTTGGGGAGATTTCTTCACAAATACAAAATACATGGGTGTTCAACTAGGCTGGTGAAAGCCCACTTTTGTGCCTTTTCTAGCCAAAGTTGCTAAGAATTCAAGTATACTTAGATTGGTGTACATGCTTTAATTGCTGACAACATTGATGTATAAATCTGAGCACTATAAAGAGGGAAAGGAGTGTTTTTAGGACCGAGCTTCTTTGCAGTTGGACTGCAGAGAGTCCATACAGTTGTATCACAACCGTTTATCTTTATATTTAACGGTCTAGATTTTAAAAAAAAATCGGAGAAAATTCTTTTCCGCATAAATGTTTTTAATCTCAATTGTTAAAAACACCATTCAATGGTTGCGAGCACTCTAATTGCACCTCTGCAGTCCAAACACTACAAACATGGACCACTGACAAGCCTTGTTCCTTTTTTTTTTTTTAATAGCAATGTTAATTGATGACTATGAAATACCCCTTGGTCTCTATCTTTTCTAAATTTCTCTAACCCTAGCCGCCATTTACTCGGCCCGCCCCTAGGGTTTCCAGCCTAAATGAAGCGGCGGGAGGGGGGCTTTCCTCCCAACGCTGGCTTTCTCTCCGTCTCCGTTGATCAAAGATCTATCCCCCTTCCTTCATCATCCTCCTCCATGGCCCTTTCCCTAAGCCTCCAGTCGGACCACGACAATCACATCTGCAAAACTAATCCGGAGTAGGAGCATGTATGGTTTGTGTTTTGATTGTGAGGTTTCCTTACCTCTCTTTCTAGTTTTTCTTCTCTAGTTTTTTTGTCGTTAATTTTTCATTTTTATTTGTCTATTAGTTCTTCCCCTCCTGATGGGTTTATCTGATTTGTTCCCGGTCTAGTTTTTCTTCTTCGGTTTAAGCTTGTCGGCGTTTTGTTCCTCGCTGCCAGAGCCTGCCGTGTCAATGGAGGTTTGCCTTGGTTCTGGCACTTTGGGATGGTAGATCAGTGTTCTGGATTTCAGCTATGCTTATTCTAGGGTTTGAGTTGGGTGTTCTCGTTGGATTCTCTATTATCTTTTCTGCAACTGATTCTTATGTCTGACATTCTTGTCGGCCTGCTTTGGCATTAGGTGCCTTGAGCCTACGATTGGTGCTTGTGCTCGCATTTAGGTTTTGATAATTTTGGTTCACTCACGGATCTTCATGTATCTTGTGATGAAAGCTATAAAGCGTTTGGGCTCTTATTGTATGGAATTGATTCCTCTTCAAAAAAAAAAGAAAAAAAACGATCACATGCTATAAATTGTAAGGAGCAAAAAGCGATTCACAATTTTTGATAATGGTTCATAATTATTTATTTTTAAAATTTCTCTTATTGAGACAAATTAATAATTAAAAAAAACAATGCACAACTAAAAGATACAAAAAAAAATTAAATAGAAATAAAAGATAAATCGAAAATGATTAATAAGTCAAACCACACATGAAGTTTGAACCTCAATTAAATGCATGGAGTACATAGTGGTTATTAATGAGCTACCACTCTACTTGCAGGCCGTTGGGGAGTTAGTCCAACAATCGTGTAATTACTATGAGATTTTAGGATTCGAGTTGATACAATAACATCGTTCTCTTAAAAAAAAAATTTACTTATTAATCCAATAACGTCCTATCGGAACAATTTCGAAAAAGTTGAGTAGAAATTTCATTTGATTTGAAACACTAAGCCCATGTTCAGTTTGCTTTTTGGAGATTTTAAGAGTAACAAGTGAAGAGAGATAGAAAGTGAAAATTTATTGGAGACCGTGCACAGAAATTTTGAGACCCCTAAATGAACAAGCTACGCTTTGCCTAGGGCCGATCCGCCCGACAACTCAAACTTGACCGAAAAATCATCACGACCGAAAAATTGACCCAACAGGTCTTTTGGTCAGGTTCGGATTAAAACGTGAGAATTTCATCGGACTTCGATCGGGGTGGCGGGTCTGGAGATTGAAGCCCGTTAAAACCAATTTTTACAGCCTAGCCCAGCCCAATTCACCCCAAAACATGTGTTTGGTCGTCATTTTGTAAAAATGACGGCCTAGGACGTGTTTTGATAATTAATATCCTTTAATGACAAAGCTAAGAACATTTGTTAATATTGAAAATGTCTTTCGCAAGTATTAATTATCAAAACACATCATTGGCCGTCATTTCCCTTTTTCCTGTATTAATATTCTACCCCAGTCCAGCCCAATTCCCGTCGGCCCAAACCCATATCCTAAATTCCTAATCTCCCTCTCCCTCTCAAACATCAACGGAAAACCAGAGAAAAAACCCTAAACGAACACTCGTCTCTCTGCCTCACTCTCTGAGGCCTTTTTTAAAATTTGCACACGGTATGCCTATTGTCTCCGTATTAGTATTTCGTTTTATATATATATATAGCGTGCGTGTTCTTGGTTACTATGATTGTTTAAGCCGAAGCTCTCCGGGTTTTAAAAGTACTGCAGAAGCTTTTTTTAGGGGAGTTTTGAATCCATTATTAGGGCTTTCATAAAAACTAACGAGGGCTCTGATTAAACCTAGGGTTTATGTTTATTTTCTTTTTGTTGCGATCTTCTAGTTTAATAATTTAAGCCACTGCCCACTATGAATGCTGAATCGCACAGATTTATTTCCAATTGAGCAGTGGAAGCCTAGAGAGAGAGAGAGAGAGAGAGATGATTTCTCTCTTTACCTTTACGCCATTATTGATAGTTGGGAGGTGTCAAATGGGTTGGGCCGACTTGGCCCAGCCCATTTATTTCCATGCCTACCATGTCGTGCCCCATGCCTAACTGTGCCCGTGCTGTGCTGTGAGCTCCAAAACAATGGCCCAGCCTGGCTCACCTTAGTGCACGTGCCGTGCCGGCCCGGCCCATTCGACACCTCTAGTAGTAGTCAAGGGATAAGCAGTTCTAGTTCTCCCAATGGATTGTATATCTCATGTTTTATGTGACTAGTTTTCCAATAGATTCGTAATCCCTCTATCAATAATTCAGTGTTCTAAAACTCAGTATTCCTCGGCGAGTACTCGCTCCAAGGTGCTTGACCGAGGGGACTAATCCCCTACTTGGTGGGCATTACTCGCTGACTAACGCCAAGTACTCGCTCCAAAGTGCCTGGCCGAGTAAGTACCGAGTACCGAGTTTTAGAACACTGCAATAATTGCATTTGAAATACAGAAATGAGAATGAGAACCCTTGGGATATGTAATTTGATTCCATGTCTAATCCAGCCAATCAAACAGGCATGTGTTTTACTGCCCTTTTGTCTGCCGAGAGTTTCATTCCAATGGGTACCTGATTCTCAACGTGTGTGAACATAAAACAAAGACTTAATTCAGGCATAAAATTTATAGAACTTTAAGTTCCCAATCCCAAGTATGTGGTTTTAGTGTCCAACTACTATTAATCCTCAAAACATTGTCAAATTATCATCTTGTTCAATTGTTATTGGACTGCCTATATATTTAGTGTATTTTGTCAATTATTAAGTACCGTTTGAATTCGCAGATATATCGATTTGAAACCTACTGATCGGCTTTTCAAGATTGGTTATATTCCAAGCTAGTTCCTCTCAATATTTGTTTCCTCGGTGATGAAGATGTACGTAATTTCCCGTCTTAGAATGATCAACCCCAGAATCTATTCATATTAGTTCTACTGATGAAGTTCTCTTGTCCAAATGAGCTGACCACCGCATTGCTGGTACTTGATAGTTATTTTGTCGCCTATGATTTTGTTAAGCGGTTTTGATTCGTTTGATCTATGTTATGCAGAAAGAAAGCCAATGATAGTGCACTTACCAATTTCGAAGTACTTGATTTTCTACGATCTAGAGGTGCTGCGGAGGATCCCACTCGGGTTATTGTTTCTGTAGCACCATCAGAAGTCAAAGTTGTGTAAACTTACCTCCCCAAAAAGTTCCGTATTATGCTTTCTCTTGGCATATCGTACTGGGGATCTTTACAAACTCAAATGTTTTCATGGTATTGTAGGTTTCCAATTATTTGGAGCAGACCGTTGCTTGCAATCAAACAAGAGAGAGTGTTGCAGAATTTTTGAAAAAATCGGAGAAGTACAAGCTAGTAAAAGCTGAAATTCTCAACATCATCAACATTAGGCCTTCTTCTGTGGTGGATATCGACCCGGTAGTTCTTCTAGAATTCTCTTAAAAATTTCTTTTAGTATACCTTTTGCCCCTGAGAAACTTCGATGGTTTTCGCACTTTTGATGCTTGTATTACTTTATTGTCCAAAATCTTCACGAGTTGGATATTTTGTAAGACACCCACCTCATAATTGCTCTCACATGTCATTGCGTCCATGGCTAATTCCTGGAGGCTAAGTGTTGTCGAGGCAAAATTGCTCTTGCATGGGATAGTTAGATATTATCGGTGCCCACACTACTGCATAATTTCTCTTCAATGTATGTCCAATACTCTGGAAGCGTTTGCCATGAAGAATGAGATTTGTAACCCCGCTAGAAAGGATCAAGAAAACTGTGTTCTTGGTCCTGTTCATTAGTATTTTTGGGGTGCGGTCCTCTTTAGCAATTTATAAAGAACTTCCCTTGCTTGGAGAACTGGCTTATGACATTTCCTCTAGTGATATGAAATATTAATCAGCACTTTCAAATTTCCATATTTTGCACCATAAGGTGTTCTTGTGTAAAATTCTTCTTCTTTTGGTGAAGGTCCTGGAGTTCTCCCATTAGGCTGTAGGCCTGTGTATTTTGCACACAATGTGAATCCTGCCTTCTTCTTGGTGAAGCTTATAAGTTCTCCAAGGGAGTCAGGTGAAAAAGAATTTCGCGTGGGATGTTTTTCCTTTCAAGTTCAATTGACCACAGTTCTTGTCAAATCGGATTTTAGATTCACTTCTCTGAGTTTTCTCAAATTGGTCTTAAATCGGATGGTTTTAGACAGGATTCTTATCCAGTTTTCTACATTTCGGCATTATTTGAGCCTTTATGTTCATTTTTATTCTTTGCTAATGAACAAGATGTGTATAGTTGTTGTCGCGAATAAATCTAGGCCAATGTTAGTTGATGAGGTCATTGCTTCTGTGAATCAGGTGGAAATCATGTTCATGATTGGCCGGAGGCCTAGTCTATAAGAATATTTGTTCATTTGTTTCTCTTTTGCTTCACAGCTTATAAGCAACTGTGAGAGGCGGTTGGGGGAAAGTATTGAAGAATTCGTAGAGTTGGTGGCAGAGGTTTTTCCCGCTCCAGCACAAATGCAGGCCGATGAGGGAGCCGACGAGGACGGAGAAGAAATTCCAGATGGGAAACAAGTGGACACAAGTTGACTTCTCGTTTGCTTGGTTGAAGCTAGAAGCAGAGATTACAAAGCCCTAAAAGTGAAGCTTGGCAGAAACTCAAGAAAATAAACTGTTTAGTGTGGCCCGGGCCGGCAATCAACTCTTTTTTTCTTTTCTTTTTTCTTTTTTTTTTCAGATTTTGTATTTCTTTTTATAAATTGGTTTCATAAATTATTTTTTATTTGATCATTTTAATAAATTTTGTATATCCTTTCGTTCTTTACTTTTTATTTCAAATATTAGAACAATTCCTCTAAATTGACGATATGAGATGTCTAATGCAAAAAAAATAGTCATCACTTATCATTTGAAACTCTCTAGTGCATAATATCCAAATTCAAAAGTGGCTAAATCATGGACTATATGTATTATACTCTTATCAATTATTCATAAATTTTGATTTTCGTCTTGTTTATTGTCTTTGTTAATAGAATTCACAATGCAATACAAATTTGGAGGTTTAGGGATAATATTCGAAAATAACTATATTCTTTTTAATTGGATCAAGATTGCTAAATATTGACATTAGTTATTGCGTTTTGAATTGCTTTTAGACCAATTCAATCAGTTGGTTTGTTTGGATAATTTATGTAATTACTACCTTTTCTTAATCATAACAATTTTCTTTTCCAGCACAATCGTTCTTTTATTATTATGGCATTATATATTATGAATTTTTTTGATTGAATTGTGTTTAAAATGTGCCCGCACACTTGTTAATTATTGGCTATACCACTATCCAATGTACACAATTGGACATGAATACGATATGAGAGTCCGTTCCAGAAACCTTCTTAAAAAATAAGTAGTTTATTTCATATTTTCAAATTCAAAAATAATATAAATGAAAAATAATTTTTCAATTTTTTTTTCATCGTATAAAAGATCTCGATGAAATTTTTCAAACAAGATCCATATTGTATATTTTTAGATTTCAATAAACCCATAATTTTTTAGCTTGAAATTGTCTTCTTAAAAAATAAGGGGCTTTTTTGCATTCTGAAACCCACTCTGAATAGTATTATTGATTCAGATAAAGATGTTTTAGGAGTCGTTTAAGGTACAAGAACTTTATTGAGAGCTTTACAAGATGCATGTGGACCCTATGCACATCCCGAGATTATAATGCATTGCGACCAAACACGTATCTATCAAATCATCTTCCATATTCATATGGTTTCATTATTAGGCTTAAATTAAAGCTCATAGTGTACAAGAAGAGACGAAAAGGAAGGGCTCAAGTAATCATTAGTGCTATTTCATTATTAGGATTAAAATAAAGCTCATAGTGTACAAGCAGAGACGAAAAGGAAGGGCTCAAATAATCATTAGTGCTAGCCACAGGACACCATAGTATCTCAAATGCTTTTACTATCACACATTAACGTAAAATTTATATATTCAGGTGAATATGGAGTAATACACACTACATGAGAGTGCCTCAAGTAACATATACCATATAGAAAAATCATTCTTCAGAATTTACTCCAACAAAGATTGACTAGTGGAAGATCCATTCCATTATTTCCATATGGGTCGAAACATATATAATTGATGGACGGGGGTGGGGGGCCCCTAGTGAGGTCCTGCCTGCAGGGAAAGGAAATAGGAGTACAACGGTAAAACTTCAAAGGCAAAACAACCAAACTCTGTCAAATCACATTATCACTTCATACTAGACAGTAGTACTTCATATCATCTCTCTCTCTCTCTCTCTTCATACTAGTAGTACTTCATATCATCTCTCTCTCTCTCTTCTCTTCATTTTCCTTTTTCTGAAACAGAAAGTCTCACGCATACTGTGTGGGGCCCACTCTGAATTTCGCACAGATGATCCGAACTGTTCAATAATTTTTAAAAAAAAATTGAGTGGGCATAATGAAACATCAGTTCGATCTGGTATATATGCTTAGGTGCTCGGATCAAGTTTCTCAACTTTCTGTACACCAGAAAATTAATCTTTCCATTTTTTCTGATTTTCCAAAGATAGAGAAGCTTGATCCGAGCATCTATACATATCGGATCGAGCCGATGTTTCTCGTCCACAACCATTCGATTTTTTTAAAAAAAATTATTAAACGGCTCGGATCATCTGTGCAAGGCTCGAAGTTGACCCCACACAGCGTGCTATAGCCGGTCACCACATTTTTGGTGCGGTGGCTGTAGCGCTGCTCTTTCTGAAACCAGAGGGGTGTGAGGTGGGATGGGCTTGGGCAGTAAACTATTCTAGACTCTCTTTTTATATTGGTAAAAGAATCTAGACTCTTTCATTCTACTCACATAGGTTCCTAAACTACTCCATTATGGAGCCATACCATCATGTATTCTGTCGATATCTTATTCACGGAGGAGTTGCGAATAAATTTTACGGTACTCAATCTCAGCCGTTCGAAAGTAGTTTGGACGATCCAGGTAAAAAATAATCTATTATCACTAGTAAATTATTTTTAATTCAAATCGTTCAAAACACTTTTAGACGACTTAGATTGCGCGATGAGTAAGTTTCTCTAGTATTGTGTCACCCAATCCAGAAGACTACTGGTTTTTTCAAAACGCATGTGCTAGAGTCAGACATACAAAAACACACACTGGCACATACTCCAATCATAATGGCACATACTGCATGTGTTTGCACACATTGGTCAAAGGGTCCACACCCAGACAGTGGCAGACTTAGAAAATCAACACAGGAGGCACAATTTTTTTGTATACTTCAGGAAAATTTTTGTAAACTAAGGTAAAGATGCAAGCTCAAATTATTCAGTAGTGAATAAAAGTTTATAGGGAAAGTGATCTACAATACACATACTTTAAAAGAGTGTATCATATGCACCTAATTTTATGGTTCATTTATAACATTTTAGTGTGTTTCGTAACTTTTGTTCTAGAATTCATAACCTTTCAGCAGTACGATTCATAACATTTTGGTGTATCTCATCACCTTTATATGATTCGTAACTTTTTAGTAATACAATTCGTATCATTTTCTCTATAATTCATAATATTTTGGGAGGTGCATATAATACACATCAAATAAGGAATGTGTATTATAGTATTTCCCAAGTTTATGATCTATACGTTTGCATAAAGTTTCTAAAATGAATATAGGTTTTCCATATTTTTTCTCGAACAAAAAGATATTTCAACCCAAATGAATTTGGCTAAATGTGTATGAGAAAGTAATTAAATGGCTCGCCCCTCACAAGATCGCAAGTTTAAATACCACAAAAGCAAAACGTTTCAAATCTTAGGGTCAGTGGAGATTTGTCCAGTCATTAACTTTAGCACCTCGAAATTAGTTGAGAGATGCGCCCGAACATCCGTTTACCAATTTCTCTTGTCTTTTACACAAATTAAATAGTACTCCTACCTAGTTAGACGAAAAGCCTTAGTAATGATCAAGTAAACAAATTACAAACGAGGCTACAAAAATACATTAAAAGCTCTAGTTCTCTCAAAGGATCAAGGATATGGTTTTACAGAAAGTCCTAATTTTTAAGTATATACTAGGTACGCACATATTTAGGAGGAGGCCAGGTGGGTGGGTGAGGAGCGGTGGATGGTGGTGGTGCTATGGGAGTCCGGTTGTGGCAGTGTGAATAGCACACAAACAGTTGTTCTTCTCTGAAACCTTGAGTACTACTGATTATTTTTTGAACAGTGAGTACTACTGATATAAGGATAGCTATTATTACACATAAAGAAGAAGAAGAAGGATTCGGGTGGGTGTGGCGGCACGTGACCCCATGTGCCCCATATTGGGTACGCCCCTTCACCTAGAGATGACAATGAGTCGGTTCGGCTTGCGTTGTTGTCAAACTCAAATCGAGCTTGCAATTGAATATAAGGTAAATCGAACCGATCAAAATTCGAAAGATATTCTTTCTCCTAGACCATCACCATGTCCAACCTTGATCGATTTGGTTCGATTTCTTCCTGAACCCGATTTTTATGTGCGTGGAATTGTCTATGTAGGTGTATGGGTGCGTATACGTGAATATAAATGAGAGCCCATATATATCATACATTTCTCTCTGTGTGTGAAGGTACTTGGGTAAATACATGTGTTATAATATGGGGTTAGGGTTAGGGTTCGGTTGAGATTCGATTTTGGTATGGATATTGTTAATACCAAATCCGAACTAAAACCTGCCATTTGTCAAATTAAATGTCAGAATCGGCCCCGAAGCTTAAAAAATTGGATAAAAATTACCCCGTAGATCAGGTCGGGCATGCATCGATTCGGATGAGATTGTTATCCCTGTCCCCACGCACTTGGACCTCTTTGACCACTGTGAGTGTACCTGCAAAATGAGTGTAAATTCTTCAAATTTGTGCTTTTAGAAAGGGCATTGGTACGAAGATCAAAGAAAGAAAAAGGCATGGGTCCCGTTTCCGAAAAGAAAATAAATAATTATTTTTTAAGAAGATAATTTTAAATTAAAAAATTATGTGTTTACACAAATAATTTTTCTATCAATATAAATTTTGTTTGATAGATCTCATTGAGATCTTTAATAACCATTGTTTTGGAGTGTTGTGCGCAGAAAGAAACCAGCATGCACTGATCAAGTCACTGTATGTTGACCAGACCTGCGCGCACCAGTGAGTTTAAACCCACAACTCTTATTCTCAACTATCTAGACTCTGAAATGACCAGTGCACACCCATGATGACAAACCAAGCAGTTTATAGTATTTACACTATACAGTTTAAAAGCTGAAAAGCCCAACAAATGACCAAAACACTCCATAAACAGTGTGGGGACAAAAACAGAGGCCAAGACCAAGTTACCCATGTAAAGGTCACTCACTGGTCAGAGGTGGACATGCGCGCACGGGTAACCCACAGATGCGTGCTAGTTTGAGCCTATAAACCAGTGTTTCATTTTACATATTTCTGAGTTCTGGTACATGTCTAGAATGATCCCAGGGGTATTTCATAGCAGCAAGTATGAATACTGAACTAAAACTAACAGTTTTAACTAAGGAAAGCGGTAAATTGATTGTTAACATGCTTGCAGTGGCCTATATGTAAGAAAAGATATAAAAGCGCAAGACACTAATCCCCACGCGGACCTGCGCGCGTAGCCATAGAGTGGCACGCGCGTGCTATGGATCAGTGCGCACTGGTTCTTACAGCAACGATTTTTGAAACCCTACCAGCACCCTTTAGGAATCAGAACAAGAAAACAGTAGGTATGCTATACCTTTGATTATAGGGTTTGAATGGATGTTTGAGCTTTATTGTGTTTGAAGGGTTTGAATGGTAGCTATGTGAGATTGATTGCGAACAAGGAGGCTTGTTGCTTTGGACTAGGGTTTGCAAGTGATTTGTGTGTTACCCAAAGTGTGTCAAATTTTGTACCCCTTTGATCTATGGATTTTTGTAACCCCTTGAAAGAGAAACAATGGGATGAATATAGGGAGAGGGAGAGTTAACTTAGCGAGTAAGTCACAAAACACTGGGACCCTGATCATGGCTTCTGCAAGTTGACACAAAAGGTGAGATGGGACACTGTTTTGACCGATGCGCACAGGTCTCAAACTAGCGAGCGCGTGCCAAACCAACCCGTGCGTGGCTCAATGGTCAAACTTTGACTGTTGACCAACAGCTGGCAGTTTGACCCGCACACTGGTTCTCAATCAGTGCGTGTTAGTAGGGTTTTGGCTTTTGAATTGACTTAAGCTAGGCTAGGTTCAAAAAGGGGGTCAAATACTCAAAGCTCAACCACTCAACATTCTTAGTTTGTTTTTGATCTGTTTTATCATCAGAGAATCAAATACCGTAAGTAAACTAATCTAAGAAGTTTAAATTATGGTGTCTACATTGGACAAGTACCACACACATAGTATCCTGTCGGTAAATCCGCATAAGCGGATCTGCAAAAGGTGGAGACCCATGGTGGGCCTAGGAAGCAGGATTTGACGGTTCAATCGATCACCCAAAAAGCTTGTGTCCTTAAAACACAAACAGTAAAATGTATGACTATAATAAAACGAATCCAGTTGATCATTCACATGTCTATCGTCTTGTTATTTTTCCAAGGAAACAAACTCCTCCCACTTTTTTGGTGAACAAAAAACGTCCAACATCCTCTGGAGCGGAGTTAGGATTTACGAGAGGATGGCAAAATTTGAATAGATCAACCATTGAAAATAAAATGTTGTATATAACATTCGAAAAGGTAAATGTATTCTAATGTTAGTCATCCGTAATATCTCCAAAACAATTTACATATTTTAACATTAATAAAATTAAAAAAACTTAATTCCAAGGGGTTGGATTGGCCCCAAGTGGCCTGAGACTTGACAGTTTGCACTCTCTTAAGTTTTCAGGTTCAAAACCTCTTAGATGCTACTAGCGTCTTTGTGGCCAGTTTATATAGAGTTTTTCTTTGATTTTAATTGGGACTCTTGCAAGTGAACGGTAGAATAAGTCCCCAGAATTAGTTGAGGTGTCTGTAAGTTGGCTTGACACTTGAGTGATAAAAAGGAACATAAACCAAAAATAGTTTAGTGATCTATTAAAAGTTTACTTGCACATATAGTCTATGCCCAGATTGTGCACAAACCGATCAGTAGGGCCCACTTTGCCTTCTCCCCAAACAATGCAATCCGTTCATTAGTTTTAAAATAAGTTTTGGAGTCATCTCATAAAAAAATTAGCTTAATCGGATACCTGATAGTGTTTCATCCAATCGGTTAACTTATTTTCAAAATTCTTTTAGAATTCAAGATTCTGAATTTTGAAAGATTGGATCAAACACTTATAAGTATCTGATTAAGCTAATTTTGTAGGGGAAACTCAAAAATATATTTAAAAGTAGTGATTGGATCAAATTTGTGTATGATCTGTTCTTAGACTTCGTTCCACTAACAACTTTTTTCACTTTTATGGTTTTGTTCTTATTTGAATTTTTTTCGCGTTTGTTTGTTTTGCGCCAAATTTTTTGACTTTTTGGTCTCAACAAGACGAATCGAAAAAGTAAAAAAAATTTACTTTTACCCAAAACTTTTTTTCACTTTTTTCAACTTAAAAGTGGTTCTTGTTCAAAGTATTTGGGGAAAAGTAAAAATTTTTTACTTTTATGATTCGTCTCGTTGAGACAAATCAAAAAATCCAAAAAAATTGGTGCAAAACGAATAAACGCAAAAAAAATTCAAATAGTGACAAAACTTGACCTATCACTTTTCAGGTACAACCTCTCGTTCTCTCTGACCAAAAAAAACAAGCAAAGGTATACTGTACGTTTTACAATTTCACTATCTTGATTTGAACTATGAGTAATTTGTACTAGTAGATTGTACTAATTTATAGTAAAATTTTCGAAGTAGCTTTATTCATAAATTTTTAATTGATCTAATATCATTAGTACCTCAGTCGGTCAACAATTATTATTAAAACGTACTCCCTCCGTCCCGGTTTGTTTGTCCCATTTTTGACTTTTTGAGAGCGTTTGACCTCTCAAAGAATTGGCTATAATTTTCAATTCGTAATGTTTTTAATATGCAATATGGATCTTTTTTGACAGATCTCAATTAGTTTTATTATACAAAATCTTCAAAATAAAAAAAAATATTATAAAATGTAAAATATAAGTATATTTTTGAAAGACACGATTTTCGACAATAAGACAAACAAATCGGGACGGAGGGAGTAGATAGGAAGCGTGATTCCAAACATAAACGGTAACATAAATCAATCTTGATCATGTGATTATCAATGCCTGATTAACTTGATGTTTAGTACGACTAAAGTATTAGACTACAAACAGGACATTACGGATCACGAAAGCATATGAAATCGTACCAGATGCGTGCACAAATTGTAAAGCATAATTTATACTAGTAATTTACAATCCACAATTCATAACCTAAAAATCAATTTGGCTTCCAAAAATTCTAGACCCGTCGCACAATTTGAATTGCATTAATGCAAGTCCCAAAGAAATAATGAGAGAGAGAGAGAGAGAGAGAGAGAGAGAGAGGGGGGCTCCGGACTCTGGAGAATCTCGATGAAACACTCGTATTTCCAATGTGTTACGTTCCCGTTTCTCAGCTAACTTCTTTTAACTTCATTTGGAACTCGCAAAAAGGATTTAGTTTGATTCGATATCGTTTGGTAAGTAAAAAAATAATATTACGTGGACGATGTTTTCATGTATACTGCAAAATACCGAGCGTCATGCCAGGTTTATTTTTTCTACACATATATTCACGAGCGAGGGCTACAAAGATGAATAGTTTGGATCTTGTTTATAAGCCCAGAATGGAGTCAAAGAGTTCAATGTGGATCTTGTTTCACAATATTTTGGATTTGAGTTGGTGCTGGTATTAAGTAACCCGCTCCTTTACTTGCTCCAAACCCGAATAGATAATCCGAATACTGAACGATTAATATTTTTTGTATACCAGTAAGGCAATAAGTAAATTCAGGTGGCTTATATAAGATTAACTCATAATATATGGAGTATTAAATACAAAAACATTAATAATTAATTACAACAACAATTGAATGCGACCCGTTTTTTGAATGTTTTTTTTTTTTTTAAGAAGCTTGGATACAACGAAAATATATTCGAGAATTGCGGTGGCCCGGGATAGCAACTGAACCGAGAAAAATGTTCGATATATCGAACTAGGAATCATTTTTCTGGAGCCATACGGTGGGTGGGGGGAAATAGGACAAGAAAACTCATTCACATCTGGTACGGAGATTGGGGAGGGGGGGGCCAAAACTATACAGTATACACCATTGGAATCTTGGAGATAGATCGAGGCTTGAACGTGAAATGACAAGGATAGTGTTCGGTTGCCATTTTATTTTAGTTTTTTAATTATTATTCTATTTTTTTCTTTAATCATTATTCTATTTTTTCAATTATTTCTTTCTTTCTCTATCTCTCTCTAATTATTACCCATCTCTTTAATTATTATTCTATTTCTCTCTTCACCAACCACTAAAATAAAACTAAACTCACAACCTAACAAAGTCCATATATTCGGGCACAGGGATGGGACGAGTGAACCCCGCCCCATTAATATTCGGCCTATTCCTCCGTTAATTTTGTTTTGTTAATTCGGAATGGACCCCATCCCGTACTCGTATATGCGTGGCACGCAAGACAAACACGTATGCGAGAGAGGTGAGGCTGATGAAAGCGAAAACGACTAATGGAAAACTAAGGCTCTGGTAAAGTTGCCAATTTTTTGTTTTTCATTTATGGAAAGGGAATTGATTATCACATTCTCCTTTTAGCCACTCATACTCTCTTTTTTTTGTCTTTTTCCACATAAATTTACAATATTGTTCTTAGATTTGTGAAAAAGTATATTAAATAAATGACTAGATAGAAAATTCAAATGGATAAAGACAAAAAAATAGTGTGGGTGGCTAAAAGGGTAGTGTGAAAATCATTTTCTTTTATGAAAAAAACAAGAAATGAGTTTTTATTTATTTATTAAAAAATAAAAACATATTTGATGACTATAATAATTTTTGTTTATTTGTTTTCCGGGCTGTTGAAAATATTTTCAAAAACAAATGAAAACATAATTTTTGTGTTTCTAGAATTTCTGTGAACATTGATTGTGTATTTTATAAACAAAAACTACTACAAAAACATGTTTATAGTGCCTGTTTCAAAAAATATCGAAAACAAAAACAAAAAACCTGAAACTTTTCCAATCAGAGCCTAAATATCCATAAAAATTGCTAACAAACACAATAAAAGCAACAAGAGAACATATATATTATTGGTAATGCGTAATTTAAACACTGAAGCAATACTCTTATTTTATTTAAATAAATATGTTATTGGTGTTGCTTTTGCTACCTTTCTCCATATATATACCTATTAATCATCAAAATTACTACCCAATACTAATTGGAGTAAATTCCTTCTTTTCATTTTCCTAAGGCATGAAGATCTTATTTCCACACTTGCAGCGCCAAGCTACCGGGTAGTACTCCAACGGCGTGCTGACGCCCGGATGTATCGCGACTCGGACGGGTTGACACGGCCTGCAGCCCCCGCACTTTGCAATGCACTTGGGCGGCGATGATCCCGGCCCGTTGAGCCTCCGCTGAGTCGCCGCCGCTCGCTCCGTCGAATCCCCTGACTCGGTACTTGGGATGATGTTGTTACTCTTCGCAACTCCTTCCCTTTCTTCCGTCACTTCCCCACCTAATAACAACACAACAAACCAAGAGAAATGATATCCTGATTTCATACTCACCAGATTACAATACCAATAATATTTTTTTAATAACATTTATGGGTATTTTCCCATCTCATTTGTTCCCCACCACATATAGTTACCATTTCATGTAATGTGGAATCATGGTATTCAAAAATATGATACATAATTTTTTTTTTTTTATCAAGACCGAATTTTTTTTTTTTAATAACTAATGCTATGTTTGAATTGGTGTTTGAAATTTTTTTTGAAAAATAGTAGGAGTAATAAATAAAAAGAGATAGAGAGAAAAATGTTGGAAGTAGGAAAAATCTAAGGGAAATTTTTTTTAAAATTTATTTTTGAATTCCAAAGAGAAGAAGGCATAAGAGATTTCTAAGTCAGTGTACGCTTAATACCACTCTTTTTGTTTTGGGGCATACCCATCAATAGTTTTATTTATTGATTTTTTTTTATCAGGCTGCCAATAGGTGCATTCCTAACACATTAATCCAACTAGGCCTCACATTTCAAATTAATAAAAAAAATGCAAACAGCAACAACCCAATAGACTATTTTAGCTTCTTTTTTTTTTATTAAATACGCTTTTACAGAAAATGTTAACCTAAGCCAAAAGGGTGCAGAAACTGAAATTTTACAAGTAAAATACGCGAAAATGTAGCAGATGTGTGTCAATGTGAAGCATATATTAATGTTGCTGTGTTTAAACTCACCGAGTCGCCGAGTCGGGTGGAGACCAAAAGCTGAAGTACCCGAAGCGAACAAGAGGAAAGCAATGGCTACGGCAGCTACGGTTGCAAACGAAACCCTCTTCCTCTGTTGGACTCGGCGCGTTACGCCCATCGCCGACCTGCTCAGGCGTACGTTAGCAAGAAACAATTAGCTGCCGCGACACTACTACTACATGTGAATCCGATCTTCAACAAATGAGTTGGAAGAAACATAGAACAAGGTATGAGTATGGAGAGGAGAGTTAAAGTGAGAGCTAGGTGAGCGATGTTATGCTAGCTAGTAGCTAGGATTGCTTGTGATGGTATTGCGTGTGAGTACAAGTCAAAGAGGGAGAGAGGGAGAGAGAGAGAGAGAGTCTAGAGAGAGAGAGAGATTTGTTTGCCCTATTTCTTGAAAAGTTTATTAGGTGGTATCGGAGGATCGGCACATGAAGCCAACACCCATCACTGCACATTCATAGATGGCTCGGGATTCCTAATAGGCTCACAAATTCAACTTTGACAGAAAGAATTAAGACGTTACATAAACTAGTCTTCGAAATATTAGAACCAACCATGCGCACGACCAAGTGTTTCGTAAACATTTTTATCGATATTTAAATGGGTTGATATTTTACGGAAACACTAAACAACATACTTTAAATAAAATGAGTAGCTCGAATCATTTTTATAAGATACGAAACAAAATCCAAAAAACATACGTACGAAGGAGTATGTGCCTATGGCACGGCTGATGGAAAAAATCACTGTTTTGTTTGTCCTTGTTCTTGGCCAAAAGGTAAGAGCATGGGACCCTAACTGTGTCTGATTGATTGTGATGGAATAAGAACCTGTCCTTGATGATGCACAGTATTACGGGTATGCCATTGTGGTAAGAAATTGACTGTGGAAGTAAAAAGTACCAGAGGGGCTATACGAGGAATGGAAAGCTGAAGAAAAGATGGACGGGAATGTAATATTACTAAAAACGGAGGGGTTAAAAAGGTGGGCAGAAGTGTAATACTTACTAAAAGTGGGGGGGGTGGTTCTGGGGCGCATAAATGGGAAAAGGGTGGACGGAAGTGTAATATTACTAAAAGCGGAGGGCTGGTCAGGTGCATGAAAAATATGTACAGTACTTCGTGCGGATCTACACACGGGGTGTGTACAGTTATAGATCACACGTGTGGTGTGGCGTACGTGTAGAGAGTCTTGGGGGCGTTTTTGTCTCGTACGGCAGGAACATCTGAGCCAAAGAGAAAATGGTAAAATACCATTATTGAACTCACTCGTCCCCACACAGCGCTATCTCTCTCTCTCTCTCTCTCTACATGTACACAGCGCGCTCTTTCTCTCTCTACACATGTACGTATGTATGCAAAAACAGCTTTTGGTTTCAAAACTAGAAAGTCTTGCGTGTGAGTCGGTTTTTGATCGGTGCTCTGACCGTAGATGACTTTTCACTTTGTAACAATAGTATTGATCAAAAGATTGGGAAAAAAATAAAATTTTAATAGCAATTATGCAAAATAATTTATCATCGGAACTTCGTGAAAGAGATGAAGACGGTGCTATCACCCTAAACTATCGATTGAACCGGAGAGAATATTAGTAGTACAAGCGATGCAATGTTAGAAGACAAGATTCATGATCAAAGTACGTAAAACATGATAAGTGTAAAAAAGAGGAAAAGAACGCACATACTGCCTTGCTTGGTTTTCTTGGCTAATTCAAAATGCCGAGACTAGAAGGCTATGAGGTATAGAGGTATTTCTGGCGAGAAGTTGCGGAGGGGTACGAACAGATGAATCTGTATGCTAGCTCTCTTGCCCCTTTTATAAGATGTTGGAAGTGAGGATGGGCTATTAAATCTCCATTTTAAATGAGGAATTTTGAATCATATATTGTCGATATTGCTGTAAGATTCTAAAATTAAATATCAATCCGAGATCTCATGATTTTTGCTTACCAAAATACGAAATTTCACTTCATGATCTTATTAGGTAGATATTCCATGCAAAATATCAGGCCCTAGTTTAGAATATCATTAAATTGTCATAAAATCGTAGCAGGAAAGAACTAATTCATAGATGGATATATTCATATATGGACAATGAATCTATGTGGTAATTAAAATTGTACTAGTACTTTAATTACGAAGTAGATTTATTGTCCAATAAAGAAGTGACTCTTTCTCTTTCTCGACTATCTTATTTTTCTTCATTTTTTAGCAGATCATTAATTGTTAGAACTAATTTACTTCATCTATCTTATAGTTGATTGTTCATTACAAAATGAAAAAAATAATTGAAAGAAGGGGAGCTATTTTTGCACTCTTTTTTTTTTATATAAGTGCACTCATTTTATTGTCTTTTGGTGAAAAAATATGCACAAAAGTTTCAAAAAAGACAAAAAAAGGTGTGCTTTTATCAACAAAAAAAAAAAGAGTAAAAATCATCTCCCTTAAAAGAACACGTAATATATCCATAAAATACAGAATATAAAAATCTATTTTTTTTTAATTTCCCCCTAATTTCCGTACGCATAATCACTGTAAGTATTCTTAAAATATTGTCGTTAACATGGCATGTAACCAAAGTTACTTTGATGAAAATTGGAATGATTGTATTATTAATTTACAAATGAATACCCGGCCCATAGATTGAAAGTATTGAATTGAATCTTATCATAATCCACATCTTGACCTTAAGATCTTCAAAAAAAGAAAGATAATAATAAAATAAAAAGCACCATTGTGATTTGTGACGGATTCACGACATGCGCGCAATATTTGATAGTGATGAAAAAGGCAATGATTGAAATCATTTCCAATAAATTGGATAGTGATTGATATTTAATTGAAATTAGTAATTGAAACTACTGATTTGGTCACCATAAATTACGCTCCTGTACTGGGCTTTTTCTCTCTCTTATTTTCGTTTTTAGTATTTTGTTTTCGGCCCCGGTTTTTGATTTTCTGCCTCCTTTTAGGGGGGGTTTTTGTCCCTCTCGTTAAGGGAGATTACCCCCTTTTGGGGGTGCCCATGGAGGGTTTTAGGGTTTTCATTTGTGCTCTCTGTTTTTAGTCGTAACTAGTCCACCTTCTCATTGTATGGCTACCGCTATATAAGGGTTATCATTTAGCCCGCGGCCTATCGGGCTTTTACCCAGCCCATAGTTTGTAATAGGAGGGTTTGGGCCTATGAATTTTTACTCGGCCCGTCCCGTGAGCCCGCCCGTGGTACCCACCCATGGGCCCACCCATGAGCCCAAAATCCTACAAAATCTTTTCTTTTTTCTCTTGCCCAAGGAAATTTAAGTCTGCCCACCCGATTTTTGGCCCGCTAGCCTGTCGATTGGGCTAGCTCGTGGGACGGGCTTGGGCTTCAATTTATAGTAGGTAGCCCGGCCCGCAAAAAATAAAAGCCCGTTCAGCGTGGCCCGTGGGCGGACACCAGGCTTGGATAGTGACTTGGCGGGCTTAGCCGGGCTGGTCCAATGATGACCCTTACCGCTATACGAACTATGTTCGATATGCTTTGCAATATGTGTTGTTCCGGCCTAGGTGGTGTAGGTTTAGGCTCTTTTCTTTGGTTGTTATAGATTTTCTTTGTAGATATCATATGACGTTTCTTGAATGAAATTTTTGTTGGATAAAAAAAAAAAAAAAAGAGTTATGCTGTATTGTGCCGGATTCGCCACATTTTGGATTTTGTTGAGAACATTTCCATATTTTGGATTTTGTTGAGAACATCAATGGCAAAATTCATGTTGATCATATAGATGAATATAATTAAGCTACTACAATATCTAGTCCGAATGAATCAAATCCATTTATGTTTTTTTTTTTCGTTTTTTTTTTCAAAATGGAGAAGATTATATTAATATTAGTCTAACGACACTTACATAATAGAGTTCATTACAAATATTTTTTGGACAAAGCCAAACTAATCATCAAATATAAACAAGAACACACAAGGCACTCAATGTCTTTCACCTCAACTCAGACATTGAGCTTGACGCAAACAGCCGCACTCACAATCTGCCGTAGATTCATACCTAGAATCAGCAGTATCAAGAGAAATAGAGTGTTAGTTAAAGATAAAGATAAAAATACCTATACAATCAGATGGACTTTAACCAAATATGAATGCACCAATAAACTTTCATTTATTTCATTGACAGTAGATGTTCGATAACATGACTTTTAAAATAATTGAGGCTTCAAATGAGCTATAAACAAAAATATTATAATTATGAAATTAGGCACCGAAAAAACTAACATAATTGATGCTTAATTCAAAGGAGCTATAAACATAAATATTCTAATTATGAAATTAGGCACTGAAATAACTTTCTAACGGAGAGAGAGAGAAAAAAAAAATTTCAGGATCGCACCTTCAAAGCACAACTTTGCCAAAAAAAAAAAAAAACGAAGCACAATTTTTTTCAAAACCTTTAAATGTACATGAATCCACATCCATCTAACAGCTCCAGATATCACTGTGTTCGAAATTGCGTTTTAAGGTGCGTAGAGTTACTAGGAGGGGGATGCTCCCTTATTGATTTCAAGAGTGGGACCAGGGACATGTCAAAGCATATCAAAACGTAATTTTAAGGGGTTTGATCAAGTAGTTATGAGAAAGTAATAAATAATCCTCTATGAAGTTACAGGTTCCATTCTCACGGTGTCAAAACATTCCAAATCTTAGGACCACTAGAGGTTATGCTTGTTCGTTACCTTCAAGGTCCGATAATTAGTTGAGGTGTGCGCAAGCTACCTCGAACATTCGATTATTAAAAAAAAAGAAAAAAGAAAAGCATATAAAAACGTCTGTATTGGTGCAAAGAAATTGGAAAGCAAAGGTTGGGGAGGGGTCCCAGATCCACGATTTTTCTGCGGGTGCGGGCCTACATTTTGGTTGTTGGCCCATGTACACACGGGGCTCGTCAGTCGATGCTTGATGGGTTTGGTTTTCGGTACGGTCTGGCTTTGTTGGAGTAGGGCCCACTAGACATGTCAAAAATAAGTTGAGGATGGATGAAGTTTTGACCGGAATTAATGTTCCACTCCATGTGGATCATCTTGAAATATTTCAATTTTTAGAAATTTTTAAAAAAATATTACTATTACACTTGTTATTTTCAATTCTTTCTAATAAAAATGAATATGTACTAATTTTTTAAAAAATTGGTGGGAAACTAATAAAAAAATTGCAGAAAAGACAAAGTTAATACAAATAAATTAAGGAAAAGGCCCTAAACCTGTATGTGAGAAGTCATTTTTCATATTTGACACCAGAAATTTTTAAAAAAAAAAAATCGAGTGCATGTAAATTTGTAAAGAAGGGAAGTGTATTTTTTACTTTCTTATCAATTAATACACTCCAAAATTTGTCTTTTAATGCTTAAAGTACACTACACAAGCACTAGATGACAAATTTAGAGTCTATTGATTTTTTTTTTTTTTTTGAAAAGACAAACGAGTCTATTGACGTTAGAAAATGGATGATCACCTCCTTCAATGGGTTTCTACAAAACAAGTCCAAAGATTATTTTTATTTATTATTTATTGTTTTGTTTTTGTTTTTGTTTTTTTTGGTTTTTTGGGGAAGGGGGGGTGGGGGTTGTGTGTTTCCGGAGTTGTTGATGCTCTGACGATTAAGCTAGAATATGATAGAGAAAGTACGAATTCTCACTGAATTAAAAGAATGAAACAGTGTGCGTATCTTTTCTCCTCTCTTCCCACTGTATTTATAGGGATTGTCTAGGTGAGTGTTTTTTCCTCCAAAGCCATGGACATGGAACGTGTCGTTATTCTCTCACGAACTTAGGATAATTGAAGAGTAAGACGTTGTGGGAAGTGGTACCTTCCACCTACGATGCTACAATACAAACCCAGAACGATCTTGGGACGCGGAGGTAGAGTCTTGCCGACCAACTACTCTTACTGCAGCGAGCAAACCATATCGAGCCGAGCAATCAATCTCAACACGTACGTATCATGCCTTCAGAACTCAATAAAATGTGTTGATCGCTAGAGGATCCACGTCGAAAGATAACACCGGTCATTGAACTTGTCTTGTCAGAGTCTTTAGAGCACTCGAATTGATCAGTTTATGGCATCATCACCCCGAGCCCATCAAAATTAGCACCGTACAAAGTCAGTTTTTAAAAGTAATTCTAAACGACAATTAAATGAACCGGTGGGAGCATATGTAGCTCTTAGTACGCCAAAATTTTGAGTAAAGCTTTCTTATAATGGTTTTTTAACTCAGGTCTTCGGACTAACTTTTGCGTATATCAACTAATTCAGTGGAATCAATTGCACTGTCTCTAATTAAAGCCAAAATAAAGTCCCGTATGAATGGGTCTCAAAGGAGTTTTTTTTTTTTTTGAAGAGCAGCCTCAAAGGAGTTTTTATTCTGATAACTTACTAGTCCTTTAATCACATCTATGCAAAATTAATTCTACTAAAATCTATTCAAATTGATGGTCCATTTTCGACTCATGTGCCATTTAAAAAATTATCTATATCTCACAATTGATAATATAAAATATTATCAATCTTTAAAAAAATTTGATGAGATCTATCAAACAAGATTCATATTGTATATATATAAAAACCATTTTTAATCAAAGTATATAAAAAAAATTATAAGAGGTCCCATTAATATGGAACGGAGGGAGTAACAACTTTACCGTTGATAAAGATTTTGTTCATACTCCCTCTATATCATATTGAGGTACCACTTTCACTTTTTTTTGTTATTTTTATCTTGTTTATATTTTTAAATTTATATTATTTTTTACTATTTTAAAATTTTTGTATAATAAAATCAACTGAGATCTATCAAACAAAATACACATTGAATATTTTTAGCATTATAAATTGAAAGATATAAAAAAATTCTCAAAATGTTCGGAACAATAATATATGAACATTCAATATGGAACGAAGGGAGTACTAATCGAGTATGGTGAGTGCGTGTATTTGTTTTGCGTTAGTTTGGGGAGTTTGAAAATTTTTGGATTGTAATGCTCAGCCTGGGATATGAGTGAGATACGACCGAAGAAACACATCCACAGAAAAACAGTCGAAATTGATCCACACACTTGGCATCAAAGAAAACGTGCATCTCAGCTGATTTTTGTGCCGGACCATCGAGATTACAAGATTTTCACTAAACGTCGTCCACGTTAAAATCCCCGAGCCTCTGCAACTCGCCAAGCGAAGCCCACCAACGCAGGAAGTATTCGAGCACGGTGTTTCTACTTTCTTACCCATATGGCAATCGAGGTGATCACTACTCTCTCTCTCTCGGTAATGTAGAGTGTCCGGGCTAGTTTAGATGCACCTTGGACTAATCTTTATAGCTCCTTCCACCATTGTTCACACGCATAAACACGCTTACGCGTGTGGTGAGGTGACAAGAAAAATTGAGACTTTAGGAGAGAACAAACCCTTAAGTCTAAGGCCACTTAATTTGTCAGCCCATTGGATTACCCTCTTCTCTCTCTTGATCCCAATCTTGATGTTCTTTGATGAAGAGTAAATTATACGTATACTGTATTGTAGGCATGGTTCATGGACGAAAACGATGAGGACCAGAGGCTTCCTCATCATCGCAACCCTAAAGAGTTCGTTTCACTCCAGCGCTTAGCTGGTACATCTCTCTTTCTCTCTCTCTCTCTCTCTCTCTCTGTAATCTGTACGTAGATGCTCTTGACTGTTGCTCTCCACTACGAATCGGTGTGATGAATGAAATTATGAATGACATGCACAGACCTGGGAGTCCTGTACTGGCATTTGAACCCAAAGGCGTACGAGAAGGACGAGGAATTGAAGAAAATTAGAGAAGCCAGGGGCTACAATTACTCTGTACGTACTACTCCATCTCTCACTCATTACTCACTCACCTAACTTCAAATAGGAGTTGGACGGTCCAGTCCCTCGTCCGTTTGTGTCAATAATAACAATCTCGTAACAAATTATGTTTGATTAATGAAGGTGGTGTTCTCAAACGACATGATTTTTGTAGGCGATATCGGTATTAGATCTATAAAGTGAACAAAATAAGTTCGGAAAGAGCCCACAAACAGATGGACTGGACTAATGTTTTAAATATAGGAAATGGTTGTGGTGTAACAATATCGAGTGTCAAGCTAGTTGCTATGAATTGATTTGATTGTAGCGGTCATGCATTTTCGAAAATTATTCTTGACGGAAAAAATTTGAAAAGTGCCAAAATTGCCCATGATTTGTGATTCGGTGAATCGAAAACAGACCATACGAGAGCCAGCCGGCCGATATGTTTGTGATTTGCAATCTTATTGGTATATCGGGCTGTATGTATTGGAATGCTAAAAAACCGTTACGTAGCGCGGATCGTTATAAAAACCTTGGACCGGACCGTGCATCTCCAATCATATTTCTCAAATCAAGACATATCTTTCGTATTGCATGTACATCTGAAGTTGCTTAAAATTGGTAGGATATGTTGGATTTGTGCCCTGAGAAAGTGGAGAAGTACGAGGAGAAGCTGAGGAACTTCTACACAGAGCACATCCATGGCGACGAAGAGATTCGATACTGCTTGGAAGGGAGTGGGTATTTCGATGTCCGGGATAAGGACGACCGCTGGATTCGCATCTGGATCAAGGCCGGCGATCTCATCGTCTTACCTGCCGGAATTTACCACCGGTTCACCCTCGACACTACTAACTACGTCAAGGTAACAAATCTATGTCACAATACTAATACATACTTCCACTAATACATAATGTGTTTTTGTAAATTTATAAGTCTGAAACTCATTTCGGTATTTCATCGCTTGTTTTTTTTTGTTTTCCTGTAACCTCGGCGATCTCATGGTTTTTTTTTGGTGCAGTTGATGAGGTTGTTTGTGGGTGAGCCAGTGTGGACGGCCTACAATCGTCCGCAAGAGGATCATCCGGCGAGGAAGGGGTACATCGAGAGTGTTCTGACTCAGAAGATCGGAGTCCCACTCCAAGCTCGATGAACTTCAGCTGTATTTTAGAGAATAAATTCTTTTACACCGCCGGTATAAACAGTTGTTTCCTCTAAATCAATTGCATTGCGATACGTGTCAAAACAATAGTCCCAATTAATAAAATATGGTGATTTGACGCAATACAATTAATTTGGAGGAAATAAATATTTACACTGGTGGTGTAAAGAATTTATTCTCTTTATTTTAATATCGAGCAATAGGAACATAATTTTAAAACACAGACACAACTCCATCTGGAGTCATTGTGGACTCACATGTATCAAACGGTTGTGGACACAATTGTATCCGGGAGATGTGTTCCTAGACTTTTTGTTTTCTTATTTCACGTGTGTCCTATATTTCTGTATTGTATGAATGGTTTACATTAAAAGCATTCAATAAAACATAAAATTGAGAGTTGTGTAAAAAGTGACGGTGGTGGTGAAAACATTACTGTTCTATGGCCTCGTCTGATTCGCGGATTAACTGTCTGGGATGAGATTAAGTGTACCTATTCCTAAGTTATCCCACATTTGATTTCCGCAATGACTGTCCAGATTATTAATCCCAGGACGTACTATTAATCTCATGTTTTATACTGTGTTTGGAACTTTTTTTTGAAAAAGTAGTAGTAGTCATAAATGGAGAGAGATGGAGAGAAAAATGATTGAAAGTAAGAGAAATCTTTTGAAAAATACTTTTCAAAAAGTATTCCAAAACAAGACATTAATCTTTGAATCAAACGAGGCCTATGTGTTTGTCTTGATTTGTATGGCGTTCGAAATTAGATAATGCTGGGAACCAATTTTGATATTAATCCATAAATTAAAATAGTGGATTTATGGATTATCTCAGTGATCACATCTTAAGACTTAAGTAAGGTGAAAAGGATGGAAAATTCCATTTTTGTGGCTGGAACTTGTCATCCAATCTGTGGGTCAGGAAAAACGAATGGAAGAATCTGTGGGTCAGATTATATATGCCACACAATATTCATAGAATAGTAATTCAGTTGAGAAATTAGTAGGTGGTCTTTGGCACTGTCACATGTTATTCTAATACTCTCTAACCTGGTTCATTCAGGTGATATTCATATATTTAGTTTTGAATGCGTGAAAATGTAATACGTTAAAGGCGTGGAGCACCCAAATTATCTTTCACATCCATGATCATCCTATATGTAGTCTTGTTTTAATTTCTTTCTTTGAATGTTTGTGTGGGGAATGATAATATCTCTTTTGAGTTTCTTGGGCCTAAAATGTGTTGGGATATTGAAGAATGAGTTCAATCCAACAAACAAATGGAATGCTATGATATGAATCACATAAACACACATTGAGAAGTTGAAAGCACAAAAAAAGAAAATAAATTACACAAATATTCAAGGTTCGGTAACACGCTTACTCTTGGGGAGCCACATTAACCTCTCTCTCACGATATGATGTTCTAACCCTAAAAATCGACCAAGGAATATAAAAACAGCTGTGCTATGTGCACAGCAAGTTGTGCACAGCAGCTGTGCACAAATCATTTCTGATATAAAAATGAGCCAAATAAGCCATGCCCGCCCAGATGCACTTCAGCTCCGTTCGGACAAGGTCCATATGTGTGGTTTTTCCAAATGCTCTAGGCTTCCACTCCTCGATCGAGCGTCCGGATGAACTTGATCCCTATCCTATTGTAATCTGCCGCAAGTGAACTTCACACCTCAACAACATCCCACTTAAGATTGATTGCTACTACCTGCTTGTAAGTTGTAACTCCATCCAAAAACGTAGTGAATGTATGCCCCGTTCTGTTAAGATTTTTATTTTTTAAGTAATCGTTTCTTGCTTTATGAGACAGTCAGACAGATCATTTTTTTATAATACATCACATTTAATTTAAAAAATAAATACTTTATTTAGTAATGAAACACATCCGTAACACAAGAAACCACGCCTGTCATTGATAGAGCGAGTGTAAAAACCTGCTCCATCCAAAATTTCTTAGTTTCATACACAGCTGCGAAAATTGAAAAAAACCCTTCTCCACCGAAAACCACCAAAACGACCCTCGATTCCATTTGGTCAACAGTTAACTTAAACCTACCGAATTTTGCTGATTTAGTTCAATGAACCCGGACGCTTTTACAACCAATATGGTCAAATTGCCCAGGTTCGACTTTTGGTGTCAAACAACAAAAAGAGTAAATTTTTTTGTGAATTTAATAATTTCAGGATAGATAATTTATCTTTGACCGAACATTAAAAATTAGTCGAGTTATGAGTAAATAGACCGAAAACGTCGGACAAAAGAGAGGTCAAATTAATGTAGTATTTAATACTCCCTACTTTTGTCTTTCCGCACTTATAAAATCCCTTCAGAATTTTCCGAATTTAAAAATTTTCCCCTATCGCGTTGCCTCAAAGCGCAGGACTCGAACGGAGAGAGAGAGAGAGAGAGGGAGGGAGAGAGAAAGGATAGCCATAGATATGGGTTCATCGTGCAAGGTAATCTTTGAGCTTTCCCATCTTTCAATTACGGTTTCGGCTCTGGCTTCGTTCTGTGCATAATCTTAATCTGATTCTCAAATTGTATAGTTCTGATTATGCACTTGTATCCGTTAATTCTCCGATTGATTTAGGGATCTTGTGGTAATAGCCTCCATTCATCGATAATCTTAATCAGATTCTCCAATTGATTTAGGGATGGTGGGGTTAGTCCATGATTAGTCGAGGTGCGCTTGAGCTGGCCCAGCCTAAAAATGATTTTCTTTTTCGATGATGTATTGAATATTGATACAATTAATTGAACAGGCTAGTTGACCATTGGTGGTTTATCAAAATTGAATCAGACTACTCGATTGTAACTCTTCTTCGCACATTAAAATCTCGTCGGCATTGTCTCGTTACATAAGCAAGCCAAATTTGAACTAAGCGTTTGGAATATATTGTATGAAGAAAACAAGGTGCCACCTTTGTTTAGTTCTTTAAGTTCTCTTTCGACTCACTGCATAAATGAGCTTGTTTAAGCACTCGACTTGGCTTCGTTAGTTTCCCGCAGTAGTTTTTGGATTGGACAGGAAGTTTTTAGGTTCTTTGTTCTGGTAACAACTAAAAAGTTGTTTTGTGGAGTATGTCAGTGATTAACCATCTGTTTGTAGTATATTATAATCATCGAACTTTTGAAGTGGAGATGAGTGTTGTCCGTTGGAGTTGCTTGGTAGCATGCTTTGGTGGTTTTTATTTGTTTTATTTGATTAAGAAGAAATATGTGCCCCGACCAGGACTTAAAGGGTGCACCTGCCTATTCAAGGATGAGTGATATGAATCGAGACATTTGTTGTGGTAATTTTTTGTAGTAGAATTCAGCAGATGTTTCCTATGATCTTAAAACCTATCTCCTATAGTTTTTTTGGATGCTCAGATGAGGGAACCTACTTCCCATAGGTATATGAACTTGGAGATTTTGTTTTAAGGTGATAAGTCCTCCCGGTGCTTGTGGTTGTGTTGTTATCAGGATCTTATTCGACAAGATAATCATTTAGATTCTAGTGCACCCTATTTTGTGGTTTGTTTCATATGATCTCAATATGGCCCCTCAATTCCACAATTGGCTTCTGCCTTGTGATTAGTGGTTTATACATTTATAGTATTCCTGGTATGAGTCGTATGACAAAGCCAAATATATGGTCTCCCATGGTTGATAAAATCAACTGCTTATATTGAATGTACAAAGCTTATTTTTGGATCAACTGCAATTTATGTGGGTAACCCACCCACATCTGCACGGGCCCATGAAGAATTCTTTGAGAAGATTGTTTGTAAGGTATTTTTGATACTGTTGGATGTTTCCTACATAAAAACTCTTCGACATATTGTGGTGGCATTTAAGGGATATTGGTTACCGAGGAATGAAAGATGAGATAGGGCCACTTTGTTGAGCTTGAAAGGAACATATTTCTAAATAATTGCTAATATCAAAGCTCTTTTTGCTGTCATAACTTTATGTATTAGGTAGAAACTCTATGTATTATGTATCACAAGCTCTTCCCATATTTTATAGGTATATGAACTTTGAGTTTTCATTTATCAAGACAAGAAACCAATGACCTCATCATAGCGTGATCTATCGCATTTTGACGATGACGACGATGACACATGTTATTCTCGAGTCCTGACCTATGGAATTGTGTGCTGTCGTTTTAACAGTCTTTGAATTTCTCCTTATTAAAAGGAAAAATAAGGTAGAAAGATAAAAGATACTGCTGTGAAGTTGGAATGATGTGTTCCCTCATAGTTATGGTTTCGTCAGGATGACAGGGAGGAAGTCATAGAGGCATGGTACATGGATGATAGCACCGAAGACCAGAGACTTCCTCATCACCGGGAACCCAAGGAATTGGTCTCTCTAGACAAGCTTTCTGGTACATATGTAGTCATGTTCAAAATCAACATCCTTAAATCATCAAACACACACAATCTTTAGCTTACAGCTAATGAGCTTTCATGTTAACGTTGCAGAACTTGGAGTACTCAGCTGGCGGTTGGATGCTGATAACTATGAAGCAGATGAGGAATTGAAGAAAATTCGTGCGGAACGTGGATATTCCTATGTGGTTTGTGAGAAAGCTTTTTGTTTTCTATTTTTCATTTCTCTGTCTCTGCGTTTTCAAAGAGCATCTAATCTTATCTTAAGTCTACTTCTGAAAATGAAAAAATGGAAAAGAAACAGAAATATTGTTTATGTTAGACAAAGTTTTTCCGCGTTGGTGTAGAAATATTGCCGAGCTCGTCACACGTTGTAAGATCGATATTTTAAATTTTATCTTCAGGACTTCATTGAGGTTTGCCCAGAGAAGCTGCCAAATTATGAGGAGAAAATCAAAAACTTTTTTGAAGAACATCTTCATACAGATGAAGAGATCCGCTACTGCTTGGCTGGAAGTGGTAGGAATAGTTGATATATGAATTGACTTTGTACTTTCAGCCTACTAACTGCAACTCACTAACACTTGGCACTGTGGTGAAGGTTATTTTGATGTGAGGGACCGCAATGATGCTTGGATCCGTGTCTGGGTGAAGAAAGGGGGAATGATTGTCCTGCCTGCTGGAATTTATCACCGCTTTACGCTTGATTCAAACAACTATATAAAGGTATGTTCATAGCACATGTTAAAGAGGTTGCGTCATTGCATGGAGAAGGGGGAAAGGATTAAACTTCCATCTCACCTGAGATTTTTTCTGTTCTTGTTGATGAATTATCAATTAGGTTTTAATATTTGCTTTGTTTTTCCATCTTGCATGAATAACATGTACTTTGTTTCCCCCATGCTGTAGTTTACCGATTTTCTAAATTAAGTACACGCTTTCCTATTGTGCTTGAATAGATGCATCACAGACACAAGACATTAGGCTTCTTGCATAGGAGACTATGCACTTTTTCATTGTTCATGTGACAGGTGAGTTGATTTTATGGAAATATAGTAATACGAGATGCTATGGGAGTGGCATACCCATAATCCCAGCGGTGCTGGGTAGGTTACATACAGTAACTTCTATTTCATGAAATCTTTGTTTCTGTCTTCTAGATTGTATGAGCAAGATTCATGCACCTATAATCCTTGGTGCATTACGTATGCATATGGCTTGGCTTGGCAAGGTCATTAAGGAATACAAAAGTTCATATCCTAACTTGGTATGATTCTGTCACACTTTTAGCCTTCACACACAAGATCAAAAGGAAAGTAAAGGACAAATACTTCTATATAGGGTCTTGTGCGGTTCCGGGGACCCTTAAAAAAACCTCTAAAAAAACCCCTCAAATCTTAATCTCACAGTTTCCAATCAAAATTTGATGATCTGACCCGCTCAATGTGTTCAGAACGTGATTTTAAGGATGCCCGCGAGAAATTGGCAAAAAAAAAAAAAAAAAACTAGAAAGGGTTTGATTTGAGCAATTTTTTATTGAACCGTTCAATAAAGTTTAATAAAAAATTTGTTCAGATGAAGCCCTTCGTGGTCAATTTTTTTGCTGATTTCTCGCGGGTACCCTTAAAATCACGGTCTGAATACATTGAGCGGCTCGGATCATCAAAATTCAATCAAGAACTGGGGGGGGGGGTTTAGAGGTTTTTTTAAGGGTCACAGGAACCGCCTCGAGGCTAGGGATGCCAAAGGTAAGAAAATGCCAAAACAATGGACTTTTCCGTACATTTTCATATTCCTCTATACCCTTCTCACATATCTCAACACACTCTTTCAATCTTAACAACGGCCCGATGGCCGGGTTTTAGCCTCTTCCTTTGATATATCCATTGCATTGTCCTTGCCTCTTGGTTTCTTGGTTAGAAGAATATTCTGTTTGGGCATTGTATTGCATCGTTGAAGCTGTCTTACATCCAGGTCCATATCCGTGAAACATAGCTTGTTAGGGACTTTTGGATTGGTTTACAGATTTAAGCCCGCTTCATCTTTTTAACTTGTTGGTCATCTATTTGCCCTTGGGACTGATGCTAGATTACTTGATTTCGGAACTATGTTATTTTCTGATTTTGACGTCGTTCTGTCACCTATGTGTGGGTAATTAGGAATGCTGAAACTAACCCCACATACCTAATCACCACATACAACTCCGAGGTTGAAAGCATCAATATTCACTGCATTCATGTTGTTTGTTGCTTTTGATGTCATGTCTTGATGTGTCATGTACATCACCCTATTTTTTATAAGTGCCTGAC
The DNA here is from genome assembly GCA_019656275.1 of Rhododendron kiyosumense. NCBI lineage: Eukaryota > Viridiplantae > Streptophyta > Magnoliopsida > Ericales > Ericaceae > Rhododendron > Rhododendron kiyosumense. Next base: position 42,939 of record BPLS01000491.1, on the reverse strand, counting down.
TAAACATGGAACTAAAAAAAATTATTGTCAGCAAGAAAAAAAAGGTTCTTTTCCCCCTCTCTCTAGTATATTTAAGAACATCAAAACACTATATACCAAGGGGCAAGGTGAGGGAGTTTGAATAATAGACCTATCTGTACTTGGGACAGGGACTTAGGGGCCTGTTGGGGTTGTAAGCCAAATCGCTCAATTTTTGGCTTGTTGAGTTGGTTGTATGTTAACAAATAAAGTTGATCGGACATCGGTACCTATATAAACGGAGTACCTATATAAACGGAGTACGTTGTTTCTTGAAAGAATTGATGGATATGATTTTGAGAATAAACTTCAAGACAAACCTATCCTAATCTCGTGACTACCGATATCCTATCTATGTGACTTTTTGCAAGACGATACTTACTCGACGACCTGAAAAAATAAGAAGACTGAATCAAACTACTTGGGCCCAAGTTGGTGCTCACAGCGCCCCCTCCACTTGCGTTAGCTTTAGCTTGCAAGGCCAAGAGACCTTTGGCCCAACGGCATTAGAAGGTGCACTGAAGTGCTAGGAGAAAAGGGGTTAGGAGTTCAACTCTTTCCCCTCCAAGGTGTTAATCTAACTATTCTAAAAATACTAACTTCGGCCCATAAAAAAAAAGCTTTTGCAAGTTCCAAGAAAACAAAGTCGTTTCACATCAAACACTTGAATTTTGTAGGCCATGCGGCTTTTTATTGGTGATCCAATTTGGACTCCTTTCAATCGTCCTCATGATCATCTACCTGCAAGGTTTGTCTTGACTCTTCTTTTTCCTTTTTCCTTTCCCCTTTTTTCCCCTCATAATTCAACATTACGGATCCTCATTTGTTCTTTGCAGGAAAGATTATCTCGAAACCTTTGTGCAGAAGGATGCTGCCAGCCCTGCTGTCGATGCCGCAGCTTGAACATATGAAATCTTGGTTTTGTTCTCAGTAACCGATATGGCTTCTTGTCAAACTATAAGAATAGTAAAAAAAAAAAGTACTCCTACAATAAAGAGTCTGCGACTCTAATGAACATATATTGGCCTGTGGAACTGTATGCTTATACTATGTTGGAATGCTTACTAGGGTTCTATGTGTAAATGGTGTTATGTTCCACTAATGCTTGTATTTGAAGTACCATGTTCGGGTACCATTTTATGTGTCGCCAATGTATCGGTGAGGTTTCTTTAATGTGGAATCCGTTTGACCATGGTACTCAAAAGGTAGTGCACACATGTGTTCATCGAGTATTGCTCTTATATTGTGTTAACTTGCATTTGCATCTGTTGAGGCAATAATGAGACTCCAGAACGCACAGTTCGCACAGTTCGGAGGGTTAAACAGGTGAGTTTAATCGGGTTGTAAAGAGGCTGGGTCTTTAATTGACTATCGATCCATTTATAATCTAATTAGCATCCATACTGAAATTGTCCACTAAACTAGCTATATTTATTCTTGTTGGCTAGTGAACGGTGTGATCGGTTTTTAGGATTAGTCAAAGTGCACGTAAGTTGACCTAACACTTGTGACCGTTTAAACGAAAAAGAGAGAAGAGAATCCGTGCTTAATAAAGAACTTTTTTTTTTTTTGAACAGCTTAATAAAGAACTTTGCTTTTGAAAATTCTCGTTGGATTTTTTGGTCTCCCTTTTTATTACTATCTCATTTCTGCATCCACCTTGAAGCTTCTATTAAACTAGTGGTACTTTAATCTCCTACATGATTAGTACAATCCCTTTATTACTTTGAATGTGCCACGTGTCGACGCATGTATTGTGACAGCGTTGTAGTTTGTCTTAATATGGCACTGCTTACTGTTCATAATTATTGTCCCTTTTGATTTTATGATGATGAAGTGATCTGAGGTTAGATTGGAAAATTTTCATTGTGGAATTGTGGATAATAATTTTTGCATTTCACTTTCTTATGTGTTATATATACTACATTCGATTCATGGAGAATACCTGAAAACTTAGGTGAATTCAGGTCACCCTTACTGCCTTGGTTATATATATGGCGCGGTTGTGGCTGTATAAATCAAACTCTCAAATTTTAAGGTATTGTGGGGCCTTTAAAATTTTCATACTCTTAGACTATGCTTATACATAAAACTGATATTGTAGATGAGCTTTATTATGATAGCTTAAAAAGTACTTTTACCTCTAAAAATACAAAAGATTGATGTTCAAGCAATAACTTTTGCGTTAATGAAACACTTACAAAGTTCTTTTTTCTTTTGTATCTGCAATTACCAAGTTCTTTGTACGTATATTTGTGCATACTTGTATTATTTCTCTTTTAAGGTTAATACGTAGATAAGCTTGATTATGAGAGCTTAATAGGTACTTTCATCTTTAAAAATACGAAAAATTGATGTTAAGCAATAACTTTTGTATTAATTAAATACTTACCAAGTTCTCTCTCTTTTTTTTTTTTTCGGATTTGCAATTACCAAGTTCTTTGCACGTATATTTCTGCATACTTGTATTATTTCTCTTCAAAGTTAATAATGGATTTTTATATTTTATTTCTAAACTATGGAGAAGATTCATTTAAAAAGTTCGTATCGGACTTCAAAAATTCAAAGCCGACCCTTGACGAACTTTTATGCTAAAATATACTTATATATGGCAAATCTACATGGTATATCATTTATTTTTGAGAAGCCCAAATATAGTAAGCCTCGTGCCTCACCAGGTCATTTTCATTGCACATGACTTGCCTAATAAATTACTGCTCCTCTTTCTTCCACTTTTTCAAAGAAGTGATCCCTTCATTATCATTGTCATATGGTTGATGAGAATTTTTTTAAATGATTTCTAACTAACCAAAGACCAAATGAACCGTGTCCCAATCAAAATTGTACACCCGGTAATGTGTTCTCAGCACTTTCTTCTAATCAATTATATATACTGACAGATTAAGCTGATCACTTCATTGGTGGGAGCTTGATTTGGCATTGATTTATTGGGGCGGATCCGGTCAATTTGCTACTGATCAGTTCGGTTCATTTGGTGCATTCACACCGTCTAAAATTATTTGGGACGGCTCAGCCCATATTTAAAGGTGTGTTTTAGAGAAGAAAATAAAAAACACCCTCTTTAAATTTGGACAGCCCGGATGCACAAATAAACCGAATTGGTCAGTAGCCAAATCGACCGGATCTGGTCCCTGATTTTATTACTCTGCAAAGATATGTTTCTCCCTCAAGCATTACTTTTTCTTCCCACCAACCAACTACAGATGTTTTAGCTACAAGGCCGCTTATAGTAGTTTTAATGTGGCTTAACACTTGGCAGATTCTTTTTCATGCCCTTTCAAGAAAATATATTCACCAAAATCAGGTTGGTTTCACTTTGACTTCCAAAATGATCAGGATGGAACCAAAATAAATATATAGAAAAAGTACTCATTATATTAGTAATTGCGCTACGTGTCAAGACAACAAAATGTTATTAATGGATAAAATAGTTGTTTAGCATATGCGGAGGGATCGATTCTTATTAAAGAGGTTCTAAGTTTGAGCCTACCTAAATAGTTTTTTTGGGTAAAACTACCTAAATAGTTTGTCAAAACAAAAAACTGGTTGTGAATATCAATAGAAGGATCTAATTTTGGGGATGATCAACATAGTACTACGTACTAATTATATACAGACTCCAATGTTTACGATTCCGGTTTACTTTGTAAGATGTTGGTATTTGTCTTTTCTATATTTTAAATGACTATTTTTATGTAAAACATCGCTCACGAGTCATAATCATTCGAGGAATCAACAATACAGAGCTTACCAGCTTAATAAAGACTTAGTAATAGTTTTTGAACCACTTTATTGATCCCATTGGAGTTCGATCAACAAAAAAATTTCACATTATTAGGATTCTCGACGAGTTCTTAAAAAACCAACAATTTGGTCAACAAATTGAATCCAAAAAGAAACCAAAAAAAGGATATCAGAAGAACCCTCTAGTCTTGGAGAGGATCTTTCCCCATTCTCCATGGAGGTGTAGTTTAGTCAACCGACCTTCCCAAAGGAGTAAGATATATATGAAGGGTCAGCAAAACAATGGACAGTAAAAGGCACCTATTTTTCCCTCTTTTCTGGCATCACCAGCTCTTCCCATCTGTTCTTTTCTAGCACAAAACATCCACCTATACATTCAGATACATATATTTACATCATCACCTGTTTACTCAAAGCAATGGTACCCACTTGGGCCCCTTCCATTTAGACTTCTAATCCCTTGTTAGATTTTTCTCCATTTTTTTTTTCTATTCAGACTTTTCTTCTCTGGTCATAACTGCCATAACTATTTCCAGATTCCCTTCTCCAATAAATAAAACTCTTGTTTTGGTGCTCAGGAGCTTCATCTTTTAATTCCAACTTCTGGGTTTTTTTTTTTTTTTTTGCATGATCTTCATCTATCAAACTGCACCTTTCTGGTTCTTGAAAATTTTCCCTTTCTATATATCCGAAACCCATCAAGAAATCTCATAGTAATCACAACCCTTTTCAGAAAACCAAGATCTGTACAGACCTGCATTCTCAGTTTCTCTTTTGACTCTCCCAACTCATTTGCTCAGTCTTGTATCATGAATCCTCCGGGCTTCGTGAAAGACGAATTTCCTGGACTGGGTCCACTGTATTCCGGTGAGCCGTCCATGGCCAGACCAATGGAAGGACTTCACGGCGTGGGTCCCACGCCTTTCCTCACCAAAACGTATGAACTGGTTGATGATCAGAACACCAATCACGTGGTTTCTTGGAGCGGAGGAAACAACAGCTTTGTCATCTGGGATTCCATGGCATTTTCCAGTAGTGTTCTCCCTAGGTACTTCAAGCACAACAATTTCTCAAGCTTTGTTAGGCAACTCAACACTTACGTGAGTATTTTATTATTCTCTTTCAATAGACAATGGGGTGTTTGCGGTAGCTTTTTCGTATTGTTGATTCTGCTTCAGATTCGAGAAAAGTTTATATGTTCTGGTTTAGTTTCAGAATTTTTGTGGGTTTTCCATGTTGGGCATCTAACATGCTCAATAAAATATTTTTGTTTTTCTGTTTCCTTCCTTTTCCAGTTATGACAGATTGATTTGCTACTTCTTTTCTTTGTTTAATGAGTTTCTCAATTTAGACATTTCATTTGTTTAATGGCAAAAGTAGAAGTTCTACTGTTCCAAAAAAAAGAATGGGCAGGTGAAGTGTGAGGTCCAGATTCATTTGGTAGAGAAGATCACCAAGATTTAGTGATCTGGTGCCGAATTAATTCCAAGTCCGAGAGCTCGGACCAAATTGGTATTGATACACTGAGTTGATTAAGTGAGTTTGGAAAACTACACGATCCACTTGACGAACAATTTTTTGTCCCAATTCTGAGATCGTAGATCGACTTTCGCGTAAGGAAGTGGGAAATCGGTAAAAGTCATGGCTTTGGAATTATTTTGTTGTATCCAATTCAACCTGGATGATGGTTATAACCTGATTTTGAAGTCCGACACTATTGTTCTCGGTATTTTGATCCGAATCGTAGTGCATGGTGTTCAAATCTATGTTGTTGTTTTTTGTCTTTAGGGTACCAGATATTACAGCCTGCCCATTGAATTTTCATATTTCATAATTGAAAATTCTTCTGCTGATTTTCACCCGTTGACCTAGGCTTGATCATGATGCTAACCACCATGAAAATACCTATTCTAATGTGATCTATTTTCTCTTCATAACAGCAAGGAATGTCAAAATGTGCAGGGATTTAGAAAGGTTGATCCAGATAGATGGGAATTTGCCCATGAAGCCTTTCTAAGAGGACAGAAACATCTTTTAAAGAACATCAAAAGGAGAAAGACACCTAATTCTCAATCTCAAACTTCACAAGGCCTGGAGCCTCGTTGTGTTGAAGTGGGTAGGTTCGGATTAGATGCAGAAATCGACCGGTTAAGGCGGGACAAGCAGGTTTTAATGGTGGAGTTAGTGAAATTAAGGCAAGAACAGCAGAACACTAGATCCTACATCAATGCAATGGAAGAAAGACTAAGTGGGACAGAGATGAGGCAGAGACAAATGATGGGGTTCTTGGCTAAAGCAATGCATAATCCGAGTTTCTTGCAGCAGTTGATACAACGAAACGACGTTAGGAGAGAATTGGAGGAGGAAATTTCCAAGAAAAGGAGGCGACCGATCGATCAAGGTCATGGAAATGTTGGTTTTGGTGTTCGCGATTTAGGCCAGGGTGGAGAAGGGGGCTTTGGTGTTAAGCTAGGACCTAGTTACAATTATGGTGATATTTCTGGGTTAAGTGCTTTGGAGCTAGAGCAACTTGCAGGGGAGATTGGGGGGCTAAGTGAAATAGAGGAGAAAATGGGGGAAGAATATGTGGGGAAAGTAGAAGAGATGGGTTTTGGAGGTAAAGAAATTGGTGAAGGGTTTTGGGGAGACTTGTTAGATGATGGGATTGAAGGAAAGATGGGTTTATTGGGTGGTGAAGGAGAAGATGAAGAGGATGTGGATGTGTTGGTAGAGCACCTTGATTTCTTGGGTTCTAGCCCATAGTAGAGTGAGTGGCTAGTCCTTAAAAATTTGTGCACGAGTAGGATGCACTTCCGACGATCACATGATATAGAAGAAATTTCGGAGTAAACGAACCCGGAGGAGGCAAGATTGGAAGGTTGTGAGTGGATCGAGAGGTGGTACGAGAATTCTGGGGACAGAAGATCCCGTGCCTGTATGAATTTATTTCTCTCAACAATGATCAAGATAGTAGACCATTTCTTAACTGCCCATCTCTTAATGTGGTTTTCATGATTCCAGAAGACTGAATTAACAAGCAACTCTAGCTCTCCATGTTTTATTCTTTTGGTACCTTGATTGTTTTTAACTGCAATCCATCTCCTTTCTAATCAAATTGGTTGTATTGGACTACTTGGATAGTTGGATTTGTTTGAATGCAAAGTTTGACAGAATATATTTTTCATTAGATTAATTGGCTTATTCAAAGAAGAGCCGTGAATAAGCGATTTGCGGAGTTGAATAATCTCAGTCATCCGTTTCAGCATTGGACAGTCCGGTAACTCTTCCCGGAAAAGTTTTAATTAAAATCCAGACCATCGCGTCCAATGCACTTTGGACGCGCGCGATGTTGCTCCGTAAGTTCACGGAAACTTCTGTAAAAAAGATTTTCTCATTTTTCATTCAATCTCAACAATCAACACCTATATAAGCTAAGGCTGCTAAGCTAATTGTCCTTATATGAGTTCAGTGATAGGAGTGTAAGTGATAACTGTTCTCTGTCAAATTTAGAACCATACTTCTCTATATATTTTTTATTTAGCCTTTTTATGCATAATTTTTTTTTTGGTACTTTTGAAACGGGGTGGCATGTGCCACCTCCCCTTCTTAGTTCTGTCTTTGTCAATACATCATATGAAAAGTAAAATAAAAAGTATTCACAGACAAAAGTACTAAATAAAACGATATAGTGCCATAATATCATGACAAAATTGAGAAATTAACAAACGTTTTACAGGAGAGAAAAGGGGAGAGAATGATGGTGCATGGCAGAGAGGGAGAGAGTAGAGAGATAGAGAGCGCACGACAGAGAGAGAAGAAGGTAGGGTTTTTCTTTTCTTTTAGGAGGAAATTCAAGAGGCATGCAATATTATGTCAGCATTCGAATATTACAAAGAGTGTAAATCATTCCTTTCAGGGTGACTAGAAATAAACATAAAAATAGAAATCAGTAAATCACTCAAAATATATATTATGCTACTATCATAATAGTATTACTTATAGAATGGAAGGTCATATACCATGTTCTTGTTTTTTTCTTTTACTTTTTTTCCCCTTTTTATGGGAATTTATTGACTCTGATGTCCTGAAAGTTATTTGTTTAACATTAATTAAGTTGTGTCTAATCAAATATTGTCAGTCGTGTTGGGAGTGATCATCACTAAAGAACCATCTGCTTTAATGTATACTAGTATATGTACTTTGTCACCTTATTGATATTGTTTCAACTTTATCTCATTCATCTAGGGACAAAGCTAGAATTGCTAAGAACTATAAGATTGTAGTGCGTCTCAGTGAGACCCTTCAAGATATTATCAGTACCATTTGAATTGCTCAACAATCAACATATATAGTTCGTTGAAAACTTTATGGGTAGTGATAACGTCAAAACTATTTTTGTTGGTGTCAAAACTTTAATGCATGAAAGTTTTGTACATTGCACATGATACAAGCCTTTTGTGTACTAGAATTTTGGTACCAACAAAAATAATTTTGGCATTATCATTTCCTAACTATAATTGCATGAAAGATCAAATTACTCAGAATATGTATAACACATTTGAGATAAATTTAAGTAATTGATTTTAGCACTTTTCTTTTTTAGAATCAGACTCCTTTTATCTTCTGGTATTGTGAATTTCCAACAATAACTTTCCATTTACATAATTGTAGCACTTGAAATGACAATATTGTACATTCACATTGAAAATAAAAAAAATGGGAGTGATTATGTAAAAAGGAGTGTTAAAATAATTTTCCGAGTGTATTTTAGTACAATTTACTTATTATTTAAAGGTGAAAGTACACAGAGATCTCTTCAACTATCACTTTTTTTCCACAGAGATCACCTAACATTTAAAATCACCCATGCAGACTCTTTCAACTGTAACCGTTAACCAATCAGAACCGTTCTATCAAAAAGACTATTAAGATAAATGAGTAAGCGTAAACAATTTTTATAGATGAGGGAATTACCGTGGAGTTTTTTTATGGGTAAAATCGTTATTTTTCTTATTCCGTTAACGGAATTGGCCAATTTTTCATTTCACATAACTGAGGAGGTCTGAGGGAGTGTTCGGATAAATAAGTCAAAGTGGCTTATTTTTTGTCCTTATTCAAATTTTTTTCGTATTACGTGGTTTATTGTCAATTTTTGGGGGATTTTGCATCCTCACGACGAGAGGAATCTAAAAAGTAAAAAATTTTGACCGAAATCGAATTTTTTTGAATAAAGACGAAAAAGTTGGCTTATTGGCTTATTTTCGTCTTTATATGGCTTTATTTGGCTCATTTTTAACGGAAAAGCCAATGACTTATTTAGAAGAACACCACTATTATAAACGTTAAAACTTAAAAAGGTTTCCGGGAAAAATGAAAAGACATAATTGAAGAGTTCTTTATGTACTTTCACTTTACTTGTTGAACTAGTACTAGTATTGTCCGATCTGAGACTTTGGATACTCGATTTTATATATGGACCTGGGCCCAACAAAATTTAGCTTCTCTAACACGTTCGGGTTTCGCTGTTCTCGATGTGCGCCAATCAAATTGTATGCCAACGGACTTATAACAGCTTTCTCACATCTTCCACGTGAAAAGTGAGAGTTTGATTCTTCTCAGAAGCGTGAGTATTTAGTGTGACAGTTGATGTCCTTTGGTTTATCCTATTTGTACGCCGCTTAACGGTTCGCCTTCCCGTTCTAAAGGTAGGCTCGACATCTATCGAGTGGAAAAAAAAAAAAAAAGTACTGTTTGTATCCACAGTATTTGTCGGCAAAGACTCCACCCACGAGTCCACGACTTCAAAGTCAACGGTAATGAAGTCTACGTTGCACGAAAATTCAATAGCTCGCCAAACACCAGATCAGTATTTAGAGGTAAACCAAACCCACGAGGACAAAGTAGCGCGTGCAAGAAACATCAATTCTCAGCCGTTGATTTTGAATTCATCCGAAAACTGATTCAGGCCCGTTCCGCAACGCCAAATAAGTATTTATTTTTTAAGAAGGCAATTTTAAGTTCAAAAATGATGGTTTCATTAAAATCTAAAAATATGCAATATGGATCTTGTTTGAAAGATCTCATTGAAATCTTTAATACGGTGCAAAAAAATTGAAAAATTATTTTTCGTTTGTATTATTTTTGAGTTTGAAAATATGAAATAAGTACTTATTTTTAAGAAGGTGTTCTGGAACGGGCTCTCATACTCGTCAGTTGTCACTCCGCCCAATTCTTCAAAATGCATTGCGGAAGGCTTTCAATTCTCGCACTGCGATTGTATTCTCAATTCTCGCTTTCGTAAATTTTAGTACTCCGTTTAGGATGCATTTCAAAAAGCTTTTGTGCTCTACGCATACAAAGTGTGTGACGTATGGCCGGGTTACCAATAGAATATGAAGTGCGAGTTATTCACTTTGTTTGGTTCAACATTCCAAAAGTTACTTTCAACTCTCGACACAGTTTTCAATAAATCTTTCTCTCTATCTCTCTCTACTCATTACCACTCCAACTCTCAAAAATAACTTTCTAAATGTTAAACCAATCGGAGTGAATATCATATCCTTGTGAGATCCGCCTGCATGTCCGACTTTTTAATTACGAAATGATTTTTCTTCTTATTCTATATCAACTTCAAAACAAATCAAATATATGCAAATTCCTCTTCAATAAATTACTCAATTAAACCTATATAACATATTTTCCTTATATATATGGCTGCCCATTTTATCATATCTCACTTCATTTAATATTCACTTAGGCTCCGTTTGTTTCGACGCAAAACATTTTACAACAACAAATATTTTCATGAAAAATATTTTACATGTAAATAATTTTTGAACTTCTATTTGTTGGTGTTTGGTAAGTTCTTAAAAACAGTGTTTTGAACTTTTGTAAACAAACATTCCCTTACGGCCAAGGTGATCGGTTTTGGAAGAATAAAATGTAAAATGTTAGCAATTGGGTTTTGTTGGATGTGGAGATCATGTCTCCGCAACAAATTTGGATACAAATCCTTTATACCGACATATACTACAATACATGAGAGAGAGAGAGAGAGAGAGAGAGAGAGAGAGAGAGAGAGAGCTAATAGGTGGATCTAGAGAGAGGCTGAAACTGAAAGTTCCAATTCTTGGTAGGTGACTGTTTTTTTTTTTTTTTTTTCAATCGTCATACATCAGCGGGGGTTAGTAGGGGATGTTAGAGTTAGCACGGAGTCCAGAAGATATCCATAGCTTGGGACCCTAAGGGTATTGCTCCAGCAGGAGTCGAACCCAGGACCTCCCACATAGGGGAGAAATGACATACCAACTGCACTAGGCAGTGGTTGTCTGGTAGGTGACTGTTGATTTAGTAGAAAAGAGGGTCGTGAGTAGTAATAGTTAAATAACTTACGGAGATTTCAATAGTAAGTTATTTTCTGCTGATTTGGTGTAAATTTTAATTGTAAAAAGTTTTCCCCAACTTTTGTGCTACTAAACATAAAAAATTAAGAAAATATTTTTGCAGAAAACGTTTTCACCCCAAACAAACAGAGCCTAAAAATTAATTCTGCCGACAAACGGATTGTTATGTAAGATATCGCTCACAGATGGCGAGTGTTTTTGACGCACTTTTAAGGGCGATGGGGGCATGGTGGTCATCAAATAGACAATTTGAGAAAGCTATGGGCGTTGCCACGTGTGGCCTCTCGCCGGTGAGGAAACATACCAGATGACTCCAAGGACCAAGACCCGCAATTAATAGCGAAATTCTACCTAATTCTAATCCGGAATACCTAATATACCCTTTGTTATTATTTTAGATAGAGAAGAGATAGGAAACATAATCTTTTTTTTGGCTTTGTGTTTTGCAGTATTTAGATGATTGGCCTATCCTCCTAGGACCTCTATTAAGCTCAATTACTAATTCTAGTTTGGTTATTTTGGTAGATGCCTACACAGATCTCTTGAGCAATTAAATGCCTTCTCAGGATATTCACAATGCTATAATCAAAAATTGATAATCAAAAGTTATCATCAGCTTTTGATTATTCATTTAAGAGATTGCTAAAGTTAATAATGTAGATGTCTGCAATGACAGAATCAAAATTGGATACCCAAAACTTGTCATATCATCTTTTCAAACTATAAAAAACTAAAAATTATGAACAATAGATAATAGTTTTTTTAAAAATAGTTTTGAAACTAATAAAAACTATTTACTAGAAATAGAAAATAGTTTTTGAAATTTTTTTTTGGAAAAAAGTATTTTTAAAAAACCGTTTTCTTAAAAAAGACATTTCTTTAGTAAATATTTTTTTAAAAAATATTGTTCGAGAAGAAAGAGAGAGAGCGAGGAAAAGGGAAGAGAGATAGAATATTTTTGTATAATGATTGGTTAATTTTATTGAGAATATATATGTAGAGTTTATTAAATTTGGTTATTGTCAAATAGTTGCTAGTTTTGGTTATCCAAAACCCGTAGTTCACTCTTTTGTTTAGCATGAACTAAATAAAAAATAGAACTGTACTGCTACATTTTCATTTGCACATCAAATTGTCATATTTTATAGCCAAATTTGTGAATCATAAGCGATAGTTTCAACTATGTAATTTTAGGACATGATTTAAGTATGTGCAAAAATTTATATAGATATCTATTTTTATTTGATAAGATAAGTGTGGAAGAAGGAGATATTCTAACTTAAACAATGAGAGTATCCACAATGCTATAATCAAAAGTAAAGTATTTTTAAATTTAACATTGTTGATGCAAAATATGGCTTAGGGTATCCACAATGCTATAATCAAAAGTTGATAATCAAAAGATGCCACATCAGCTTTTGATTATTCATCTAAGAGATTGCTAAGGCTAGCAATGTAGATGTCTACAATGGTAAATCAAAATTGGATAACCAAAACTTGTTACTTCATATTTTCAAACTACAAAAAACGAAAAACCGTGAACAATAGAAAATAATTTTGAAACTAATAAAAACTATTTACTAGAAATAGAAAATTGTTTTTGAAATTGTTTTTTGGAAAAAACTATTTTCTAAAAAAAATTATTTTTTTAGTAAAATATTTTTTTTTCCAAAATATTGTTCGAAAAGAAAGAGAGAGAGGGAAAGGGAAGAGAGAATAATTTTGTATAATAATTGGTGTATTTGATTAAGAATATGAATGGTCTATTAAATTTGGTTATTGTCAAAAGGTTGCTAATTTTGGTTATCCAAAACCCAAAATTTGATTATTTCTAAGGAGGTTGTTAAGTTTGATTATAGCATTGTGAGCCATATTTTGCACCAATATTGTTAACTTTAAAAATCTTTTACTTTTGATTATAGCATTGTTAATACTCTTACAATCCTATAATCAAATTTAACAACCTCATTAGAAATAATCAAATCTATGTGGTGTCAAGATACCTTTAATTACAAAAGTTCAACAAAAATAATAATAGTGATTTATTCTTTCATATTTTTGATGAGTTTTGATAATTAGTATTAAACTGAATCCTTATAAATGAGGTTTTGCTTTTTTAATAAGTATCTCAAATAATATTCCAAAAAATAATTAGAAGCGATATTTTTATCATTCATGTGCTTATTAAGTTAATGTAAACATATGAGTCATTGAGAGAACGAGGAACACAAAAAATACATCCATCTAATTACGTTGCAAGGACATAAGCTATTACAACAATACATACACAAGCAAAAGAAACCTATATATACACATAAGCTGAACTTAAAAAAATTACTACTTCAACAATAATTTTCTCAAAATTCCTTTCTACGATGGAAGCAATCCAAAGGCACTTTCGTACTTCTATTTAAAAAGTGAATCCTCAAATTCTGGTTATCTTCAAATACTTTCCCAAGTAACCGTCTATCCACAAGAAACTACCAAAAACCGAACAAAAAAAAAAAGCAATTATTAAATACGTAGCATTAATACCTTGAAAATCATGTCATTCATAATTACCAGATCTCCAAGGGTACCTTTGTCAAAACGTTCGATCCTTATCACCATTTCTTGACCCATCGTCATCACGAACCAAAACGTTGAGAAATCCCTCTCTCTCTCTCTCTCTCTCTCTCTCTCACACACACACACACACACAACCCGCGTTCTGAAGCTTCCCCTTCTCTCTCTCTCTCTCTCTCTCTCTCCCCCTGACTTCTTCCTCACCCGGCGTCGAACAATACCTCCGATCTCCGCGTCATCACCCTTTGAATCTCTTCATTTCGCAATGCCAGTATCAACGGCGATCGATTGACTCTCTCCTCAAATTACACAGAGAGAAACTCGCGGAGAGAGAGAGAGGTCGCTTCGTGCGTGGTTTATAAATGGGGGCCGTGCCATCGACGCCGCGGTGGGGCAGCGGCGGTGCCGCCGCGTGGCCGCCGGACACGGCGGAGTACCTTATCGGGACGTTCGTCGGCGAGAAATCATTCCCTCTCGGCTCCGACTACTGGCAGAAACTGCTCGAGCTTCCTATTAGCCTGCACTGGCCGTCGCAGCGCGTTGATCACGCTTGCCAGGTTCTCGGTTAGTATTTTCTCTTTAGTCTGTTGATGATTACGAAGCTTGTATGTGCGTTGAGCAGCTAGGGTTTTGGAGCTTAGAGCAAGTTTACCAATGTAAAGCTAAAATACCACGTGAACAGTTTCCAATTCCATTTTAACTATCAACTTTTTCTTTTACAACTACGCCAACACAATTTATTTTACCTATCATCTATTAAAATATTATTATTTTTCTTTTTCCAATATTAAAAATGAAGAGAGGAGAAAGGAGAAGAGGAAGGAGAGAGAAAAGAAACAATAAAAAAAGAAAAGAGCATGAATAGTGCTTAGGTAAAAATGATTAAGAACTATTCACAAATGGATTTTACCTCTTCTTTTACCTAATCTAGTGCAAGCATATTTTTGTGATTTTCCTCTTCAAAATAGAGAAAAATGTATTTTACATTGTTTGGTAAACTTGCTCTTAGATGTGCTTCGTCATTTGATGTCGATATATAAAACCGAACCGAACCTTGTAAGTCCCAATTACAGTTAATTGGGGTCGGCTACATGGATTTTTCAATTGCCCTCTGTCGAGGGGGACCTGTTCACTTAGATTTAGTGAGTCCATATCCTTCCATGTTCACTTAGCTTTAGTGAGTCCAAATCCTTCCGTATCATGGCAATATGGCATCCAAAGTAAGTTTAGGTGTTCCTCTTAACTTAGCCCTACTATCCACTACAATCATGTCACTATTCTTAACTACTGTGACTTCTGCAGTATCCATTTTTAGGTCATCTTGAGTTCTATGATTCTTGATAAATGATGGCACGAAATTGTGCTTATGTATAGAATAGCTAGGGTTCAGGGAGCTTACATGTGCTCCCTCAGTTATTTTTTATTATTACAAGCAGTAGGAGAATACAAGTATTTGAATTACATCAAACGGGACACAAGTACATAATAATACTAAGCTCAACTGAAAGCCCATTAAGGGAACAAATGACTAATAAATAACCCCCATTTAGGCTCCATTCGTCTGGGCTGTTTTGTCTAAAGCTTTTTTTCAGTATTTTTCTACTTTTTGTTGAGCTTTTTGTTGTAATTTTTGGGATTAATCGTTTGTCTTGACGAGGGGAATCAGATAAGTATAAAAATGTGGACCGATGTTGAGAAAAGTTTATATAGGACGACACTTTAGACAAAAAAGACAATTGTTTGGTATTTTTTTTCGTCATTAGTGAACTTTTTTCCCCCTTCACTTTTGATCCTAATTTTTTACTTTTTAGACTCCTCTTGCCGAGATGGATAGTTAATCCAAAAGAAAAAATGACGCGAATGGAGCCTTAAAAATGACAAAATTCAGAAAAGACGAACGAAACACACAAAAAGGAAAAAGACAAAAAAGTTTAGGAAAATGGAGCCTTAGGGGTAGAAATAATCAATCTTTTTGCTTTTGGCAAGGATTGACCCCTGACCTCTCCTGTGGAAATGTACATGTGCTCCCTCATTTGATTTCAATGTATTTAGTGGAGAATTCAAATGGTCATGTCAGTGTATAGGCTTGTTTTACGGAGTAAATGTTGTGGGTAGTGAAACTGTGCTTGAAAATGCTGGGACTCTCTATATTGCTGTATCACGGGGACACAAGATTAGGGAAAATGTTGTGTGTAATGAGATTGTGCGTGGAACGCTGGGATTCACTGGGTCAGCGACGGAGTTGGAAATTTTTATTTAGGGAGGTGTAAAATAAGTGTTCCAAATTAGTTGAGTTAGATTTTTGTCCATCCTGAATTTTTTTTCCCTGTAACTTAGTGGGGCTCATACCACATTTAGTGTTAAAAACTCATTATATCTCGGGTAATTGCCACCTTACACCGTAATCTAGCTCCCTCTATGATGTGCTTGTCGGAAGTTGATAGGGTTTCTAACAAGTTGTGAAGCTACAGAGAGATGGTTCACAGCGTTGTTGCCTGCTTGGCGGTTGCTTCTGTCTTGCGACTTCTTTTATAGGAATCCTTTAGTCTAATGGTCATTGAGAATTGGGCTCTTTACGTTGCTTAAATAAAGATTCAAGCAGTGTAAAATGCTTCAGCAGACTCCATCTGCCCTGACGGGTGTTTCTTTCTGATATTGTCATTTAAAAGCCTGGTTTCCAAGCAGACAACAATTTCAACTGCCCCTGTAAGTTTGTGTGAGGGAACCATATCACCGGTACTATTGCCATTTCTGAAACTGTGAGGATCACGCTATTCCTCATCTGCTCAGTCTATTTAGAAACTTCAAGGACTGCACATATCTCATGCTGGCAGCCCAACTTTGTTTTCCCAATGTAACTGCCCAAATAATCATGTCTTCTAGCAGCAGCCTGAGACCTTTTATTTAGAATAGGCATACTGAACCTTGGGTATTTGTTTCCTTAGAAGTACTTCTTAAACTGTGTGACCAGAATATTTAGGCCTGTTACAAAACCCTCGGAAAAAAGTAAACTCAAAACTGTATACCAAATTAAACGAGTAGCATACGTATCACATGCAGGATGCCACTAAAATTCCTGCCAAGGTTTCCTATACATAAAGTGAAGTGAAATAAAGCTTTTTGGATGCATTTTAATGTTTTTATAATCAATAGACTAGGCCTAAGAGGAAATGGGGAATGTTTGTTGTGTTCTGATTCTTTGGGAAACAATTAGTTGTTCAACTCTATGTGCTTCATAATCTAACGTTTTGTGTTTTATTTTCCCCTTGTTTTCTCCATTCTGAATCCTGTGCAGCGCAGAATAACTGTTACACAAGGCACTTATCAAAGATTTTGATTCACTTAGCATGGTGTTTGCAAGAGTGTGTTTCTACTTCTGGTGTGCCACCATCTTCTTATATGAAGGCTATTAATGCAACATACATCTCATCCGTATTTCTGAAGTACTTGATTGAAAATGCCAAAACTGACACTTTTGAGGAATTGTACTTGTCCCTAGACCAGAGTGAAGCAGTGCCGAGTAATTTCTCACAAGGTGATTCTCTCGCACCATATAATGGACTGTTTGCATTTTTTTTTTTTGAGTTGGTGTTTTTGTGTCTGTTCGTGTATGGGTTTTGGTGTGTGTTGTTGTGTTCATTGCTTTCAAAAGGTTTGAGCAAGTATATCTGTATGGCTTGTTTGCTTGCCTTTGTTAAAGGTTTTTGGAACAATCGATCGTTTAGGTTCATAGTTTCAAGTGGTTAATACTTAAATATATCATGTGTGAAAGAGCGGAATTGACCGATCTTCTATAGCCATTTTGATCATAGCTTATGACAAAAAGGGGGGAAAAATAGTTGATGAGGGGTTTAAGCTTATAGGTGAAGCAAGGATGATTTACTTTGTCCCCATCCTGTCATTTGTCAATTTATTTTGGTGATTTGAAGTTGCTACTGGGACCTGCTTCCAGGAAATTTTTAGTGAAATCTTAAAAGTTTGTGTTGAGCTCTGTGATCCAGAGTTGGGTTTGATGCTTTTGATTTTGTTTGAAGTTGAAGGAAGCAAATAAATTAAAATATAGTACTCAGAGTACATTTTACGCATTTTTCTTCCACAAGTTCTGATCGCGATGTTAATAGAGGCTTAAGGAAGGTTTGAGTCGGGCTGGAATTATCAACTCTACTCTCTTGATTTATTTTCTAAATTCCTGTTATGTCAACCACATTTGGGTCCTATTGGCTCTCTTGAATTTTGAACTGTCTTTTTGGAGATCTATTATGTTTTTTTGGAGTTTCTGTCGCCATTGTGTTATGAATTGGTTTTATGGTTTTCATTTCCCTCCCTCCAATAAACTTGGATTTTGCACCGCAGATGAAAACATTGGAAGTCTTGTTATGCGTAGTGTGCTTAGCTTCATTGGCAAAGTAGACGTAAGGTATGGTATATATTGTCAACCATGTTTATTTGTGCTAATTTAAATTTATCATACTCCTAATTTTGGTTCATTTTCTTATAATGTTTTTGGCAAGCCCCAAAACCTATCTCTTACATCACGAACTGCTTAACTTCATGCTCGTGGCCATGTCGACTCAGCTTCTTTCTGGGCCATCTCCTGAGCCAAAGGATTTTCACCCATTCATTGATGCAGCAATGATTCAGGTGGCAATAACAACTTTGACTTTTTAGATGCTCAAAAGTCTTCATTCTCTTACGAGTATTGTTGGTTGCCAAATTTCTATTACATTTGCAGGAAACCTCTTTGGTTGGTTTGGTTGTTCGGAAACTTCTGTTTAATTACATCTCCCGGCCTCGCTTCACATCAAATGCTGCCTCTTATGACACGTTTTCTGAAGGAAATCAACCAGGTGTTCTTCAGAGAGTTAGTTCTGCAGCCGGTATGTATGTTGTTTGATGTTCATTCTCAAGTTTGCATGGATTTGGTAACAAGATCCATTGATTCGTTATTTTTTGTGTGATGAGTTCAATAGTTTACGTTGTGAAATACTCAGGGTGGTTCCCATCATCACATGTTTTTGCCGCTTTAATGGAACCACGGGGCATACCAGAAAGAAATAAAGAAAGATTTGTTATACTCAGTTTTTATATTTCCAACATACAATTATCAGCTCATCGTTTGCGGCTAAAATCCTTGTGCATCTCGTACTTCAAATTTCCTTTCACCATTTTTCCCTTTCAACCCTTCAATTTTTACATTGACTTGTTTGTTGTGTTTTATTCCGTTAATCTGCACCATGACTGTGGCATCAATGTAGGCAACAATCTTTTCTACATTTCATTGGTTTCTCTTTTGACTTGTCCTTTCCTTCCAATGTGACTCTTTTCCTTTTGTTTATTTTCTTATTTTACTGACACGTGTCCTCCAATTTTATGGTTTTCCTGCAGCAAGTTTTGTGCTATTGCCATTTAGTTTCTTTGTCAGTTCGAGCGGTGAAGCTACTAGAAATCCATTGGTATACAGCAGTCTGCATGTGTTACTTATTCTCATTCATTACCGTAAATGTGTTTTGGAGACTGTTAAAGATAGAAGTGATGACAGTGCCAGTTCACTTCCCAAAGAAAATTCATATTTTTCTGAAAACCCCTACTGCAAGGCCTTGGAAAATGCCAAGGATGTTGACTGTAAGATTCTTTAAATTCTCATCTTTTGATTGTTATGTGGCTCTTTCTTTTGGCGTTAAGTAAACCACTCCCCTGCTTGCAGTTGATCGCATCGATATTGAGGGGAATGCACACAGTGGTCCTCTTGTGAGATTACCTTTTGCTTCCCTCTTTGATACTCTTGGCATGTGAGTGTCTATGTTATCCTTATTTGTCTATGTTAAAGAAAGATAAATAATCTGAAGTTATGTTTTACTTTATTACTTTTTCCACCTGTTGTTGGCATCAGTTGACTAGATTTACAGAATTTTTTCTTTGTTGTTAGAAAATACCTTGTTGACAGTTTTAACAACAGATTTCACCTTGTTTCGGCCTGTTGATGGTTAAGTAACATGATACTGTCTTTTCCAGTGGCTGGTGCTCATAGTGTTACTTATGGTTAAAGGATTTTGTTGATATTGATAATATGTATGAACCCATCTTAGCTTATATCTTATTGTAAATGTTGGGGCTAGGGAACCCCTCAGCAAACTCATGCTCTCCCTCTAGCGTTGCCATAGGATCTCTGGGGTCGTATGCTTTTGGTGGCTAGACTTGAGAGTCCGTTTGGTTACTGTCACACTCTCTTCTAGGGACTTGCACCTTGGCCCATTTTCAATAGAGATCCTGCCAATGTTCTAAATGGCGCTTGGCGCTAGTAGGGCGGAGACCCACCTCCAAGCGCCAAGCCGCCTAGGCAGCGCCAAGCATTTCGGCGTTTTTTTTTTTTTTTTTTTTTAATTTTATAAAACAAACCATTATACAATCAATATTCTATGTATCCATAATGCAAGTTCAAAGTTCTACATAACCATAATGCAAAGTTTAATGTTCAAACTTCAAAGTACAAATCCAAATGAAATTAAGTAGTAGCAACTAGCAATTAAGTTGAATAAGACAATAAGTAGAAATAAACGAGATTGGAGTGTTGAATGGGGATGTAAATGTAATTGTAATTTATATAGATATGATTTTGTAAAATTACATAATAAGCCCTTTTAGTTTTTGTACTTTAATCCTAGCCCTTTTATGTTAATAGTATTCAATTTAGGCCTTCAAAGACGCTGCCGAGCCCGCCAAGGGCCGCTGAGGTCCGCCGAGGTCCGCCAAACCCTCCAAGGCCGCCAAAGCCGCCGCCATTGCCGCCAAGGCCGCCTAGGCGGCCGCCAAACCCCGCCAAATCAAACGCCAAGGGGTATTGGCGTGTCGGCGAGGTACCTCCAAGCGCCTAGGCGGCCTCAGCGGCCGCCATTTAGAACACTGGATCCTGCATGTAAACTAGTCTGGACCAATGCAATATTGAGTGATGTGCTCCCTTCGAGAATTTCTTGTTTGTTTCCTAAACAAAGCAACACTTATTTTTTGAGTATCTTTGAGGGTGAATTTGACAATTTATTGTATTCATGGGCTAGACTGCACGTTATGTTGGGTGGGACTTTCGTATTCCTGCCAAAATTATAAGCCTAACATGTTCGAGAAATACTGAAAACATGCTCTCTCTCTCTCTCTCTCATGATCTTGCCATATTTGTCGTCAATATGGTTTTATCTGTTTATTTCTTGATTTTGGGTAAACAAATAAGTTCTGTTTACTCAGGTACTTGGCTGATGAGACCGCTGTCTTGTTGCTTTACTCATTGGTGCATGGGAACTCAGATTTTCTAGAGTATGTTTTGGTGCGAACAGATTTGGACACGCTGGTATGGGGTGACAGCTCTCATTTTTATTGTCTAACTTTCTAGTTACCATTGCTGTGTGTAACCTTGGCTAAGTATAAAAGAAATTTGAGATGAGGAAAAATGGTAACAATGGTAATTACTTGTTGAATAAGTGGTGTACAATATTTTGTTTTGGTATGGGATTGTTGCTGAATTTGTGAATGAACTTTATTAATTGATTGTACTCATGGCACAGCTAGGATCTTCTATTGATGGTGAGGGGGCAAACCTCATGTTATAGACTTAGACCAATCACACAACAGATGCTAAGAAGAATAAAAGGCAGAGAAAACTGAACATGTGTAGATAACGAAGACAACCCACTAATTGTACATGAATTTCATCTTTTCATCCTCATTGACTGGGGCATAATAGGGCTTAGGAAAGTGATATAAAACTAGCAAGGAAACCAAGGCAAAAACTAAATTGACCTCACAAAAGCTTGTAGCCCTGCATGTTTAATTTGAAGAGAAAATCATACCTGGTATGGTCCACAACAGTTTCAATCCAAATGCTGCCTCATGCCAGCCAAGATTTTGAATCTACCTCATGTTGCACACACAGGTGGATGGATAATAGAAAATAGAGCTGAATCGTGCCTTACATCAATTAGCTTTCAAGCAAAATCGAGAAAAACAAACTGATCTTTTCTATGATGACAAAAACCAATTGAAGAACAAATATCCCCAATTATGAAGGAAGAGAATGATGGCCAAACCAGAACTTTTCTTATTGGGAGGCAAGAGGACATTGCCATTTGGAACATCGTTGCAGTTATTTGACCTTAAAATAGTGACTATCTCATCGTGATTGTTATTATCATTTTTGGGTGACACAGAAGTTTGCCAGATGCTGGTTCTTTAAGAATTGGTATTTTGTTTTGTCTTGAAATTGAGTAAAGTTTAATTACAATGAATCGTTTTCCTCAAAATCACCCACCTGTTGAGTCCTAGCAAGTTACCAAGATTTTGCTTCATTTGTCCATAGCTTGTTTTTAAATAAATTAGTTTGATAACCAGAGTAGTTCGACTGTAGAGTACATAACTATATGCTCAGCATGATGTTTTTGTTTCTTGTCTTGTGAGCTGGCATCGTAATCACTACAATCCATGACGTCACTGCTACACAGCTTTAGATCATCTTTACCTTCTTTTTTTACTCATATAAAAAAAATCACCGCCACAGCCTAATTTGATTTACATTTCTGCAATTATACCACCAGTTGATGCCCTTGCTGGAAACACTGTATAATGCTCCAAAGAGGTCATCCAATCAAATCTACATGGTGCTGATTATCCTCCTAATACTAAGTCAAGACTCCTCTTTCAATGCCAGCATTCACAAGCTGGTCAGTACTGCGAATCTGGGCTATCATAATTCACTTAAAGAGGATTGTCATATTGACATCTTTTTTTTTTTGAACAGATATTGCCTAGTGTTCCATGGTACCAAGAACGCCTCCTCCATCAAACGTCTCTTGGTTCCTTGGTGGTCATAATTCTGATAAGAACCGTCAAGTACAACCTATCCAAGCTCCGAGTATGGCTTCATGCTCCATATGTGCTGATTATTTACGTTGATTACTTTGTTATGCTTTTTCTTGGAATTCATCTGATAGATTCCCTTTTTAGTTGAGATTGAGTTCAGACCCATGGGAAGCTGTCATAAGATTGTCTTATACGTACTTGTTTTTAGTATTTTCCAATGCTAAAAATATAACTTCTTGGGGATTGTTCAGGTCCTAAAATTCAAATTTATGATTCAGAGTTGTTGCTTAGTAAAAATGTTTATGCTTTCCGAAATTTTTATGACTTTTCGGGTAATTTTCCATTTAGAGCATTGAATTGGTACTCAGAAGTTGTGTGCTGCTGTATAGAGAGAGTTTATCAATTATGCATGGTCTAATCGTTGTTCACATGTAAACATTCTTTATATGCTAAAAGGAAAAAATAAGAGTTATTTTTATTGCTATGTAGTATCTTTTCACCTTCGCCAGGGAAAAATTCCGAGAGTTTGAGATTTTTATTTATATTGTACTAGTTGATTCACTTCTCTAAAAAATTAAAACAGAATAAATGGACACTACTAATTCTTTTGAAATTACAGAGACAATAGAATGTCAAGTACTCTTCTAATCTGTCACCATTTTCATCTTTGTGCTATTCTAGTACAATAAGGTTGGCGAATCTTCATACAGCCGTGAACAATTTATTAAGTATAACCCTCATGTCATAAGAACATCCGACTGAATTTTCATTGGCTGTCTCATAAATATATAGAAAATGCAGAAGGAACAAAGATAAAAACTTCCTCATCATCACTAAGAGTGGAGAACTAAGGGATGTCAGGGTTCTCCGTGGAAGTTGCCCCGTGTAATTGCTCATATATGGGCTTATAAGTTTGGCTATCTGTCACTTGCCACACATGTTTACCTAGATTATTCCAACTACACAGGCAGACCGCTCTTGCAGAGTGCAATATCTCCAGTTCTCCACCTTCCCTACACTGAGAAAACATTTTAATGGATGCGAGAAAGAAATTAAATCCCTAGGATTGTTGGAGATTCTGTTCTTTGCATCTTTAGGACAAGTCAGTTTAATATGGATGTTTCTATCCATATATGGTCAGCTGCCCACTATAACGTATGGGAAATTAATTGGTTAATTTTTTACTCTGAATCTTTGGTTACATTGGTGGCTGTGCTGAGATGTTGGGACAGATGTTTTAAGTTTGCATTACTACTATATTCTTTGATATAGTAAATGGGTGCAGGATGTTTATCTCCACACAAACTGTCTCGCAACTTTGGCCAACATGGCACCGCATGTTCACCGTTTGAGTGCATATGCATCGCAGAGACTCGTTAGCCTTTTTGATATGCTGTCCCGCAAGTATGTCTCTTACAGTCTCCATAACATGGTGTATTTTGTTTCTTAGGTGTAATACTTGAATAACTTTGATCGAGGCCGTACTTTTATGGGATTGTACAATTTTGTACTTAGGTACTCCAAATTAGCGGAGCTGAAAAGCAATAAGATACAAATAGGTAACGGTGAATCAAGAGGAGACAACCTTCCAGAAGATATGGTAGTTACAATAGTTCACCTTTGTCTGCATAACTTTATTACTTTGATATATCATGCTCACCTCACATTTCCAACTCTTTAAATGGATATATTTCTTGCAGTCAACAGAATTGCATATCTATACTGATTTCCTGAGAATCGTTCTGGAAATATTGAATGCTATTCTGACTTATGCTCTGCCCCGTAATCCTGAGGTATCATCATCTTGTATTCTGTATTGGTTATTTTTCCATCCTTCTGACAAGCCTTTTTCGTGTACTGATTTGGATTAAGATGAAAGCTTAGCTATCTTATGCCACCGCTGATTCAACATGGGTACAATTTTTTGCCTTTTCATATTTTTGGTATGTTATCTTTCTATTTATTTATTGGGACAGGTTGTATATGCGACTATGCACAGACAGGAGGTCTTTCAGCCTTACAAGAATCATCCACGCTTTAACGAGCTGCTTGAGAACATTTTTAACGTATGTGTTTAATTTCTCTAATGAAATGCTGTTATGTTTTCTCCGTTATTTTAATTTCTTCCTGCATAACCTTTGACTTCTATAGGTCTTAGATTTTTTCAATAGCCGCATGGATGCCCAAAGAACGGATGGCGAATGGTCAGTGGAGAAAGTCCTCCAAGTGATAATCATCAATTGTCGATCTTGGCGGGGTGAAGGCATGAAGGTACAAAGTAAATGGTGGTTCTAGTATATTTATCCAACTCAAGCATCATTTTTAATGTTAATGTTCTGGGTTTTCCCTTTTTTCTTTTTGGTATACATTTGACAGATGTTCACTCAGTTGCACTTTACATACGAACAAGAAAGCCATCCCGAGGAGTTCTTCATTCCTTATGTGTGGCAGCTTGCTTTATCTCGCAGGTGTGTTTACTGCATTCATCCACTTTTGTGGTTGTATGCGCTTCTTTGGCTCTCCTTAGGTTACAAAGTCAGAATAAAATGCAACAAAATGCTTTTTGCATTTAAAATGTATTTGTACAAGCTTGTTCCTCCCTTCAATACATTGTTTTCCTGTTAAGAGATGAAACCTTTTGTTTGCTGTGCGCTGTGGTTTGTTTCCAGCATTATGCATGTTGCATGCTTATAGATTTTGGTTGGTTATTGAACATCTAGAACAGACTGTTGGCATCTTGAATCTTGTTATTTTCAAACCCATCCATTCGCATTTGCACACTGTTGGGGTAAGTAACTCAGCCTCACTGATCTCTGTACCTTGTCACCTGCCCTTTCTGCAGCGTAATCAGTTTTGATTCCAGTAGCATAAACCTGTTCCCAGTTGATCTGCCTGCAGAAGTAAGTATATTGTTTCCTCAAATTTTCTAAAAATTTCAATTTGGAATTGAAAATTTTTGTTCCCTTATGGTGCTGACTGAATTGTTTCTCACGCCTTAATATTCGTATGTCCATATTCGTCCAAGTTATAATTGAAGTGAGAATAATGTTGTGTCTGGCACTTATGAGAGAGTGGTCTCTAAGAAGTTATTTTCTTTCCGCATGATTCAGCATTATGGTACTTGTTGCTTTTAGCTGGTCGCTTTTCTTACTTTTTTGTTCGGCTGTGTGGGAATCTAAAAGTCGCCGTCGCTCCGCACATTCTTAGTTACAGTTTGGCTCCTTGTCATCCCTTGGATAAATTATGGGCCAATATAGACTAGCTTAATTGGGGGCTCATGGATCATCCAAACCTAGAATTAGCCCTTTGATGTGCTCAAGACATTGGTTACGCGCCCATGTACAAGATTGCTGGCTAGAACTGGGTAAACCCAGCCTACTCTAAGAAAAGATGGCCCTTGGCTCGGTAAATTGGGCTCCACCGAGGCCATCTTTGCCACCATGCTTCATCTATCTCCTAGAGAGCTGCCATTTACATTGTCCTCGGAGCTCCAAAAGCTTGTAGTGGTTGACCAAAGACAACTCCAATTGCATCCTAGGCTGGGCCGCGGGAGAGAGTACCTTGCCTGTGATCTCGCCTGTAGTCTGTGACCAAAGGAGGCATGTGGGTTGGAAACCTCTTTCCCTCAGAAAATGCCAGCTTC
The DNA here is from genome assembly GCA_019656275.1 of Rhododendron kiyosumense. Lineage (NCBI taxonomy): Eukaryota > Viridiplantae > Streptophyta > Magnoliopsida > Ericales > Ericaceae > Rhododendron > Rhododendron kiyosumense. The sequence goes on along the minus strand of BPLS01000491.1, from coordinate 16,701 downwards.
GCCTTGACTGGTCTCTGAGAGGGGGCGAAACCAACATCTGGCTCCTCGGGGGATGCATCATACTTACCACTAAAGATCTCGGGAAGATATATCATAGCTGCAACTTGTTAAGTAATAGGATAAAAGATCCCACTAATAATAGAAACGAACCTTTGTGAGTTCCATGAATACAAACCAAAGGTCTAATCCTAGGACTCATTTGAGGAGGCCATGTGAACCTCTATTTTGTCACACCAATTGGGCAACCACCTGTAGCCAGGTGAGCTGGCTTTCCCCTCCTCCGAAGCTTCTATTAAGGATGAGTTGGCACTTAAAGATAGCATTACATTATTCTCTGGTCATAGCCTAGTATTCCAGTGATTCTCTCTCCGGATGCCCCGAGTTCTTGCCGCCTCTACCTCTGTGGTCCTGAGTCATTGTAGTGCATACTATATTCCTGGAAGACCACCTCACAGCTACCTGTGCTAGGACAGTCTCTCTTTCTGTTGCTTTACGGAATTATGTTAAATTTTGCATAATTTCCCTCCTTGGGTGATTCTATCATCTGTGTATTTTTGTTGGATCACATCTGATTACCGTGTAAAATGACGTGATTGTCTGATTTTCTGCAAACAGGATAATTATCAGGGAGAAGAAGCCGACAAGCATCAAAACGGTGAGCTGAATGGGCATCCTGTTCGCATTGACCTATCAGAACTGCAATAGCGTGAATCCCACCTGAAATCGATCGGGTTTCTCAGTGAATATGTATATATATAAATGCTATATACAATGTATTCTTCTCATTCTTTCATGTTCATATGCCTAAGAGACTGCAGATGACCCTTTTTTTGTGTATAGTCGAATTTGAATGTATCACGATGGGTCACAAATAAGAGAGGTTACCTCAAAATCCAGTTTTCCTACCTTGGTTGGGCAAAACAATCTCACCTTGTTTGTTGGGGAACTTCAAATGGTCAGAGAATCCACACAGGACAATGGACAAATTTATATGTCTCGTTTTATCTCAAACTGTCGAACCCTTCTTTTCGACTTGAGGTAGAACTGTTCAACAGTTTACCTTACGGGATGATGACTCTCACAAATGAGTTATACTTTGCAGATTCTTCACCATTCAGTACGTTCGACACCTACATATAGTTGCATTGCTATGTCCGATTGAATAATACTTGGTTTTTCGGCAAAGCCTCTCCTCAAGGTTCCCTGTACCGTCTTCACATTTGGCTGCTAGCGCCAGGGATGGAAGAACGAATGGTTTTGAATCAATTTATGGGGTAAAGTGAAACCCATTGGCCTTCACATCTAGAATGACAATGGGCTGGTCAGGATCGCATTTCACTTCCATCCTCTCCCGACTCTGAAAGTCTTTTATACCTCAAAATTGGCTCAAATTGGGTTTTAGACAGAATGGAGTCGGTGAGAGTGAAATCCCTGTTTAGAACTACCTGATAGGAAGGAACTTGATAATATTGCTGAACCGGAAGCCATTTGGGAGCCACATTAATCACCTCCTTTGTGAATCATAAACTGAGGAGAGGAAGCACACATGGAAAGGGACTGGGACATAGTATCATAGCATTCTCATCAGAAAGGTTCGAATTGCCCATGTTTTGATTCGAAAGCCCTAGCCAGGGATGAATCACCGATCTTGGGGATAAATTTTCTCATCCCTTCTAGCGGATCGGTGTAATGTCACGAGAGTCCTTTCTATTTTATTCATCTTTATTTGGAAATGGATTTGAAGACATCTACGGAGTACGGACTACGGCTCCCAACCCTCTAGGACTTTCTCAGAAATTTTGCAATTTCTTTAGTTTGGACCTTATAAGAAAAGGCACCAAAATGCTATCATTCAAACAACAGTCTATCATTCATATTATTATAGCTCTATAAATTATCAGCACCAAGTATCATGGCCAGACACAAACACCAGACGATGGTACATAAGTACAAGCTCCATAACTCTAAAGAAGACCCACGACGTAGATATATAATTTGGACAGCAGTCTATCATATCATATTATTATAGCTATAGATTATCAACATCAGGTATCATGTCCAAACACAAAAGCCATAAGATGGTACATAAGTACAAGCTCCATAACTCCAAAGAAAACCCACGACGTAGATATAAAATTCAAACAATAGTCTATCATATTATTATAGCTCTATAACTCCATTGATCTGCAGTTTTACTCAACATTTTTCTGGGGTGTTTGCGAACTTCCGAGAGTATTCTTTATGGGCATCCGGGTCTCTTTCACCAGCAACTTCATCAATGGGAACTGCATCAGAAATTTCTTTCAAATCTTCTACAGTTAGCTTCAGTGACAATGCTCCTAAGTTATTATGAAGGTTCTTAACCTTGGTTGTCCCTGGACAATAGCATGGGGAAAGAATAACAATCATCAAGTAAACAAAATCTCAGATTATGGTCAAAACCATGTCCTATGTACCTTATTTTTTATACTCGAAACTATGCTCACAAGTCAATTATGCAATTTAATGTGGGTAGTTTTTGCACGATTGAGACAGCAAATGTTACGATCATGTTCATGTTTTTTTGTCCTAAGTGATTTTTGGTCAATTTTTTTTATTTAGTGTTATTTTTTTTTTGTATGTATATAGTGTACATCTATTCAAAAAGTAAATTTTTTTTTTTGTTAAAATGTTAAAAAAAATGACTTAGACAAAAAATACACAAACCTATAAACATTTTTTTTTATCTCAAAACTGACAACCAACAAAAGGTGTAAAATGTTACATGAGCACACACATTAAGTATACGGTGTCCCTTAGGCTATGTTTGGATAGCTGGAGATTAGATGGGGAATGTGAATTCCATTCCAAAGGATCCAATACCCAGTATCCTAATACATGAGGACGTCTCATGTGTGTTTTCAATTTAGGAATCTTTTCTAGGAATTCACTAGGAAATGGATTGGAGCTTACCGTTTACTTTTTTCAGCGACTATAATAGGATCTTGCAGTTACGATTGGGTCATGCGATTCCGGCTTAGTTAGGGACTTTTCTATTCCAAAAGTTTCGATATGGTGGAGAGTCATGACGACTCGGAATTCATACTCCAATTTGCCCTCAATAATGTGGATCAAATGGTTAGAAGAGATGTAAGAGCATAGTTTTACCCGGGATGGGAACGATATTGTCTTCTTGATGGAGAAGCCACGCCAATGCCAGTTGAGGAGGGGTGCAATTTTTCTTCGCGGCAAGGTTGGCTAGACGGTCATATAGTTGTTTGTTCTTCTCTAGATTCTCTCCGGTAAACCTTGGCCAGTGAGGCTGTAACAGATCAGTACGAGTTGAGAATCCATTTAACCACAATGAACGGGCTCATCAACATTGCATAGTGACTGGGAAAAAAAACTCTGTAAAAAGTATTTCGTGTCTCTACGTCTCCTTACATGCAAGAATTCGAGATTAGCATTACAGAAATATTTACAGTACTTATTTCTATCCTTAGTTAAGTCACATACCAATATAGTGTTGTCGGGCAATGCCTCAACAACTGCCTTCCCACCAAAGAAGCCACGGCCAAGAGGGCTATAAGCCACTATTCCAATACCCAGCTCTCTGTGAGTGACAAGACGGAGCAAAGTTTCAATAACTAGATTTACTAACCATCAAAACAAGCTCAAGATGCTTTAGTTGTGACGCCAAGCTGTAAATAATCATTGGTTTGCTAATTAACACATAAGAAATAACTAGGTATCAGCAAACCGGCAAATTGGGATTATATCCTCTTCAATGTCACGAGTCCATAGCGAATACTCCACTTGAACAGCGGTTATGGGATGAACTATATGGGCTCTCCTGATTGTGTCTGCACTAGCTTCAGATAACCCAATGTACTTTATCTTTCCCTCATCCACAAGCTTTTTCAGCTCTCCCATCTATGCCAAAATAATTCACAAATTCAATCATTAGCAATTGCGATATATTTAAATTCATAATTCTTTTGAATACTAATCAAAATAAGGAAATGTGTGGACTGTGGAGCTTACAGTGTCCTCTATTGGCACCGTAGCATCCACACGGTGCTGATAATAGAGATCAATGTAGTCAATTCCAAGTCGTTTAAGACTAGCTTCACAGCACTGCCTTACGTATTCAGGGGTACCCTTTACCGCAGGTTTACCACCTTCTAAGCTCATAATCCCAAACTTTGTGGCTAACTGAACCTTTGCCCGAGGAAGCTCCTTCAGAGCCTAAAAAAAAAACCAACAATGGGAGGGATGCTTGAGGGGAAAACTCAATTTACCAGCTTATTTAAGGCATTTTTATGATGTAAGCTATATGCAAAAGCTGCTAAACACCCCGTCATTTTCAAAAGCCATAGGCAGACCCAATAAGCTGATGTCCTGCAACGAGCGAGCTACAATGCAACCATGTGAACGTAGTGGAGCAAAACAAAAGGAACAACACATTTTTACTGAAACTACCAGTTTTCTGCACAATATGAACACATTGCAGAACCCTAGGGATTGACACAGTGGTAGTGACCTGGCAACCAGGGGCCTTAAGAAGTCTTTCATATGGGGTTCGACTCTGACTTGCATGCTATCAATTCTTGAGTTGGGCCAGTCCATACGGGGATTTGGCTTGGTTACAATTAGGCCCGCTGTTCGTGGACGATGTGATTAGTGCCCCGGATTAATCGGCCCATTGAGCCGGATACGGAACTGTAAAAAAGAAGCACTGAACATGTTGTAAACCATGATACATGAAGTAAAGCTCAACCATCATTTGCAAGGCCAATCGCCATTTGTGCACTTTTTTCAGGTTTTATTGAAAACTTTATATTAACTGCTTCAATACTATGAATC
>BPLS01000490.1:119444-169144 GCA_019656275.1 Rhododendron kiyosumense | reverse complement strand
ACTAAAATAATACCCCCTCAAATGTCGATACAGAAGCATCGGCGTAATCATGTATTGAGAGCCACAATGAGAGAGAAGAGAGACCTTTGAGATGGGCAGTGAGGATGAACATGGAGTCTGTTTCTCTCGACATGAAAAGCGGGCCAGATCGGTCTTTGGCAATTAGGAGGTCAGTTGATGAGGTAAAACCATCTACTGTCTTGGAGATTTTGAGTCCCAATTCGAGTTCCATTTTCTGAGAACTTGATCGTTTGACTGAATGTTCAACAAATGGACAGAGTGAGTTGGTGTTGATCCAGTAAAGGAACAAAATGTGCTAATGTCCCTTTGTATGCGAGTAAAGCATAGGTTCTTTGCTTTCTCAACGGGGTGAAGAAGGCAGCAGCAACAGTAAGAAGTCAGGTTTACTTTTTTGTGCTTTTACCTTGGCTGGAACTGGAAGCTATTTCCACCTTGTTTTTCCAAGGGCGGCCCCAAAGGTGAGATATCGTTTACATCATACACGTCAAGGGTAAAGCTAGTACGTGAAGAAACTTTTGGTGAAACTGTGATTGGATAATTGACAAGGATGATTATGAGTCTAGTAAAAGACAGAGGATCTTGCAGCCCAAGTCTCTTTTGACATTTCATGAGCAAGTCTTGGGCGGTTTGTATAAAGGATTGGAACTCTCTAAGCAAAGTTTGGAATAAAGGCTGTCGAGTGTCCAACCTCCAAAGTTGTAAACGTTTTCTTGTCACAATTCACGGCTCCTCTTTTGTTTCTGCCTCGAACTAATATGCTTTCGACAAGAATAGCACAGTACAACTTGTACACATTTCCGTACAAAAGAAATGTATCCAGTGCAGAAAGCTCCTCTTATAACGGAGTTTGAAAGAGCTAAGCCAACATTACCTTTGCTTTTTTTTTGTGGACAAGCTCATATCCCGTTACATTTTGGCACCTATTGATAGGATGAAAAAGATCATTTAACGAGTACAAACATTTGCATACAGGTTCGATACCTCTCCAACAAAAAGAAACTTGTAGCGATTAAATCATCTGATGTCGTACCAACAAACTGGTTATTGCGAAGAGGGGTCATGGATGTCCCAATGGAATACCGTAGTGTTGGAGATGGAGGTGCTTCTGATAGCCAGGCTTCAGCAGCTAAATGAAGAATCGAAGAGTGGTCTAATCATCACAAAAGAGACTATGCCTGTCATGAGTAGAGACAGTATCATAGGTAAGTATGAAAAACTGTAATTGGATTGAACAATAGAAACCTAATGAGTTTTGCAGAGAGGTATTGCCTCTGCCTCATTGGTGCCTTTGGTGATTTGATTTCGCTATTGTGCTATATGCCGTGGGGTTGTGACAGGTTTGAATTGCATAAACCATTTTCTATCCAAAAAGAAATAGTTGTGGTTACAAATTGAAACAATTCCTCGCAGAGTCGCAAAAAAGGGCCTTTGAACACCATCTCTCTTTTCTTTGGTTTTCTTGTTGTAGAGGGGTTATTTTCCCGGACAGGATGAGTTGTCCCGAACACCTGGGTAATACTGCCCTGGTCGGCGGTGCTGTGAGGGTGCCTGGCAGTGTTGTTGAACACATGATGCAGGTACACTGTAGTAATTGTGCACAAGGGGGTGTGATAGTCAAATCCTAGCGAAACCACCAACGTGGTATGGCGGAGGAAACATTCTGGAAGGTTCTAGAAGGAATAGGAATGTATTCCGTGAATAAAGAGGTTGGGATTGAGTTATCATATGCAACGACATTCCATATGGGCTAGCATTCCTAAGTTGATAGGTATCCTAGGCAGGAAAGGGACTTGGTCCCCTAGTCCTTCGTATCCATAAAATAAGGCAGCACTCCCACAGAGAAAGGTGCTTTGTGATTTACAGTCATAGTCATTGTATTTTGGGGTTTCCTCTAAGTACGAGATACAAACTTAAGCATTGGAGGGCCTTCTGCCCTCCACCAATTAGAGGCAGAGCCAGAGGTGCTTCTCGTGATAGTTTGTTTTGCAGCGGCTAGGGTTCTAGGCTTCTAGCTAAGTGACATGTAACTGATTTCAAAGGGCGTAAATCAAACAACGCGAACATACACTTGTTAATGAGAATTTGAGGTCCATAGGCTCTTTTTTTAAAACCACGTTAAACCCTGCAACCCCACATCATTCTCCAATCAATATTTTGAGTTAAAGAAGTAGCTATGATTGGCATTCATAATACAGAGATCATAACATAGTTGGCATTCACTCTTCTGCTCTGCATGGATCTCAATACACTAAAAAGGGAACATTTGAATGAATTAGTTTTGGGAAATGTTGGAGCGAGGTTCGAAGAAAGGTGACCAAAACTTGTTCATGTCACAACCGAAAAAGATCCGAGTAATTCAACAAAGGATAAAAACGGCTCAAAGTCGGCAAAAGAACTATGCCAATTATAGGAAACCTTTGAATTTGAAGCAGGAGATCGGGGGTGTTTTAAAACCTTGCAAAGAAAGGGTGTGGTTCGTTTTAGTAAGAAAGAATGAAAGAAAAGCTAACTCCTATATACTTAGGACCCTTTGGAATTGTGGAAAAAGTTAGCAGCAAAGTTATGTTAATGTAGCGGCTTGTCGAGCATTTGACAACCTCACACCATCTATCTCAGATAGAATTTGTCCCCTGGACACACAAGCAATCGAACTCCGTTAACTTTGCCCCGGGAATCATACTATGTGAACAATGTTTTTCACTTATCCACGTTACGACATTTGAGATTACCGAATATTTACATTTTTTTTTTGTTATTTCTTAAACCTAATCTTCTCTATCCTAGGAGACTTGAAGAGGAGGATCTGTACTTACAGAAATTGAACCCTGTTCATATGCATGAGAGTATAAAGGATGCACCAGGTGCACTCCACTCCACTCCACTTACGAATGTTTACACTTCATAAGTACTTTTTTTGTAAATGAAATACTTGATTAGTACTTGGTATAACTTGAGATCAGGACTATTGTAACCCAAAAGCCCCAAAACCCTTCTGAGAAAGCAGATAGATTAAAAACGTGATTTATTTTCCCCCTCAATAAGACCAATTGCTGAATTGGGAGCTGGTAAAAATTAGGGAGCAGAGGTTTAGGGTGGTTCCCTGATTTGGGGCAGCAACAGGGGTTGGTTCCCCGGATTCTGTTGACGGCGATGAGGTGTCTTCAATGTTGGCGGCGGTTTTGGGTGTGTTGGGCTGTTTGGGTTATTTTTAGGTTTAGGGTTTGGCCCATTTTGGGTCGTGTTGGTCTCTTGCCAACGCCTGGATCTCGGGTAGCCTTAGGTTATTAATATTTCCTTTCGGTTGCCTTTGTCTTTTTAATCTTTGTAATTTTCAGATTCGAAGATTAATAAAATCTTTTTGCCAAGCAAAAAAAATAAAAATAAATAGGGAGCAGAATCACAGGACAAAAGTACTTTTTTATTTAAATTAAATACTTGTGCTTTGTTTGTATTGGAATTTGAATTTTTTTTTGAAAAATAGTAGATGTAATGAGTGGAGAGGGATAAAGAGAGAAATGTTGAAAGTATGAAAAATTTAGGAGAAATCTAGGGGGAATTTTTAGAAAAATTCTTTTTAAATTGCAAAGAGAACAAGACATTGATTATTACTTGGTATAACTTGAGATCAGGACTATTGTAACCCAGAAGCCCCAAAACCCTTCTGAGAAAGCAGATAGATTAAAACCAGGATTTATTTTCCCCCTCAAATAAGACTAATTGCTGAACTGGGAGCTTGTAAAAATTAGGGAGCAGAGGTTTAGGGTGGTTCCCCGATTTCGGAAAGCAACAGGGATTGGTTCCCCGGATTCTGTTGACGGCGATGAGGCGTCTTCAATGTTGGCGGCAGTTTTGGGTGCGTTGGGCTGTTTGGGTTATTTTTAGGTTTAGGGTTTGGCCCATTTTGGGTCGTGTTGGTCTCTTACCAACGCCTTGATCTCGAGTAGCCTTAGGTTATTAATCTTTCCTTTCTGCTGCCATTGTCTTTTTAATCTTTGTAATTTTTAAATTCGAAGATTAATAAAATCTTCTGCCGAGCAAAAAAAAATATAAATAAATAGGGAGCAGAATCACAGGACAAGCAACAAATTGCAGATACAAAACCTATTTGATCATCTCCAGTTATTGATGCAACATGATATTCCTAACTAAGCTCCAACACTACATAAACATCAAATACTCCTTGTATCAACTTTCAAAAACCCTGATGACAGGGTTAACCATATGTGAAATGATAAATCTTCCTCTCTTTTGAATCCTCAGGAAACCACTATTAATGGATGGTAGTGATGGTACTGTAACACAATTGCACCAATTTTTAAGCACTAATTTTCACTTTTTCTAGGCGGGTTTTTCTTTCTATTCAAATGAATCACAAGAACTATAATAGAAACAAGAAAGGCCGATCCTGCAATAATGGGAGCGCGTATCATGGACCTTTTCTCAGAGGGCTGGTTTCCTTGAGTTGCTTCATCACCAAGGGTCTTCTCTTTCTCCCTCTCGGGAGGCTCATCGAGACAAACCTCTTCGCGAGTTTTTTTTAGACCATTTTGTGCTTCTACATAATCATCTTTTTGTTCTTGTTCTTTTTCTTGGTTTCCTCTTTCCTGAATTTCCTTTTGTCCTTCAACTTCTTGAACTGTATCTGTAACCTGTTTCGGCCCTGAAGTATCAATTTTATCAACAACTTGCTCTTCTTTCACTTCCTCAACTCCTATCCCACGGATTCCTTTCATTGCCTTTGGCATCGAAATTGTAAGAACCGATTCTTCTTCGTTAAACATTGCCTTGATTTTGTCCAAAATCACCGCATCAGGGATCTTGAAAACGTTCCTCTTTACCTTGTGCATTTTCCAACCTACCGTCCAGTTTTGTAAAAATGGCTTTTGGGCCCTTATGGCAATCCGAGTCCCATCCTCATTTATCACAATCTCTACATGTTCTCCCTCATAACCTGCACTTTTTTTTTTTGAATTTCAACAGTATAGTAACTAGAAAAGAGTTTATAATAATTCATAAAAAAGCAGATAAAATACAGATAATCAGATGCGTAAACATACAGAGTAGAACATATGAATAAAGAGACTGACATAAATGGGAGTGAAAGGAGGACCTTCGATCTGGACAGTGAGGATGAACATGGAGTCTGTTTCTCTAGACACAACATGATAAAGGTGGTCAGCTGATGCGGTGAAATCATTTACGTCGTGCGAGATTGTGAGTCCCAATTCAAGTTCCATTCTCTGGGAATGTACAGGTGCGATTGAATGAGCTGAAAAAGGAACAAAGGTCATACATAATCTACCTCTGCATGGAAGTAAAGCATAACCTTTGCTTCCTCAATGTTTTTGAGGCAGCTGAAACACTTTTAAATTCGGTTACTTGTTTGTGGTTTTGACCATGGCGGAAAGCTACGTCCAGTTCATTTTTCCCAGGGTATGGACGTACGCTGCACAAAACTACCTTGTACCTAAAGCGATACAATGACCTTGTGGTACCTGAAGCGAAGTTCGGAAAAAAGGCTTAACAAACCTCCTAAGTGGTATTATTATATTTTCACATTCTATATAGCTCCTGTTTCATTTCCTTTTCTTACTAATATGCTTTCCGAAGACAAACAGAATATGACTCACCTAATATGACTCACAATTCACAGGATTGAACAAAATATTGAATGCGTGCAACACATTTGCATATAGATTTAATAACTTCCCAGACAGAAGAAATTTTAGCAATTCAAGCATTTGACATGGTTCCAACAAGCTGGTTGTCGGGAAGGGGGACCATGGTCCCAATAGATACTGCAACGTTGAAGATGGTCCCAACTCTTAAAACAAGGCTTTGTAAAGGGCAAGATAGTCATACCTCATATTTTGGAAAAGAGAACATCAACATATTATAGATAAAGCAATATATACATCAGAGTTTTCAAGCTTTAAAAGCACGTCCAAAAAACAGGGGAAATAAAAAAAAAAAAAAAAAAAGAGAGAACAAATAAGTACGTCTGTCAGCATTACAAAAGAACTTAAAACCTAGCAAAGAACTATTGGCAGATTGTTGTGTACTCAGCTTCTCGACTGAAACCGCTAAGGTTCATCCTGAAGCTTTCAAAACTGGAGTCAATAAGCCAAAAACAATTAACCGTGCCATTATCACATGACCAACTGCAAGCACCAACAAGAAGGCACAATCAACCAAACAAATAGATAGGGTTAGAACGAAGGATAAGCAAAGAACAATTGGAAAGATGATCTATGTGTTTCTGTCCACTCATACCTCCAATAAAGCATCACTAAAGCGTGATGACTTTACCAGCTATAAAAGAAAGGTGGGGAAAAAATAAACATGAACACAAGGTCAGTTAAAACTTCGTCATTATTGAAGATTCGAAGATAACCATCCAAATTCTCTAAGATCCTAATGCCACCTTTACTCCGGACAACTTCGCCATCTACAGAATTAAGAAAACAAGACTAAAAGTAAGGCAAAAGTTAAATCAACATAAAATTTCCAGGCATATACATTATCGTCACAATGCAGAAGTCGGAACAAAAGTTTCTCAGACAGTATATTTGTCGATGCAGTTATTGGGACTTTATTGGATGCAGTTATACAGAATTAAAGTTTCTCGGACAGTATTTTTGTCAATGCAGTTTCTCGGACGTAAGATCCAAGTTTTGCTTAAATCAATCAGAGGAAAGAGTAGGATTTTGTAAGACGCGAACAATAACGTAAAGGAATGTTTGACAATTTTCAAGAAATGAATAGAAGTGTAGGTAAAAAATAAAAAAAGTACAAAATACAAAGAATGAGGTAAGCCCTCAGATCCCATAGCTATCATGATTCTTCCATGGTTGAAGGCCTAAGGTTATCTTTGGAAGCCACTCCCCCAAATGTAGTAGCAGTAGTAGTAGCAGCAGCAGCAGTAATAGCAAGAGGAGGAATGGTAGTAATCATCTTATTCCAATAATTCATGGCAATAAGATGCCACTAATGATGATGATGATGATGGAGGAGGGCATCCAGTGAAAACCATAGCAACCACTCCGACAAATATGAGTCATCCATCATTGGGCAACATAACTTTTTCCCATGTTAAAAACCAAACGTCAGGATTTAGGACAATAGCAACATGAAGAAAGCAACTTCTCAAGAATTCAGGCAAAGGAAGAAAACAATTAGTGAAAATACCATCTGCAATAATATCAGATGTAGCATTCTATATTGAATTCCACCAATAAAGCAGAATTCAGAGTAAATTGCTCACAGCTACTGCTCAAGGAAAAAAGCATCAGTATACACGACACTAAAATCTGAAAGGACCGTCGTTAACATCATAACCCGCATAAAGCAGCATAACTACAGTTGGGCCAGATCAGCCACATGGCCCAAGGCCAAATATTGTGCCAATCAATGGCAAGATAGAAGCCAATCTTCACTGGGCTAGGAGTAGAACAAAAAGTGACTGATGAAAACCCTCAGATCTCATAGCATTTGAGAGCAAATAATCAATTGTTTCAAAACAATTCACCAAAAGCCTTTGCACACCATGTAAAACAATAATGAATAAAAGGGTAAATTTCACTGACATCCCCTGAGACTACGAAGGTAGAGGAGGTGGTGGTGGCGCGGAGGAGGTGGTGGTGGTTACTGGTTAGTAAAGGCTAGTGATGAATGGAAACCATTGACCTGCTTCATACAATGAGATTGGCCATCATTGGGCAGAACCTAAACATCAATTCATGAAAACAAATAGCAAACAACATATTTCACGTAGACAAAGTTAAAGATGTACAGATTAGAAATGGTTTGGATGTTAAGTGAAGGCATAACATTGTTGAAGCCACAGATCAGCAGCATTGCAGAGCAGTGGCAAATTTACAGGCTTTATTCAAGGTTCCTAAGAATCTTATATATTTTTTATCACTCAACCAATGATATTATACTGAATTGGTTTGCAAACAAAATTTTTCAACACACAAGGGAGTGCCACAACATGGAACTCCAAAGAATTGAGCTACATAGGGGAACTTCTCGAGACAGATTGAAGGAGAGACAAGACCTAAAACGCTAGCTCAAAATGTAGTCCACAACTGACATCATGCAACAAAATCATCTTTCTAATTGGAGAGGGAGGGAGAAGATGAGTACAATTTTTTGAAGCCTTAGATTTCAAGAAACCAAACAATTGACTTTTGCTAACGAATTGGAGGAAATTATGCTAATGGGAAGATATTAAAACCCTCCAAAATCCAATAAAATCTCAAAGCCAGCTTTAGTCCAAACATTAAAACTCGTGGTCTTTAATTGATTACCGTCCACATCCTGTTGTAAAGCATAGAAAAATGAAGACTTCTATTAAAGCACAAGATCAATATCAAAGTTAATGCTCCCTGAAAATATAATTCTCCGTAATAATGCACAAGTCAGCACAAAGGGTAGTAAGGTTGCACAATATCGACATAGGGAGTGACATAATTACAAGCAATCTACAAATAATATACAATGTCATTTTCTGCCTAATCAAGCAAACTAGAGAAGGCAACTCAAAAATGGTACAAGCAAAATCAAAGCTTTGTTCAAAGGCCCCTGAGGAAAGAATAGGCTTCCATAACACGTGAACAGCCACAAGGTTTATTTGTCAATCTCCCAACAAAAGAAGAATAGGGCTAAATCAACATGAGTAACACACAGCCTTCTAGCCCCATAGGTACCCCTTGGTTTTCTCAACGTTCCCGACTCAATCCCCTCATTCTTGCCTAGCAAATTGTAAAATGTCAAAAGCATCTGATAAGCCCTCAGATCTCATAGCTATCACAATTCATTGATAGTTGAAGTCAGTGGTTTACCATAAGAAGCCTCTCCCCAACTAAATAATAGCAACAAGGGAAGTGATTTTCACACTCCACTAGCAACAATATTAGAATAACAGGAGGAGGAAGAAGAAGAAGAAGAAGAAGAAGAAGAAGAAGAAGAAGAAGAAGATGATGATGACGACGACAATGATGATGGGGGTGGCTTCTAATGACAACCAAAACCAACTCCAGAAAATGAGTTCTCCATCAGTGGGCATCAAAGCTTTCGCTAATAACTGCAACATGAAGCGAGCAACATCAAATCAAGATTTCAGCCCAACAAATTGTCAAATGCACATTATCTTAAATGTTCAGCAAGCATACTATTATTTGGCTTGTGCAAGCTGTGGACTTCATTAGGCATGGGCTACAAAGAAGGCACCATTACAGACTTAGCATGAAAGCCTCAGATCTCATAAACCAGAGCAACATCATTCAGGATAGAATTCCTACAAAAGCATTTGAACAACATGATAATAATTTAAGGCAAATTACACACTCCCTGAGGCTATGAAAGTGAAGGTGGAGGTGGAAGTGATGGTGTCACTAGCCCAACCATCAAACCGCCAATACTTAAAGATTGTTCATAATTGGGAAACCAGTGGACAACAGTTAATAAAACAACAAAAGACATACATTACACAAGTACAGAGAAATAGTGATCTACAGGACGAAAATGGTTGGAAAGGCAGCATCCTGAAGTGAAGGCAGACAATTATTTAACTCACAGATCCAGTCCTGCTGAGAAGAGCCAAAAGATATGGCAAGCTGAGCCGCAAGGCTAGTGTAAAGAGGTATAAAGACGTGTGAGCCGTGCGTACATAAGACAGTTTCCCAGGTTAAAAATTATACTCAGCTCTAAAACTCTTAACTTCCCAGATTCTAAGCCTTTTTATCGGCAATTCCACCAAATCTACTCGAGCATCCAAAAGAAAAAGCTTAACATATTGACTTGAATCCCAAAGCTATCATTTCTGATTGATGTAAGATGCTAGATCTAGATGGATGCCTACTGGGAACATTGTCAAACCACCAATGATCTCACAGCCTAAGCAAAATCGTTATAGGTCCAGATTGAGTTACACATTAAAAGATCCTTTACATCAGAATAAGTTGCCAAATATAAGGCCTTCAGGCTCTATATAAGTCATCCGGATAGAGACTAACAAATTGGTGGTCTTGGAGGCATAAAGTCTAATGGCGGATTCAAACCTAGAAACCACTAATATAAAAAATGTTAATAACTTTGTCAGGGTCAGATATAGCTTTCTAGGCTGCATTTCAATCAGTATGCAGAATATAATCTGCTCAGAGCCCAGTGCATATATCATCATTCACAAACTTTTGCAAAACAAATAGCCAAAATTGAGGGCCATTATTGGCTCGATGCACGTTAGAAATGAACTTGATCAAAGCCCCTAGATCTCATAGCTTCAAGAAACTAATCAGTGGTTTTAATCCAGGTCTTTTCAAAGAGCCTTCAAACAAAAAACATAAATTACTTCCCGAAAAGGTCACAATGAATTAGCGCATGCAAAAAGATCATACATACTTAACACACGACAAAGAGCAGCTAATGGGGTGGTCTTGGGGCAATCATGTATAAAGTCTATAAGACTATAACCAACAAAAACACCATAAAGCACTCAATCTAATGAACTAACTTATGAAAAGGTCCGATATCTGCACACAAATATAATAGAAAGGGTAAGATATAGCTTTCTAGGCTGCATTCCCTTCAAATGCAGAATAAAACTGCTCAGAGCCCCTTCAATACAATGAGGTTTCCATCCTTGCAGTCTACAAGACAACACAATGCAACAACATAATTTGTGGAACATATTAGCAAGCTGATGAATGAATGGGATAAGATATAAAAAAATGTTACACACATGCATCCACATGTCTATATGCAATTATGCATACCCAAGCACAGACACAGTGAGATAATGGGAAGGCATGAAAAAGCAACGATAGCTAGTAAATTGCTACAAATGTGCAGGAGAGCCAAGAATTGCAATTTCCATCTACCAGTTTCGACCTCCAAATTAAGTAATTCTCAGATATTAATAGATACCCACACGCATTAACTTTGGAGTCCCAATCACAGAACCAGCAGCAGCAGAAAATGAAACTTCGATACAATAATGCTTATACTTCTTAACTCTACAAGCTGCGCTACAAACATTAAAAGACAAGTCCCAACTGATTGGTTTCTCTTAATACAAGCCCACTATC
This sequence comes from Rhododendron kiyosumense, assembly GCA_019656275.1. Taxonomy (NCBI): domain Eukaryota; kingdom Viridiplantae; phylum Streptophyta; class Magnoliopsida; order Ericales; family Ericaceae; genus Rhododendron; species Rhododendron kiyosumense. The sequence goes on along the minus strand of BPLS01000490.1, from coordinate 158,033 downwards.
CACATACATCAGCAAAGTATGATCTAGATAGAATCAGAAGCCAAACAAATCTTCTACTTTCTACATGAACAACACTCAAAACATAAGGGCAGAAGTATTGCTGATTTGTATACCAGTCAAAAACTATTTTCAGTTTTTTTTTTAACCGGAAAAACACGCCCGAAGGCAACTATTTTCAGTTTGAAACCCCGTATACAACAAGAGGACAAAAAATGAGAATAGACTACAAAATAAATCGTTAAAAACTGTCTAATTTGCCCATTTCCTTGACAAAATACACATTCCAACTAGAAGCCTAGAACATCATAGACTTGAAAATTCTGCGCAGATAGTGGTGGAAGCAACAGCAAAAAGGGTGACAAAATAGAAGGTATGAGTATTTAAAAATTTATCAAAAAATTTAAAATAGAGGAGAGATGATGGGAAATGACGAGAAATAAAGACAAAGGGCAAGTCCTTGTATTGGTCCATTCATTTTGACGATATTTTATAGGAAACCCAAACAATTTCTTTTTCTCTCCTTTTCTCACAATCCAAAGAACTAAAAGATTAGTACTAACAAATATCCTGAAACCCATATCATCAACGGTTAAAAAGATACCGGAAAAGTACTCCATGCACCACCGTCCACTGCACGTTCAATGTTCATTTTCCACCCAAAAACTAAGTTAGGGTTCTACACAGGCCCTCAGATCTCATAGCTTTGATAAATCATCAACGGTTTTGTACCCGGTGAGAGTCGTCAAATGCCTTTACGTACCACCGTAATATAGATATATACATAAATATAGAGATGGATGGGAGAAGGGGAAGGGGAAGAGGTAGTGGCGGCGGCGGTGGTGGCGGTGGTAGTAAAGGCAAGTGATTACATCACACCAGAACCGCGTTCAATACATATAGATTTCCATCATCGGGCCAGTAGAGATGCGCATGTGATATATATATGAAACTATATATGCATGTGTAAAACAGAGAGAGAGAGAGAGAGGGAGAGAGGGAGAGAGAGAGAGAGAGAGAGTTTCGCGTCGGCGTCGGCGGCGGCGCCGTGAGGGGGGAGCGAGACGACGAAGATAGTAGGGCAATGCCAATGCGAGGTTATGCATATATATAGGTGGATTGTGTTGTCCGGGATATCCCTGCGTTCAGTGGTAAATATCTGAAGTGCCCTTCGGCTGGGCTTTACCTCGTGTTGGCGGGGAAGATATGGTTTTGGGTAGGGGTGATACCGGTCCGGTTTCGACCGGTTTGGGGGTATTTTTCGGTCGAAACCGGTTATTCGGTTTGAAATTTTTAGAAATCGAAACCGGTTGGGATAAACCGGTTCCGGTTTCGACCGGCTCAACCGGTTCCGGTCCGGTTTATCCGGTTTATCCGGTTTTCATTCACGAGCCTTATTTTGGGCCTAACACATCAAAAATTTCACAATTCAACCTATAAAATATCAACCAAAAATTTATAATTCAACAATTTTTTTTGGGCCCAACAAAAATGATCAATTTTGAGCCCAATACATAAAAAAAAACTCATAAAAACAATTTTTATATAATAAATATATTTATTAGACCAATATATGCTACAAAATATCAACCAAAAACCCATAATTCAACCTCTCCTCTATGTTTATATATATATACACACACACACACACACACATAACTGGTTCAGTTTCAACCGGTTTTTAAAACACATAAACCGGATCGAAATTATTTTTCCAGTCTATAAAATTTATAAACCAGAATCGAATCGAATCGAAATTATTCAACCGGTTTAAAAAATTCGGTCCGGTCCGGTCTTTCCGGTTTTGAGTAACAGCCCTAGTTTTGGGCCTATGTTTCAAAGAAATTTCCAACAGAAAAAGTTTTGATAACTCAAGGTGTGCCAGTGTAGACACGATGTGCCGGTGCTGCTGGTGCAGTGTGTTTTGTCTTGATGGAAGTAATTCGGTAACCCCTTGATGTAATTTGTAGATTTTGTTGGCTGTTATGCGCATGATTTCTTATCTTTTTAATTCTGGATGAATTTTATTGTAAGTGTGGTTGGATCTTTGAAATGATATGATTTGCCTTGTCTTAAAAAAAAATTGGAAAAGAAAAAAGGTGTGCAAGCGTATGAGAACCACGACAAATTATTGCGGACCAATTTTATCCTCCGCCGGCAAGCCCAAGTAAAATCGGATAAAATTCTCAAATGGATTGGTCCCAAAGTAGTTAAAACACTTATAGAATATGAAATTTTGAATCTAAAATCTTATCAGGAAACAAATTCTTGATTGGTCAATACTCAAGTCTTAACAACCAGACCAACTGGGTTGAAAACAGATATAAAAGTTGATGGAATTGAATTAGTAATACAAAGTGGACTAGTAAAAATGATAGGACTCATCTTGTTTGGTTCTCATCTCATCTCATTTTTTTCTTTACATGTTTCTCATTACCTTTTTCTCTCTATCTCTCTCCACTCATTATCATTCATTACATCAAAAATAACTTCAAAAATGAGAACCAAACAAGGTGATGTCAAATTCCAAAAAAAATTATTTGTACTAAAATTGTGCCTTCGAGTAAAGGAAAATACAGTATCCGCAGGGCCGGCTCGTATATTTTGTAGGTTCGAAGCGAATTCTCTATATTGAGCCCCTCATCTATTCATGATTTTTTTTAAAAAATGATAAAAGTACAAAAATAACCAAAAAAAAATCAAACTAAAAGGATACAATTATGACAATATAAATGTAAAAAGATTTTGTTGCAAGAGTTTTTGAAGAAAATAAGGTACAATTGTGTTTTTATTTAGAAACATTTTAATATTAATATGTAAATTACTCCCTCCGTCCTAATTTAATTATCACTTTTACAAGTTCGTGCCACTTTTCAATTGATTATATCTTGTAATTTATAATGTTTATGTGATTTTAAAAACATTGTATTATAGAACAAAATAAGATCTATTAAACAAGATCCATATTAGATATAAAATTCATTTTCAATTTAAAGATATAACTAGTTTTTTTATCCTGTTAAAATAGAACTGAAACAAGTAAATTAGGACGGAGATAGTACATTATAGTGGGACCTAAATTTTGAACCAAAATTCGGGGGCCGAAGGCGGCTGCTTCCTTGGCTTACCCCATGAGCTGGCCTTAAGTGTCTGAAGTAATATGTTTAGTCCTTTTTTTTATATTTAGTCCTTGTTTATTTTTATTTTTTTTTTGTATGTTTAGTCTTCTTTTTTTTTGTTGCACAAAATGGAAGTGCAGATATGATACCATATCACTCCACTTGCGAGAGAGTATTGTTGTGTCAATTAGTGGTAAGTAATGCAGTATCAATCAGGGTGGCCCGGGCTAAAGTTCATTATAGGGTTCTTGCTTGGATTGTGGCCCACTGGCCCAAAATCAGGTCCATCCACTTTAACACATAAATCTCTTCTTTCTTTTTTCTTACACTGGAAAAGGAACAACAACTACAATCTGTCAAAAGCCATGCAACGCATATCTATCTCTAAGAGCGGAATGATATCAACCAGCGGGATAGGATACAACACCATTTGGTTTTCCTGGTTCACTCTCATGTTGACCAATCTGTCCGCCACTTAGTTGCCCTTCCGAAACGTGTGTTTTAGAGTGCATTCCATGGAGGTTAAGAGGACTTTGCATTCTCGGATCTAACACCTTGTGGGGAGAATGTTCGGGGAACTCCTCATTAATCACTTCTTCAAAAAAAACATTAAAAAAAACTCCTCATTGATCATCAACACTGCAGTCTTTGGATCTCTTTATCATAAAAGGTAGTCCTATTCTTCTCCCTCAAAATACCCATACAAAAACAAAATTGAAGAAAAATATTCCTTTACGCTTTTATATAGAATTGAATAAGGTAAAGTGGTGTGGTATCCATTTTGAAGGGATAAATTTTACTACATGAGATTTCGACCAAGGTCTCTATAATTTCATTTCCATCCATTTGAATCTTGCACTTTCAATTTTATTTCAACATAGTCCTTCGGTCAGCTTCCTAATTCCCTTGTAACATTTCCAATGAAAGGAAGTACTATAAATTTTTTCCAGGTAGTCAGCAGAATTTATGCTAACCCAAATCCCTTCCTCACCCATCAACAAGGGTATCAACGTTCTTTTCATAAAAGTTGAACGCACAATCTCACTGCACCTATGATGACCTACGATCCAGCTACAATTGCACAATCGTTGGACCAAGTGTCCCGGTTACAATTACGAGTTAATTTATCATTTAATTGTTAGAAGGCTCCAAACCATCAAAGATCTACCTAACATCCTTAGGTGTATTGGGTTACGCTGGATGCATATTTTACACTCGGAAAATCCCATGCCACTCTGGGAAATCCATCTAAAAACCCTTAAGTTGCCATCTTTAATGATCTTCCAACAAGGTTTCTTGTAGTGGCCACTATGTAAAAGTCCACTTCCAACCCATTACACCAAAACTCAAGGTGCTTTCTTGTCCATCTGTTGATCTCATAGTTACTAGAGATTAGGTTTGCAGATTTTATATATATATATTTCCCTTATCACTAGCTTAATAATATGTGCATTCATGCATGTACACACCAACATTCTTTTGAGGGCAGCAGTTTGTTTTCAATTCCCACCTAGTATTGCTTGAAAAGAACAGCTTCACCAGCAGAACAAAACAGAAAACTATGTTTGCCAAATTCACAAGATTTTAACAAGGTATGTCCAGCATCCGATTCAACTTTTAAGATCGTGGGTACGAAAGACGGAAGAGAAAGTCTCGTTACACGGGTGTTAGGGTATGTTTGTTTAAAACGCAAAGCAGTACCCCTATCAGTATGGTGGTTTATGCATTTTCGATGTGTAATGATATGTTCTCTCATTGATAGTCTGGCCAATCAAATGCCCCGATGATGCCCCGGCAGTTTTTTTCTTTTTCTTTTTCTGGTCAGATGCCCCAGTAGTTTGTTTTACAGACTTTGTCCAATCAATAGGGAGCTAAATAGAAAAGTTGACACCAGTGCTCACTGCTCAGTCATGGTATAGAGACACAAAGATTGTCAATTCGTAAAGTGCATTATCAGTGGTCCAATGGATCAACAGGATGAGATAAGCAATGATGTAAGTTATTCTCACATATAAACTACTTAAGCTCACATGAAGACGATGTTCTGGTATGTGTCTTCTGCAGCATGGAAAGGCCAGAGAAGGATTCTCAGGGAAAAACAGGGAAGGTGCACCCTGGCTTTCTTTTGAAGTCATGGAGAATCTGACGGTGCTTATTGCTTAGGCACGCGACCCTTCCCGTTATGAACTCTTGGTCGCATGCACGTTCGCACTCTGCTTCAGAACTTGCGTGGTTCGAGATCTCTTCTACTTCATTATACGACGCGACGGCACCACCATGATAAATGGGACACAGTTCAGAGTCAAAGGATCTCTGAAGGTGCTGTAAGTAAGATGCTCTAGTAGTGCTCACTGCTCAAAATCTGTCATTGCCATGGCCCTCCATGGCTCAACTGGTGTCCATTTCCGATTGTTTTAAGTTTTTTGCCCCCCCCACACCACACACACACCCACACCTTCTAAAGACAAAATTGAGAAGGCTTCAATTGTATTTTCCATTGTCCACAATCCAGAAGGGTTTCGGATTTTCTTCCAAAGATGTATATAGAATTTGCTTCACTTAGCAGGTTTGCAAGCCAACATCAGGCCAAGTAGTCAATTCTACTCATCTGGAAGTACAAACTTGGCCCTTTATAGGGGAGCTTTCAGGTAAGGATTCTTCAGAGGACATGGGATGCAGTTTTGTTTTCTCCGGTCGGTTCCGTCACAAGTATTTTCATGTCACAAGTATTTTCATAAATGGGTGAGTGATGAACACGAGATATCCCACCAGGATGTTGACGGAAAAAGCCCCACGTTGTCTAAAGGAAGCAGCGAATGGCCGGGGATCACTCTTTAAGGTTTAGTTAACAGAATTTTCATGGTGAAATTTGCATTTCACTTCATTATCTTCTTATCCTTTTTCTTTACCTCGTTTCTTTTCCTTAGAAATTCAAGATCCAAACACCAGCTTAAAAGTTCTCATGCTGAAAATCTGGTCAAGATTAGGTATGGTACAAACAGGTAGGTACGAAAATAACCCAGATAGCTACAAAATATGGCTCAACAACAAATTCAACAGGCTACCCATACCAAAGTCCCACAAAGACCTTGAAACAAATAATTTGGTCACAAATTTTAAAGGCCAACGATACTGAGTTCGCCCGGCACCTTTAAAGTTTTCAATTCAAGACACAAAACAACTACAACTGATACATTCAACGATTTTATCGCAGTGCAAAAAACAAAAAATAAGAAAAGAGAAATATTACAAAAAAAGAGAAACGGAAATGGAAAAAGAAACGAAAACCTCCCTCCAAGGCGCGGAGATGTTTAGCACCAGCCAGCCATATTCATATGCATACATATGATACATACAAACTTCCAACCTACACAACTCTAGAAAAAGAAGAAAACCATCACCAGACTGCCTGCCCTATTTGTTCCTTCTATTCACATGCCAGCTTAGTGTCGAAGCTGCTCAAACAGATGGCGAAAGCCTGAAACGCAGACAGAGGGTACCGATAATCCATAGTAAACAAATCCTTCCCAACCTTACCAAACTGCAAGATGATCTTGTCGGGATCAGATTGGGGGGCCTGAGGAGGCGGCACTCCACCACCAGTAACTACTTCAGTGGCCGCAGCAGCAGCAACTAGTTGGAAATTCTTGACAGAAGCAACAGTTACCCTCCCACGGAAGTTAAGGCACCAGCACTGCAACTGCTCGTGCCACCTGGGAGCTTTATTCCGAAGGACCAAAGGCCCGTCCTTTGATTCTTCCCCTTCCTCAAGTGGGCCCAAGATGTCGGAGAACCGAGAGCTACTGAACTCTGCTGAGTTATCGATCGCTTTTGACAACAAGATGCTACGGAATGAGTCTTCAAGGGAACGGGGAAGCAACTCAGGAGCACCCGGGACGGAGCCTCCTGGCGCAAGGGCTGAGACAGGGATGGAGTGCATGATGCAATTCATCTTCCGTGGACCCCTTGTGCCTAGCACGTTCAAATCGTATGTGACATGGGCAATGTCGTAGGTGCCCGTAGGGACTTTGGGAGAAACTTTTTTGGAGTAGAACCGGCGGCTTGTACGCCCAGAAGTGGAAGGTTGAGCGCTGTTGTAGGGTGGCTGTGTGTCATAAATTATGAATTTCGTACCAAGAAAGTTTGACCTGTTGCAAGTGGAAGATGTAGAAATGAATGCCGTGTAAGTATCAAATGAGCAACAATTAGTGAAGACAACAAATTTAAAATTTTTATATCAACAATTCAAGACCAGAAGATGCTCAAATGTATGTGTGTAAAGCACGTGACATAAGTACTAGCAAAAGTATAAATAAACACATACCAATGAGCGCAGTAAAGGCAAAACTTATTTCCACACTATCAAAATCTAGGACACAGACCACCTGAATTTTCAGTAAATTTCATCTTCAGGCCCTTGAGTAGAGGACATAAATATAGAGACCATAGAGCAATATACATACTATGATACTACCAACACATTATGAAAGTACCACCTCTTAAATCTAAAAATCCAATTCAAGTCCTAAGCTACAAAAGCTGAAGAACTTTTCTTCTGAACAATCAAGAAAGGTTGAGAAGTAGTCCTAAAATAGCATTACAAACCATCACACACCATTTTACTAGAAACAGCTTTTCCATTTCAATTACCACACTTTCAAGTTCTCAGGAGCTCTCAGGAGTACCTCAACAGCAGAACAGATATGCAAAAGGAGTATTGGTACTAAATGCATCGTGGCTAAAATCTATGAAGAAAGCCCAATACCATAACTGCATAGGTTGTACAGTGTACGAAGATCCAAAAAACACCATCAATCGGAAAAACGGTAACTAAAATATAATGGAAGAGAGCACAAAAAACTGGCAATATATTGCAGCAAATTACACCATACATGAAACTCACAATTCCCAATAGGCGCATCAAGCATGGAATTCAAATCGATTCGTTCTAGACTTGAAATTTTTCATGCCAAATTCTAAATCCAAGTACAAACTCCGGATAAAACAGAAGAAGAGAGAAGCAAAAATTTGGGATGAAAAAAGAGGCAATAGCATAGATCATTTCAAAAGGGTCACACATTTTCTGACAGCATGAAAGGAGTAAAAATCCAGCGTGTTCACTCAATCTGCTGGAAAACATATTTTTTGACGTCTTAAGCTGCCAGCAATACGAGTATTCACTAAAATTATGAGGCTTTAGCAACCCAATGTTGAGCAGTGTAAGTTCTTAGAATCATAACTAACACCATTACCTCAGTTTTCCTATGTAAGTGCTACTTGATCTTGATATGTTATCCGCATCCATGGAGATCACATACTCTGTGTAAGTAGTTCGCCGATTCCGTTTTGCAGAAAGAAGAAACTTCCCATTTTCAACAAGCAAAGCTGCAAAAGGAAAGAAAAAAAGAACATTCAGGTAAAACTGACAAAGGCAAACAAGTGGGAAAACTAATTGAAGGGCATCAATTAATTGATACTTACGAGTTTAGTAAGAATGATTACAGGAAAAAAATGGATCAATCCTAGCTCTATAGTTGAGCTTATCAGAGCTCAAGGTTACTGAATTCCCACACCATTGCAATGCAAGTTTATTCAGCAAATACAAATGTTGAGCCACTTATCGTCCAAATTTAATATATGTCTGGGTTTAAAGTTCTTTAGAATATGTCAAGACAACCACTGTTTAGGTAAAAAACATGATCTAACTGGAAGGTAAATTTAACAAAGGCACAAAGCAAGATTGCATTCACAAGTGAAATTTCCAGAAACCAATGTTAGACTCAGGACTGGAATTCTTATCCCACTGGAGAACAAGTTTCATTTCATCAAACAGCAGATTCGCATACATTCATGATTTAAGGCCTGAAGCCAAAAGGATACGAGCTTCGTTATCCAACATATATGTACTAAGTTCAACCATCTTCACAGCTGCATACATATTACAAAATCATGAACTCACTGGTTGCACTTTTGCCCCGATTAAACAATGTCATGAAATAACGACAAACCAAATGGAAGCTGATTACACTCATTTTAATAGACTAGTGATCTCCACAGGACAGGTCAGGAACAACAAACTAAAAGTACACACACTAGTAGGATCAAACGATCATCAAGATCAATTTCTTACCAGTACCAAGGCAAAGGAAAAGGTGATACGTTAGATTAGCTTTGTCTCTCTTAATGTAGCATTGAACGGGTCCATCTCGATGCCCTGGCTGTAAAAGAAGAATATGATGTCATGAAAATGACTCAATTTCAAAATACATAGCGGGCAGTTTTAAAAAACATCTAAGCGATAATAAAAAAAAGCAAGATACAAAACCAGAAACTAGAAAACCCACCTGCTTCAGGGAGACTGGAAAAGTAATCTTTCCTGAACACTCAAGGCTCTGAACAATTTCCTTACACATTTCCCTCCATGACCTGCACACAGCAGCACATGCAACAACATGTTTGCGAGCGGGCCATGTGCTTTCACTTGCTTCTAACCTCTTAATCACATCGCAAAGAAGTTCTGGTGGGAGGCTAGCCCAGCAGCTATTCTGTATAACAATGGACTGGTGGTCATATAACTCATGAACTGCACCATGAGATTTCCCCCTGCGATGCCCAGTCAGTCGCAACTCAAAACTCCGCCTTGATAAGCTTCCAAAACCATCCCTTACATCACGAACTATGCTACGGAATGACATTTACCCTACTCCGGTCGCATATAATGTACTTCAAAGCTTTCTACTTAAGCCAAATGTCGACCAAAATCAATGGCATTTGTATATAGGCAACTGCATACACAAAGGGTTTTAGTTCAAATATATTTTCTGCAAAGCTTAGGGACAAAGGAAAAGAAGAGACAAGGATGGATGAGGAAAAAGCACAAAGCCAGAAAAGAAGATTCCTACAAAAGCAAGCCTCAAATGGACTTAAAAGCATCCTAATATTGCAGACTAAAAGCAAAATGGTTTCAGCGCGCCTTTAACCACATTTTGAAACTGCAATGACATTAATCTTAAACCTACTTTCCAATTGTTTGAAAATAAAATAAGATAAAACCATGAAATGACAACCAGAATGGACCACTAGGTCAAGTGGAAGTAATTTCCAGAAAATAAATTCCTAAAGCCAAGAACCAAGAGCATTAACACATGCCGATACATGCTACGGCGCTTGAAAGCATTAGCACAATAGGGAATACTGGAAACACTTAACCGCAAAACACAGCCTAATCACGTAAACAACTGAATAGTCCAACAGTAAACAATCAGAGACTAGATTCACTGAAAGAGACCAACTATGGACACTTCACACAAGAATACAAGAACAAGACACATCCTAAGCTCATAAAAATTCCAAAGCCCATGAGTCTCACAATCACACAAACAACTTTTGAGTAAAAACCCTATCAAATCCTTTTCCACTCCTTCATTTTAGACCCTAATCAAGGGAGACTCTTTCTTTACTCGAAACTTTCAACCTCTCTATTTTGGCTTTCAAATTAAGGACTCTCCATTGGTAAATCTTTCACTCAAATCTATGCTTAAATCCAGCTTCGCACTCATATCAAATGAAGGTTTTACTCAAACTGAGCAAAAATCTGAGCTTTTTAAGGGCTGGAGCTCAAATTAGCAACAACTTCCCTGTCCAACCACAAGCAAATCCACAAACTAGCAAAACCCAGATGTCATTTCAACCCTTCTGACAGAACAATCAAAGAGGTGCACAGAGAACAACTTAAAATCAGCCGAACAAAGCATCACAGAGTACTTTTAAAAAAAAAAAAAGAACAACATTTGTACCCAATTATAAGAATCTAAAAACCCCCCATGAAATCTAGCAATCAGAAGGGAAAAAAGCAAACATCTTTGGACATCTTGAGACTTGAAATTACCAAATTAGAGTTCAGATCAGATGTGTAAGTGAGTAAGTGAGCTCACTCGCCTTCTATCAGAACTCCAGAGATTATCATCAGATCCTTCGCTTTGTCTCTCTCTCTCTCTAGAAGGGGACGGCCCTCTTCTCCTCTCTCTCTCTCTCTCTCTCGTTTCTGAATCTCAATCCCCGTATGCGTAAATACGGTTTAGAGAACTGTTTAGGAATTGTTAATGACAGATAATGGGGTTATTTAATTCCCGCTCTAAACCTAATTAGTCCTTTTGTGGTGGTGTTTGGTTGCTTGATTGTGCTATACTCTCTACTCCCGGAAAACACTGGAAGGGGGTAAGACGGCAATGCATAATTGGGTTTAGATTTGGAATTTTTTCTTTAAAAATAATTAATAAAGGCCGGTGGTACGAGTTTATGCAAACATCATTAACTAACAAATCTGAGATTAAAATATGTCGTTGTTAGATTAGAATATGTAAGTCGTATTTAAGATAGGATCACAATTTTATAAGAAAACGAGAAAACAATTTCTGGATACATTCAAATCAGAAGAGCTTCTATTGATGCCGGAAGAATTTAAAGTATTCCGTTAAGGTTTTATTTTTTAAGTACTTATTTTTCGTTTTACGAAATATGTCATTCTCTCATTATACAACACTTTTAATTTAGCAAATTAAGTATTTATTTTAGTTAGTGAAACACATCATAAATGTCCTAACCAAAGAGGTGACGCAGAGAATCTATATATTACGTTATTAACAATCAAGTGAAAAATGAATAATATTATTAAGTCGTTTAGAAACACTAATCACACGTGAAATTAAAATAAACGCAAGCAAATCTAAAGACTGAAAAAAAAAAAGAAAAATAATTATTGTCTAAAGACTGAAAAAAACAAATCTAGAGTATGAATGACAACTTTAACACAATACTATTCGTTAAGTACCTCTTTCATTCGATCAAACTAGAAAATTAAACGCATAAGGCTAAATTCTTCCTAAATCATTGTTCTGGTATTTTTTCAATATTATTTACTTTTCTAATGTTGTTTAGTTTTACGCCAAAATTTCTGAGATTGATCAATTAAATTTTCTTCTTGATTGGAGGAATAAAAAAAATAACAAAAATGTGAACCATTTTTGAAAAAAGTTCATATAACACGACACTAAAGAAGAAACAAACAGCTGTTTCAAACTTTTTCATCTTTGGTGAAAAGAATTAGTACCCATTAAATGACATTAGTGGTAGCACTAGTAATAATAGTTGTAAAAGCATATAAAATTAACAATGAATGAGATTAGGAATATGCAAATCTAACCTGTTCCTGTACAGCCGATGGTTAATGGAAGATGAATAGTCTGCCAACTCGGAAAAATGAAAGGAAAAAGTACCGTAAAAGTGTTGGGCCCGGAGTGTTTTTAGTGGTTTGGTTACACAATGTCACTCCATGCATGCGACTGCTCTAAAAACAGATTTACGATTGTGATGTCGAATGCCATAAAATACTTAATTGAAGCCTTCGCTAACACCAATTTGTTTTATGAGAAATGGTGGAAAATTGGTCTGATAAGTGGTATCAGAACCAGAAAGTCATGTGTTTGAGTTGCGGGAGCTTCATCGTGAGGGAGGGCTCGTGCCCTCATGAATTTGGTTACACACTATCACTCCATGCGACCGCTCTAAAAATAGATTTGCGGATATAATGTTGAATGCCATAAAATACTTCATTGAACCCCTCCCTAACATAAATTGATTTTAGGACATATCGTAGAATGCGGTTGGACAAAAAGTCCTAAAGCATTACCCATTTTGTAAGATAGAAATTTTCTCTAGTGATTCAATAAGTTTGAGGAATATGAGAGAGAGAGAGAGAGAGTATCGGTTTGATACGCATTAGGCCTGTGCGAAATTTCCGACTACCCGACCTAATCCGAAGGGTCTCGGGCGGCTTCAAAGTGGTGTTTCGGTCGGTTACGAGTTGGGTTCTATAAAAAAAATGAGTTTCGGTTCGAGTTTCGGGTTGCTACGTTCCTTACCCATGGGGTCCGACCTGACCTGACCATCCCAAAGAGTAAACCTGATCAACTTGACCCAATGTAAAAAATCGGGCTCGCGGATGGTTCTTATCCCTGCTCGATTTGGTTTACGGGTCCTAAAATGTAGAGACCCGTAAATTCGTAAAATTTATTTAAATGTTTTATATAATAGATAAAAAGAAGGAAATTGATTTGAAATATCGAGATTTGGGGCTAATGTGATATAGTGTGGAAATTGAAGGGTAAATTGGTGAAGTGTGTATATATGTGTGTGGGGTGAGAGGCAGGGAATTTTATTTCCCCATTCTCTCCATCTCTCCCGTTCTCTTCTCTCTCTCGGTCTCCCTCTCTCTCACTCACTCTTACCAAATTTCAACCAAAATCACTCAAAACCCAACCTCAAAACCTTTTTCCCTCGCGTATTGTAGTCCGTATTGCGTTGGTTTGAGCTCGGTGGAAGCGTATCTCATCCGGTTCCAAGATTTGGGGCTAGGGCTTGGATGATTCCTTTGATTTCGTTCTTTGATCTTGAGGTAGGGAGTTCTAACTGGCAATATATGTTTATGACTTGTTTCTATTGCCTTGAATCTTGCCTTTGATTGTTGTGGTGGCTGTTGTAGTTGTTGTTGTTGAAAACCCACGTGATTCTGTCAAAAATCTGCTCGAAACTCATTTGTTATCGATAACATTTTCATTGTTATCGATAACATTTTCATTGTTATCGATAACATTATGTTCCAAACCCAGAAATTCATCGTTATCCCTAACGTTTGTCATCGTTATCCCTAACATTGCATCGTTATCCCTAACGTTTGTCATCGTTATCCCTAACATGGCATCGTTATCCCTAACGTTTGTCATCATTATCCCTAACATTTGCCATTGTTATCGATATCCTTGCGTCTGGAACGATATTAACCCATTTGTTATCGATACCTCCCTTCATGGTATCGATAACATTACGTTTTATTTGACCTCAACCTATTGTTATCGATAACACTCGTGAAGGTTATCGATAACGCTTTCTGTCTGGACAATTTTGCTGACTTGATCCATCATTTATTATTTTGGGTTCCGTTCACTTCTGATCCACTCCAAGAACTTCCCGAATGATCCCTTAACTTGAGTGCTCATATCTAATGTCTTCATTGCACGTATCCACGATCTTAATGCTCATTTGAACATGATTGTACAAAAATTGTTTATAGACCAAAGGTGGATTTGAATGGTACGGACTGATTGGAAAAGGATTTTGAAACTTTACGGACACAACAAAAATATATCAGGACATCCCGAAAGGGTAAAGAGCCTGGCGGAGGACATCGGGGTCCTTTAATTGGCCTGGCATGAGCTATATGCTCGTATCAGGACAACTCGAATGGGTAAATAGCCTGGCAGAGGACATTGGGGTCCTTTAATTGGCCCAGTAAGAGCTTCGGCTCATGACACATGTACGGGACATGTTTTGACAGATGGTGCTTTCACAGGTTATACGTTGAAAAATATGATTGATTTTGGAAATGAAAGATTGAAGTTGGATTACTGTTGTTGCTCCATTCCATTGGTTTCAGTTGCTGTTGTTCCTCTTGTTATCGTTTATACATTTCATATGCATACATTGTTAGATTAGAGCTTTCTACTGGGTTAGTGTAGCTCAAGCCTTACTCTATTTTCAGGTGCTAACTCTGGATAGTAACTTCATGTTGGGAGTGCATGGATTGTGGACACGATTTTGAAAGCTAACACTGAAGAGTTATTAAGGTATCTTTGTAATTTATTTTTGAAAGATATATTTGTAACTTTAATTGTAAATTTTTTGATTAAAAGATATTGGAAGCTTTTAATTTCTTTAATATTCAATGCTTTGAAAGATTTGGGGCCATTGAGCCAAAGATGTACTTTTGTGAACATTTGGGCGTTAGAGCGTAATTGATGGAAATGGATATGTTAACTTTCTTTTGGGGATTCGTGCGTATTAAGCGAGATTTTATTTATGAAAATTCATTTATAATTATGTTAAAAATCGAGGGTGTGACATAAAATGTTCTACCCGATATGGTCGGGTCGGGGGTCAAACCCGACCCGCCCGATCCGTGCACACCCGTAATACGCATGCACGTTCTATTTGTGTAATCCGACTAGTTAGACCATCCATATTGTGATAAACAAATAGGTGTGGATAAACAAACTTAATAACAATTCTTAAAAAATATCCCATATTGTAATAAACAAAGTTACAAGTCTTTTAGCAAGTAACCAAATTTCATCTATTCCATAACCAAACTTAACAACTTTTACCAATAACCAAAACTCAATAACCATATTCGGATTTTTCGTAAACGAGTTCCAATTACGCATCCAATCGTAACCTCTTTAGGCGGCGCATGAGGGTGCGTGAAAATGTTTCCAACGATCGGCTTTTCAGTTTTAGAATCGTCTTGTTGAGAATAATAATTTGGTGTGATCGGGTGCGTAATTGAAACACGTTTGCGATTGAACAGATGTGCATGGTGTATTTTGAGGGTTTTCTTTTGGTTAGGAATGCAAAAATAACCAATGTGACGGTAGATGTTATTAAGTTTGATTATGAACTAAATGGATAATCAAATGTTGACGTGACATATTTTGGTTATTTGTTTCGATTATTACCATAGATTGCGGATGCTCTTAGAGACGTCTGAGAAGGAGCAATACATCGGCCTTTGTTGAACAGAAACACAGACACATGATATACGAATAAGAAATAGTAAAGAATCAATACAGAGAATATAAGTGGTTCTTTAAAATTGGGTACGTCCATGGGAGCGAAAGTGGTTGTCAATATTTTATTATCACTACAGTAGGGTTTTTACAACATAGAGTATTTATACCTGCTCTATTCTAACCTTAATTCGGTATTTGGCCTGTATCGCAAAAATACGCATGTAATGTACCGAACCATACCGCAGATCGGCCCAATCCACTTCACTGGATCATCGGTAATGGGTCACATGCCGGAGCGAAACGTAGAGACGGAACAGCGTCTCTACGTTCCGCTCCGGCATCTGACCTCTTTCTAAAACTTTTTAATATCTCTTCATATTAACATATAAGTCACAAGTTCTAACATTCAAGCTCTCTGATAGCTCCCTTCTTTCTCTCAATTGGTGGTTGTTGCTATGGGAGAAGCTAATATTATTGTTGTTTTGCAAAAATAGTTACGAATAACGATGTTTTTTTCCTTCTTTTTTATAATAAGACTAGAGGTTACTTATTACTTTTTAATCACAATGTAATCCCGACAATCATGGCATGAGTTGGCAAACACTTCTTTTATTGGTAGTCAATAAATTAAAATATTTTCTTTTAGTTTATACATATAACCATTCAATTCTGTTATCACTATTCCATGCGATGAATTTAAGATGTTTCTTATTTTTTAGATCCGTTTGAATATAGAATGCGAATTTTAAGTTTGAATTTTAATATAAATAATGTACGAAGGATCCTATCCTAACAAATAAATAAATAAACAATCTTAATCCTTTAGGATTAATAACGCCTTGAATTTCAAATGTTAATAAAAAACTCATCCATCTGTATGAAAATTACGTATGTCAATCTTTTTTTTAAAACTTCCAAATCAGATAATATCACCATACGCTATTTGTTGTCCGATTCTCCTTCAAACACGTACATCAACACTTGTCATCTCTCCCATAGTTGCACCATTGATCACATCGCGACTGAAGAAAGGGTACGTACGTGACAACTCCATCGCCAACTGATCCATGTGTGCATGGGGTGGGTCTTATCTAGTAAGAGCATCTCCAACGGAAGATGTTAAAAGTGAAGATATCAAATCATTTTGAAGGCTTATGTGGTAATTTGACATCACGCTCTCCCTCTTCAACTCTTATGTCAAATTATTTTGAAAGTTTATGGTCAATTTTTTAAAATTGACAGTCTCGAGGTTGATGTCGAAGTTGATATGTTAGGATTTCATTTCAACGTCACGTCACTTTCCTTCAAAGCCATATCACTTTTGGCATGATAGAAGACATCATGGTTGGATGGCGACTTAATGCCAAAACTAGCCGTTTAATTGTTCACCTCAGTTTTGACATCTCCCGTTAGAGATGCTCTGAGCCTTCTGAGTTTCTTTGAAACTCCAAAGAACTAAGAAAAAGAAAATAATGATGTGCTTCGATCTGAAATCAAATGCTTAATTATATGCCGTTAATCACATGGTCAAAATTACGTAGTGCCATATTTTAGATGAACAGGGTCAGGGGATGCTTAAAAAAACTAATTAATACTTTCAACATAGATGTATTTCCAAGGTGATCTCTCGTTCTGTATTGGTAAAACTTTTATTTGTATTTATTTAAGTGTAATGTAAAGTCAAATATCTTCAAATTTTTCTAAGAATTTCACAAAATATAAAGTATCAATGTTATTACCATAAGTCATTCTCTCATAATACATCATATTTAATTCAAAAAATAAGTACTTATTTTAGTTAGCAGAACGGTGCCCAAATATGATCAACGTTGCTTAATGAACAACTTAAGAAAAGCCAACTTTCAATGATGAAAGTAAAAGTGTGAATTTTAATGTAGAAGTTTGAGAAATTTTAGACAAATAACAAACTCTAACTCTAACCACAATTCTCCATTTTTATCTTATTTTTCAAATAACAAACTCAAAACTCAATCATCTCATTCATTTTCTCTTGAAAATTAACAAATGAAATTTGAGATTGTTTATCACCGGCACTCCCCTTCTACAAGTCTTGGGAAGTTCCATTCGAACGTATGTGTCTCTGTTTATTTGCAACAATGCTAGTACTTCATATTTTTGGGGGTCTATTTTGATTGTGACGCAACACGCTTTGTCGGGACATACAAATGAGTCATTTGATGGCCAAAAAGTATTGATCAACATCGTTCATTTTGTTCGTTTCATAAAATTTGTCACATGTTTCATGAATGTAATGCTTTTGTCTTTGAACCTAGGATGGGCCCATTTGTGCGTCATGCCCTAATCACGGCTGGGCCTACGTCCGTATTCTTAGAGTTAACAAAATGTGTCTTCGTCGATAAAAAAAAAAAAAAATCCTGATATTTCCACCATAATAAACAAATAATATTTTTCTTTATATTCCATTCCTTACACCTCTTACCCTTTTTAAATATTTTCTAAGCTGGTATGTGAGGAAGTAGTTATGAATCATGTCTTTTTAAATCCATGGGCTAACATCCCACTTGTGTTTAATTAACAGTATCTTAATTAAATACAGGCCAACACAACACTTGTCTAATACTCGCTTAATTAAAAAAATCAGGGGTTACCTACCTGGATTAAGGCAGGCCAGATGGTTTATATGGGAGTTGAGACAGTACTGATCCAATGAATAATTATTGGTTTAAGCCTTAAGGCATAGAATTGCCGACCAGCGATACTTTATAGGACAGAGTGTTGGCCAATTAAGAAACAACAGGTGAACAAGATGAGTGTAGTGGAAATGAGAATGTTGAGGTGGATGTGTGGTAAGATTAGAAGAGACAGGATTAGAAATGAAACGGTTCGCGAGATGGTAGGTGTAGCACTCATAGAAGAGAAATTGAGGGAAAATAGGCTAAAGTGGTTTGGGCATATCTATCGTAGACCAGGAAATGCAGTAGTTAAGAGAGCGAATATGATAGCTTTGGGTAGCAATGCTACGGGGAGGGATAGACCTAAATTGACATTAGATGCTGTGGTGCGCAACGATATGAGTATAATAAGTTTTGTGTGAACAAATGGCCCGTGACAAATCTCAATGGAGGAGAAGGATCCATGTAGCCGATCTCAAGTGATTGGAACTGAAGGCTCGGTTTGGTTTGGTTTAAGCCTTAAGGCATAGACATAAGTAGTTTTTATCTCCATGCATGTTTTTTTGTTCCTCCATATATATATATATATATATGTTTCAGTTAGGTCACCCTCTTTAGTGCAAGTGGGTGAATAGAAGGATCTCTAAAAAAAAAAAAACTGAAATCTCCAAATTTTATGATGACATCCTGAAAAATTGCTTTCTTCTTCTTCTTCTTTTTTGGGAGGGGTACGTAGAATCGGCTTTGACTTTTCGAGTTTAAAACGAAGATTAAAGACATGGTCCTTTTATGTTAGACTGTTATAAAGAGTATTAAAGTAGAAAGGGCCCTAATATTTGTAAATTTTAGGGGTTCTAAAGCGGCCGCCCCTTTTTTCTAGGGCCAACTCTCAGGGCTATGGTACATTCAAAATTGCTTGTATTTTTGTTTTATTCATTTACATTTTTGGGATGGAAAAATCAATTTTCTGTAACTTTCTATGTATTCAATTACCAAGAAAGTTATAGGACTCGCAGTTTTAACTTTCTCACTAGAAAACACTTTATTGCACAATAGGTTTTGCCAAAAGGAAAGAATTTTTGTTTTCTTGCAAGATTTATTGTGAAGAGAACACACACAGAAAAATAAATTTGATTTTCCTTTACTTCACCTCACTTCAGTACTTTTCCTAGGAATCTATTTCATACACAATATTTCCGACAATTGAACGGAGCCAAACGTTTGTCACACAAGCTTTTCCGTGCTTTCAGAAAATTGCAAGTAAAAATATGCCCAACCCGAAAATGCTACCAATTTTTTTTTGTCTAATCACCAAAAAAATAAAATAAAATACTAGCCCTAGAAAAATGCTTACCAGATTTTTAAAGAAACAAAGAATATTTCTGAAATAGGAACCAAACAAAATGGGGTCCCCTTGTTTGAACTGGAATTTGCTAGTAGGATTAGCAGGCTATGCTTAATTATGAGTGGACAATGGTCCCCCTCCTAGCTTCTAATGGCTTTCCATGGGTGTTGGTTTTCTGTGACAAAACCTAGATGGATTAATCTCCTTCCGTATGGGTGTGGGGACACCTTTTATGTTGTCAAGAAAAAAACTGAGTGTAAGAAGCCCGAGTTGCATCAATCGTGAGGCAGCCATTGTTTTTTTTTAGAACTCATCTTTTTTGGATTCCATGAATTTAATTAGTTCAAAGAAAAATATCCTATGAGCAGGGATACTTTATATATGAGAGTCCTCTTTGGTCCGGTCTTGTTTCATAAAGTTGAATTTCAACAATTAAACAGTTGTTTTTATGTACAACACTTGCGTACCAAAAATATAGTTGTTTCTCACCATTCTTGTAAACGTAAATAGTTGACAAATAATGCTAAAACATTAGTATATATAAAAATACCTTATGATTTATAGTATTCTAGTCGTACCCGTATTTCATTCTAGACTTTTTAAAATCCCCATATCCATATCATATCTTATCTGTACACCACATCTGTATCCATGCTTCATAAAAATTGATGATGGATACGACTTAAAGAAAAACATGCATCATATGGCAGATTAAAAAATTCAAGACATCGTATTCACGTACAATATACATCTCTAATTTTGATTTTTAATGCCTTTTCTTAGTGTTTCCATAGGTAATCGTGGCATGGACTCTTTAAATAGAGGTGCACTTACACCAGCTGCCTTGATATCAAAGTCGGCTTTAGACAATTTGAGACCCTAAAGCAAGAACATTGAAGTACGAGGTATTTCCTCCTCATTTTTCTACTTCTCTTCCAACGTTGTAAGTTCTTCGCCCCATC
Organism: Rhododendron kiyosumense; assembly: GCA_019656275.1. Lineage (NCBI taxonomy): Eukaryota > Viridiplantae > Streptophyta > Magnoliopsida > Ericales > Ericaceae > Rhododendron > Rhododendron kiyosumense. The sequence goes on along the minus strand of BPLS01000490.1, from coordinate 137,333 downwards.
AACATTGTGGCTTCTGGTCCTCCTTCCCAAATACATTTGAATAAGTAGGAATATGAGGTGACAAACATCATTCAAACCTTAGTTTCAACTTTTGATTCTATAAAACACTCCTACTGTAGAGAGCATAAAGAAATGTGGAGGAACAAATCACATCCATGAACTGATTCCATTACATTTCTGATTTACAATAGCAAGTTGCAACACAAAGGAAAAGGAATACTACATGTTTATCGGCCTTAATCATACTTTCATATACTTGGGGGCCTAGAGTATTTGCATGCATTAGTAGGGGCCTCATTGGGCTCAAGTGTGTACTAAAATTGCCGATAAATGCTGGGCAGGTGTAGCCATTTCTGGATATCCATTGGGCTCATGCCCATTAATTTCTTGACAAGATTTTGTAGCCCATCTTTTTGTATTTCATCAGAAGTGGTCCAAAAATGTTTTAGGCTGGGTCACACGTATAAGGGGAAATGGGGAAATGACGGTTCATGACGTGTTTTGATAATTAATACCCATTACGGGCATGGTGAGAATATTTGTTAATGCTGAAAATGTCCTTGACAGGTATTAATTATCAAAACACGTACTTGGCCGTCATTTTTCCCACATATAATCCCTCCGATCTGCACCCGCTCTAAGCCCTCGCTCTATGTATCTGCTATTTCTTTTGGAATAATGGTCATTGTCCAATAATTTATTGGTTCTCGTAAAACGAAAAATAAATACTTTAAAAATAAAAATCTATGCGGAACGGGGCGTAAAATTGCTTGCTGATATATCATACTATCTGAAATTACCCATTACATGCAGGTTCTACTCACAAAACATTTGACACCAAATTAATCGGAGTTTCAAGCAAATAATCAAAACCGTTCAATTTGTTTAAAACATGTTTTTAATAGTTCCTATGCAAAATTAACTCATTCGGATATTAATAATTGCTTGATATGTTCATTCAGACATGAATCAATTGAATGAAATGATTAAAGCCATTACTGATAGTTTGACATCATAATGAGTTATTTTTTACAACCACCAATAAACGTGTTTTAAATAAATTGAACCACTCCAATTATTTGCATAGGGATCCTATGCAAAATTTGTGTCAAATATTTTGTAAGCGGAACTGTCCCTTACATGTAGCCCGGATTTATATACCCGCCAGCGTATTGACACAAGGATCTTCACCTCTCTCTCTCTCTCTCTCTCTCTCTCTCTCTCTCTCTCCTATCCTATTTTCCTCAGATTTCTGGGCAATCAAACAGGACTCTTGATGAGGTCGTAGTTTCTTGGGACGGAGGTACCAATTGGTGTCACTGTACGGTGGGGTGTGGTTGTTGTGGTGTTTGAGATTCCAAGCCGCGGTCTTGACCAGTGTTTTTGGGGGGCCGAATTTAGGGGTGTGAGTCTATTGTAGGTTTTTGATTTATTGATGTTTTCATTTCTTCATGTTTTCTCTCCTGTTGTGGGGGCTACCCTCATCTCTACGTGGGAATTTTGGTAGTTTTTTAATCACTTGTCTAGTGTTGCGCTGATTGAAGATATGCTCTATCTATTCTATGCATTTTGCTGTGTAAGATCCTAGATGTTCTGTGTGATGTTTAAACATTCTTTGTGATTGCTACATCCCCTCTCTTGAAATGGCTTTTTTGTTCTCGATATTTTCTTTATTATTATCAATGAAGTATCCTATCATTTGAGGGAAAAAAAAAAAATCAGGACTCCTTTCCCGATTGGGGATCTCTTCAAAACTATTCCTTTCCCCGGCGCATTTCGATTGCCTTTTAAGGCCGTTTTCTTGTTTAAATTTTCTAATTCTAGCCCTTTACAATAAGAAACAGAGCTTTGTAACGCATTTCCATATACAGAAAGCAAGTGTAACAGAGAGAGAGAGAGGAATGGCGGAAATTGGAGCGAAACGGAGGGTTCTGAGACGGATTTCGATGGTATCGTGGAGCATTCCTGTAGCATAAATGCTTGCTTCATCCGAAAGAGCCTTCAAATTACAGCAAGCGTCAACTGAAACCCTAGCCGTCGAAGCGTCGGTTTCGGACTATCTTTCGCAATTTGTGAATTTGTTGTGGCAATCGGATCGATCATCGGGTTACCGACACGTTTGGCTTGTAAGTGGAAATTATGAACTTGATTAGGGTAGTAATTTTCACGCTTCTTTTCTGGTTGATAGATGCCCCTTATGTTAATCAACACAAGAGTCATTTTCATCATGACACGGGACTCAACAGTTGTGAATAAATTGAGATACAAACAAGGCGGGGCTGTAAAACAGCCCCGAGGTTTAGGATGTTAACTAAACATTTTTCCCATTTTTCCAAAAATCATTTAATTAAAAGGAAACGATTAACTTCATTGGCAGCGGAATTAATAATAATTAAAGTACATGATAATTGATCATAGTGAGATTACTTTATAGTGAAAATACTTAGTTCTGAAACTAAGATTACATTGATTGTAGTGAAAGTACGCAACGGAAATGAAACAGAGCCTCTAGGGGTTTGCGTTCCAGCCTTCAGTTGGCACTTCTTCAAAAACGGGGTCCTCGGTCTCGAGAAATGGTTCTTCCAAACTCCAAAGTCCTATCGTTCTTCAACACCGAGCGTAAAATGCCAGGGCAATCACCTAATAAATATACTCCTACCCTTTAACCCTTACTTTATAAGTAACGGTCAACAAAGATAAATAAAATACAACAGGAGCACAAATAGATACACGAAGTCATTGTGATTAGCTAGCCATTAACTTGCGTAAAGTCTAGAATCTCAACCTTGAGAAACATTCCTCTGAATTAACCACCAAACTATGGCCGTCGCATGATTCTACTCTCTCACTGCTTGACCGTCAAGGGACTCAGATGAAAATCCTAAGTTATCTACCTAGACAAACTCATCCGTGACCATCATAAGGAGACTATCCAAAACTCTGAGGAACACCTTGTTCCATTGGGATGGACCTATAGATAATTATCTTGAAACTATAGAGCATATCACCCATATCCGCCAAAGGTCCATACAGAGCATGCCACGAAGAGCCATATTTAGGGTTTCGAATCAACGATACAGGTTCCCATTGGCTGACCTTACAACAGGTTTCTTTAGGATACCCTAATCCACTCAAATAGAAAGTAAATGAACAATATTAAGATAGAAATAAACTGACCCACACAAGTTACTAAACATTGAGTTAAAATCAGAGAGGTCAAAACAAAAATATACAAGACTGATATCTTGATTAGTTATCCTTCGCCATATCAAAAATATTTTAGCGAGCCTCTAGGTGGGACGTTGTCACTTCATTAATGCTAGGAGAAATTTGAGCCTGCGAACATTCATGGTTCTCTTCGGAATTCCTCTCAATATAAAAGCCAGGTTGCTTGGGTTGGGGCAAAGCTACAATATCTGAAACCAACATTACGACAACAGACGACATAGTCGGCCTGTCTTCAGGACATTTCTGCACGCATAGGAGACCAATCTGTATACATCTCAACACCTTAGACATTGGAAATGAACCCTCCATCACTGGATCTATTAATTCAAAAGCCTTTCCATCCGTCCAAAGTTTCCATGCCTGAAAGTGGCTCAATATAGTTAGAAATCAAATGTGATAGGTGGAAAAGCTAATTGGTTCTTTGTGTATGAACTTACATGTCCTAGAAGGTTTAGATCGTGGTCTGCGTGATGGAATTTTCTATTCCTTTTGCCACTCATTATCTCCAAAATTATGACTCCAAAGCTAAAAATATCTGATTTTGTTGAAAATAGGCCATCAATTGCATATTCTGGAGCCATGTAACCACTGCATAACATTATAAAAAAATAAAAAATTAGTGCTAGAAGTTATTATGCGTAAAAGAGGGAACATAACTTAGATCACGTACTAAGTTCCGACCACCCTTTTTGTTTTTGCGGATGACTGATCACCTCCAAAAGCTCTAGCCAAGCCAAAATCTGAGATCTTGGGATTCATCTCACTATCAAGTAGCACATTGCTAGCTTTAAGATCCCTATGAATGACTCTCAATCTCGAATCTTGATGAAGATAAAGAATCCCCCTAGCAATCCCAATAATAATATCCAGGCGCCTACTCCATCTGAGCAATTTGCTTTGTGTTATATCTTCAATTTCACAAATTCACACACTTTTAGCTAGTTCATTTTTTTGGTATAATGAGACAAACTTATATGAAATATACTTTCCAATTGATCAAGTATGACTTCCTAAGAAGAAAAAAAGAGAGAGGAAGGTTTATAGGGCAAACCAAAAATGAAAGAATCCAAGCTTCCATTAGGCATGTACTCGTAAACTAGCATTCGTTCTTCTCCGAGGATGCAACATCCCAAAAGCCTAACTAGATTACGGTGTTGAAGTTTGGCGATCAAAATAACCTCATTTTTGAATTCCTTCAAACCTTGTTTGGAGTCCCTCGAAAGCCGCTTGACGGCAATGTCTTTTCCGGTTGATAAATGCCCCTACGTTAAGTCAACACAAGAGTCAATTTCATAAAGACTACTTCGTAAGTCCTCAGCTTTTAGCTCTCTTTTAGAGAATTTTAATCGTTCCAATTTTTTTATGGATTCAATAATAAAAACAAAATTACCTTGTAAACAGAGCCGAAACCCCCTTGTCCAATTTTATTTGTATCAGAAAAGTTGTTAGTTGCTCCTTCAAGGGTGACCATATCAAAGATGGGCAGTTCTATGTTTTCTTCATCAGTACTGTCTTGAATGTCTATACCTGCATCAGTAATCGCAAAAAACAAGAAAATATACAGCTAAATGAGTTCAATACTCAGTGACCCAGACATGACGAGGAGAGTAAGCCCCAGTGTGATTCTTTTTGATAACCATGTACAAAACTGAGGTTACAAATACTAATATTGGAAAACCAAGTTCTTTCAAAACAGTTACATGGTCCTTCATTAGTCGTGTTTTATGTTTCAATGCAACCAAAACATGAGATGATAAATATTAAGAAATGCAGTTTAATTGCTTACCTCTTCTTCGCTTCTTTATCACCAACCAACAAACTAAGATGATAAATAGGAGTGATGTTAAGACAACTGATGTCGCCACAATAGCCACCTTCTTTTTCTTTAGTCTCTGAGATTTCATGCGTTGAGCTGAATAAAACGAAAACGTACATTGGACATTGATTTGATACTCCTATTTTTCATTTGCGGAAATCATAATGCTATATGTGCATATTCAATTGCATATATCATTATGAGATGGTTGATTTTAGATGCTTCATACTTATGATACTATTCGAAACTCTTTGAGTAAGACTGCCTTTATTGTATCTTGTTGCCACTGAGAGTAAAGTCGTTTGCCCTATATAATCTTCAATTAGAATATGGTGTGGTGTCGTTTTTTCACGAGTGTGGTACAATTGTCGGCCTGGATGAGTAGCACCATTTTTATTGGCCTAATTAGTGAACCCTGCGTGATATAACAAATCAACTACTAAAATTCAGCACTAAGTGACATACCTAATTCAACCGCATCAACCCGTACATACCAGTCTAGATCCCCATCTAGGAACTTTTTCACATACCTTCTCACATCCATCAAATTTTCATACCAAGTGACGCAAATCGCCCCGCTCTTTCTTCTACTCTGGTGTAAGCCAGGCAAGAACAGTTTCTCACGCACTCATCCTTGCACTCATTCATGGTCAGGCTCATCCGCACATGTGCCTTGGACGCATCTGGAATCTTTGCATCCGCAACCTTAACAAACCCTTCTCCATTTCCACACATGGAAAGTTCCTTGCGCTTCTTGATGCACCCGCCGGATGCATCCTGCTGGTTCCACTCCTCTGTCGACCTGGGCTCGTATCCAGGAAGGCACGTACACTCGAAATCTTGCCCGTTGTTCCAGTCGCAGTAACCATAAGCTCCACACCGGCCATAAGCAACGCATTGTTCTCCAGGGACTGAATAGAACTCGACCCATTTGCCGAGCCACTGCGCCATTTTTAAATAACCCAATTCATTTATGAACAAAATCGAAGGGTTCGACGCATTGATTATGGTGTAAGATGAATAAACTTCGTCTCGATTGTTCACTAGAGTTACGGAACTTGCCATTTCCTCAGCTTTTGCACTCCCCTGCTGACGCTTTAACAACGCGGGCAACCGCCATAGTCGGGTTGAGCCCTTGAATAGTATCAACTGGGGCAACGCATTCGGTTCAAGCCTAAAGGAGTATTCTCCTGTACCGGGGTCGTCTCTTGACTTCCACGATGTCAGAAACCATTTGATACCGGTCCTCCGATCCAACCCAAGCTTCATGTTTGGCAGCATTGTATTTGTAGGATGATCAAAACTTTGCCAAACAACACCACCACTCCCACTATCCCCTCGGAACAACACCAAATTCCCTGAATCCAAGAGTCGAGCTGAGTAAGAAACCGCTGAAACATTTGTCTGCCAAACGGTAGAATTTCGTGTATTATTGTAGATGACAAGGTTTCCATCCCGGTTGAGGGATAGAACTCCAAAGGTACCATTGATTCCGCTATTCCTATTGGCTACCCAAACGACAGTATGTTCCGGAATCTTGTTATACCATATTCCAACATACCTGCGACTGGAATTTCCGGGGCTGAAAAACCCCAGTGCAAAGGTTTCACCACTGGACACCAAAACGTTGCCGTCTTTGATGGATCGGTTTGGAGTTAAGGTGTCAATGGAAGTGCAAATTCTGAAGAAAAGAAATGAAAGCAGTAAATTGAAGACCCATTTTTCGGGATTCATTGTTTTGTTTAGTCTGAATTGAACAGAAAAATATGATAGTACTTGTAATTGTGTAAGGCTTCTTAATGTTAATTGTGATTTCCATATGCAAGATAGTCAACAATGGCATTGATTCAAAGTCGTTGAAGGATTCCGTGTGGTCTGGTATTCATTGAAGGTCCTTGATCACGGACGCTTCCCTTGACTAGTAATTATTTTTGGCTTCATAACGTGTTAGTTGTCATTTCCTTATGCGAGACAAGTCAATGGAATTGGCTTAAAGTCTTTGAAAGATATACGTGTGGAATTGGCTTAAAGTTGATTGCATATTCGGGAGCCATGTAACCGCTGCATAACATTATAAAAAGAAATAAAAGTTAGTGCTACAGGCTATTATGCGTAAAATAGGGAACATGACTTAAATCACATACAAAGTTCCGACCACCCTTTTTGTTTTTTCGAATGACTGATCACCTCCAAAAGCTCTAGCCAAGCCAAAATTTGAAATTTTAGGATTCATCTCACTATCAAGTAGCACATTGCTAGCTTTAAGATCCCTATGAATGATTCTCAATCTTGAATCTTGATGAAGATAAAGAATCCCTCTAGCAATCTCAATAATGATATCCAAGCGCCTACTCCGCAAGAGCAATTTACTTCTTGTTATTTCTGCAATTTCATGAAATTTATTACACTATTTACTTTTCTTGGTCATATAAGGAGACAAACTTTGTGGAAATATACTATCCCATTGATTAAGTATGACTTCCGATGAAGAAAAAAAGAGAGGAAGGTTTATTGGGCAAACCAAAAATGAAGGAATCCAAGTTTCCATTAGGCATGTGAAGGAATTCAGTTCTTTGATGCTAAATATCAAGAACATGTCGGAGGAGGACAAGGTTTTCAATTTTACGTCGGGTTTGCAGAATTGGGCATAGTTGGAACTACGAAGGCTGGGAATCAAGGACTTGCCATCGGCTGTTGCCGCTGCCGATGGGTTGGCAGATTTCAAACTGATGGGCGAATCCAATTCTTCTGAATCCAGTACGTCAAAATCTGGTTCCAAGAAGTGGGATAAGAGTCAGAAAGACAAGGGTCAGAAATCGGAATTGGTTGCGGAGGACAAACGGCAAGGCAAAGGGAATTTCAGCAAGGGTTGTTTCATTTGCGAAGGTACTCATCAGGCAAAGGATTGCCCAAAGCGCGAAAAGTTGAATGCTATTTGCGTAGATGAAGGGAAAGATGGTGATTCAGACTCCGAAGTGCATGTTCGGGTCAACCCTATGCAATTGCTCATCATGATTCATGCAGACAAGGCAGTAATGTAACGCCCCAATTTTCCAAGGAATTTCGGAAACATTATACTTAAAATACACTGAATTTTATAAATTATTAGGCCCCTATTTATCGTTATACAAAATCTACATAAAAAAAAAATACAAAAACGAATCTAACATTCTATTTAAATATCTTCAGAGCAACTCTAGTCTTGATAAAGATCTCAAGCGCATCCTCGGTATCCACCCTTGATATTTCTCTTAAGTCAAACAGCTCCACCATTGAACCCTGCACCCTCTGGCAAATTGATCGCCGACGCAAATGATTTACCAGGATACAAATGTATCCGTGAGTGATAATTCACCCAATAGAATAATCCCAATCCTACCAATCCCTTACTCTACAATTAGCATTCAATAATAACAATAATATCACGATTGATAATACACGAGAGGTACAGAATTATAGCACATCATCTTTTTCTTTACTATCCATCATCTTACATGAAATCTAAGGATCATCTCCACGAGATCCTTTCCTCCCACATCCACTAACTACAACCGTCTCATGGGTCCACCCTTCCTCTTGCTTATCCTGCACCAGGGTCCTAGGTGAGCGCATCTAAGTTATGTACCGAGTATGTTCTTACTTAAGACCATAACAGGAGGATTGAGTCATCCCATGACGTATCGTACATTAGGGTCGGATATCCACTACCCCACGCTAACTATAACTGTCTCATGGGACCCATTCTCTTTTCCAAGAGAAACTTCCCATGACGTATCATACATTAACGTCTCACTAACTACAATCGTCTCATGGGACCCATTCTCTTCCTCGAAGAGAAACTTCCCATGACGTATCATACATTAGCGTCTCACTAACTACAATCGTCTCATGGGACCCATTCTCTTCCTCGAAGAGAAACTTTCCATGACGTATCATACATTAGCGTCACAACATATCTCATCACTGGGCCCCGCAGGTCACCCATTTCAACACAGGGCCCCATAGGTTACCCTTGCCATCGCCATGGCTCAATTCACAATCCACACAATACTCACACTGTCAACACTTTACCATTTTCCATTCACTTATTATCGTCTACATGATTCTCTACTCGTAACCACCCCAGTGAACCTAAGCCCATTCTAGCATGTCGAACATGATACAATCAATAATTGCTCAATTCATAGCATGATACATTTCAATGAGATAAAAGTACATATCAAATAATATTGTGCGAGTAAGTAAACACATAATATTTTATGATTGAGCCGATGCCCTTAAGGTTTGTTGAACAAGTAAATTAATTATAGTTTTTATTAATTTCAAAAGTGTCATTAACAATTTCGTAGGCTTAGCTTTAATAACGTACTGGGATAACTTCCTAAGAACTAAAGTACAATTATTGAATCATAAAGTTGATCCACTACGGCAACTTACGGTATCAAAATCTAAAGGTGCAATTAATTAATTTACATTTGAAAAATTCTAATATTTAATTGATACTCTTTTAAAAAAATATAATCGATTATCGTATAAAAATACAACGGTCCTCCTGATGTTATGTTAGTGTAAATCTTTCATTTCTATTATTTCTTTTTATAAGTTTATACTTCTTTCTTTTCTTTTATTATACCTAAAACTTATCTCTTATTTTATCACTTTGCATAATTATTAAAGTATATCCATTACTTTACCTACAACAAGTATAGCTATTAACATTCCAAACTACTGTAAACGTTAGTCTTAACAGAGAGCAAATAATTATGCAATATGTTTGACTCACAGTTCTATACAATACGAGTTAACCCACTAGTAACATAAAACGAAATGAAGAAAATAATAATAATAATAATAAGATTCGTACATAAGTGCAACATGAAGGGGCATAGTGTAATATTAGTATAAATTTTAAAAAAAAAGTTCTAACGTCTATGAACAGTAACTGGTCAGAAAATAGATGATTTTCAGATTTCATGGTTTCGATGCACGGGTACGATTTCCTTCATAAGAACTCATTAAAATCAATATACAAGAATTAAATATACTTAGGAGAGAATAGGATAGAGATTAATCTACCTTAAATCCGGCCGAAAAAAATGGATACTATTTTGCGCACAGTTTCGGTAAAATGAAAAAGACGGCAGCGGCAGCGGGGAACTCGGGGCTGACTCGAAATGATTAAAAGGTGGTTTGTGGATGCTTGGTGATATAGTAATTGATTGGGAACCTGAATATGATGTACGGGGTGGTGTTATGTAAAAATCTGTTTCTCTCTCTCTCTTTCTATTCTAGACTCAACCATAGAATTGGGAGTGAAATAATATACTGGTGTTCAATTATCAGATTTATGTGGGTATGTATAATGAGAGAGAATAAGGTAGTGAGAATGTGAGAGGATAAGTGTGGAAGTGGTGAAATGAAAAAGGAGAGTGAAGAAGAAGGATACTGATACTGATAAGAGGGATATGGGACAAGTGCCACATTTGGTGGGGTTTTCTTTTATTCTAATGTATGTGGACTTGTGTATGTTTAGGGTGAGAATGTATGTGGACGCGTATATGTATAGGGTGGGAATGTATGTGGACACATATATGTATAGGATGAGTGAGAGAGAAATAGGGGAACAAAATTCTTTAAATATGGGGTGTAATTTGAAGGATAAAGATGGAGGTGGTAGAGTTTGAGAGGGAAGTGGAGACTTAGTTTGAATAGAGTTCTAGTTAGGGTTTAGATAAGAAAGATAAGAGATGAATATCAATCACTGATTCCTTGTATATCTAAAGTATAAATATATATTTTATACAACAGTGTAAATAATATCAATTGTACACGTAATAATATATTTTAATTATTCAATCTAATTAATTATTGAATTAGAAATTTAACAATATAAATTTGTATTAAAAAAAATTGGGTCGAAAATCTGGGTCGTTACAAGTAACCTCGCAGAGAATAGGTTTGATGTACGTCAAGGTGTTGCTTTGTGAAATAGAAGTGTTGGCCATGGTGGAACGGGGCCACACACAACTTTGTTTCAGAATGGGTGGTGCAGTCGCATAGATTGAAAGTCGTGGAAAGTTTCAGTCGGATCAAGACAGTGAATTCCAATACACAGGTGGGGCATGGAATGACGGGCAACGTCGCTTTAAGGATCGGGGATTGGAATGGGCAAGTGGATTTGATGGTGTATCCACTTGACGACTTCGAACTTATACTGGGTAATGAGTTCTTTGTAGCTGCAAGAGTGGCTGTGATGCCACATCTTGATGGGATTTTGATTGTTGATGAGAAACGGCCCTACTTGGTAACGTGTTGTTCCAAGGCAGAGAAGAGCAAGCGAGCAAGGGAAGGAACGGGTGGTTGGCTATCGGCAATTCAAGCTCAGAATTTTCCAGACTTGGTTGTTGCTGGAAGAAAACAAGCTCAACGGGTTTCTCTCCCAGTTCAGATGTATGGGATTTTGGATGGTAAGGCGAAAGGGTAAAGCGAGGCAAATGGGAGAATCTCCTGTTTAGCGAAGTATGAAATTAGGTAAGACTCGGAGGCTACATGGAAAACGGATGGATCTTTGTGGCTGTCATACCCTCGATTTTCAACATAATTATAAAGGAATTTTCATAAATAAAAACCTCACATCAATCCGTACAATATCCCCCAAAAGAGTTCGACATTTCCATTTTCACCAATCACGCTCCAACGTCCAAATGTTTACAAAGGTACATCTTTGGCTCAATGGCCCCAAATCAGCATAAGTATTGAATATCAAAAGAAGTTAAAAACTTACAATATCCTTTAATCAAAAGATTTACAATTAGAGTTATCAATACATCTTTCAAAAATAAATTATAAAGATGCCTTAATAACTCTTCAAGGTTATCTTTCAAAATCGTGTCCACAATCCATGCACTCCCAACATGAAGTTACTGTCCAAAGTTAGTACCTGAAAATAAAGTAAGGCTTGAGCTACACTAGCCCAGTAGAAAGCTCTAATCTAACAATGTATGCATATGAAATGCAGGAACGACAACGAGATTAACAACGGTAACCAAAACCAACGGAATGGGGCAACAAGAGTTATTCAATTCTCATCTTTCATTTCCAAATCAATCATATTTTTCAACGTATAACCTTTGAAAGCACGATATGTCAAAACGTGTCTCGTACATGTGTCATGAGTCGAAACTCTTACTGGGCCAATTAAAGGACCCCAATGTCCTCTGCCATGCTCTTTACCCATTCAGGATGTCCTGAAGTATCAAATACGAGCATATAGCTCATCCTGGGCCAATTAAAGGACCCCAATGTCCTCGGCCATGCTCTTTACCCATTCAGGATGTCCTGATATGTTCTCGTTGCATTCATAAGTTTCAAAATCCTTTTTCCAACAAGTTCGTGGCATTTAAATCCAGCTTTGGTTCAAAAAAGCAATCTTCGTAAAATCATGTTCAAGTGAGTATTAAGGTCATGAGTACACCCAACGAAGTCATTAGGTACGAGTAATCGAGTTAAGAATCATTTGGGAGGGATTTGGATGAGTTAGAAGCGATCAGAAATCAAAACGGTGAAAAATGAAGCAAACAGTGAAAATTGGAGATAAGTAACAGGTATCGATACCAATAAAAATGGTATCGATACCATTTGGTCAAAAATGGTTCCAGACGCAAGGGTATCGATAACAATGGAAAATGGTATCGATAACAATAGCTTTTCTGGGCTCTGGAACATGATGTTATCGATAACAAGGAAAATGTTATCGATAACAATGGCTTTCGGGCAGATTTTTGACAAAATCTAATGGGTTTCTCAGCAGCAACAACATCAACAACAACAACAACGATCATAAACAAGAATCAAGCTACAAGAAACATATCATAAACATATATTGAGAGTTAGTACCTCAAGATTAAAGAACGAAATCAAAGGATCCTCTAAGCCCTAACCCCAAAACTTGAAACCGGATGAGATACGCTTCCACCGAGCTCAAACCAACGGAATACGGATTGCAATACACGAGGGAATGAAGGATTGGAGGTTGGGTTTTGTGTTGTTTGGATAAAATTTGGTAAGAGTGTGAGTAGAAGAGAGGGAGCCGAGAGAGAGAGGAGAGAACGGGAGAATGAGAGAGTGAGAATGGGGGAATTTTTATTCCCTATACACACACACATGGGTTATATACACATCACACACATACCACACTTTCACCCTTCCAACATAACACTTTACCACATTAACCCCAATCTGAATATTCCAATTCAATTTCCTCCCTTTTATTTCTCGTAAAACATTTAAATAAATTTTATGAATATATGGGTCTTTACGGTGGCAGTCTGAGATGCAAGTGCTGGAGTACTTACGGGCCTTACCAACGAGGATGTCGGCTTCCTCTGGTGGGGGTGGTTTGTTAGCACCTTGACTTTCAAGGCTTGCTAAGCTTGGCTAGCGGTGGCACCTTGCACCCTAGCCAGCTGGTGGAAACAAAGGCATGAGGCAGACATGTCTTTACAAGGTGACCCGATGGTGTCGGTTGGTGTCAGCACTGGTCCCTTAGGCAAGTGGCAGTCGTGATGCATGTGAAGGCTCGATGATATCGAGGCATGAATGCTAAACGGGAAGCAGGCTTATGGGACAAGGCAATCGAGGAAAACGGCTAAGTATTAGGAGCAGGGGTTGGATCACGAGATTGGCCAGGCCGCCTTGAGTTGGCTCGGGCAAAACAGAGGCAGACTTGAGTTGGTTCAGGCAAAACGGTTATTGACAATTAACAACATTCTGCACATGTTGCTGGGAGCTTAGGACAGGTGCCCAAGGCAGAAAACGGGCTACACATGTAGTTGGCAGCATGGGATAGGTGTTAGAGGTAGAAACGGACAGTTACCGGCAGTTACAGCCAGACAGTTTCAGAATTCAATGTACTGACAGATTCTGGCAAGGCTAGCACAGCCCTAGGGGAGTTGTGGGGTATCAACTGCAAGATTATGGGCTTGCCCCATGATCTCATGTACTTAGTGGCCACATTTTCATGATTGTAAGCCTATTTAGGCAAGCCATTTCGTAGCCTAAGGCAGAGGGATGTTCTGTCTAGGCTCTTGAGTGTATTCTTTTGTAAGTCAGTGCTTAATAAAGGTTGGGATGGTTCCCGTAACTCTTGTGTGTGTTCCTAGACGTTCAAACCTATCGGGTGTGTGAGTAAACACTAGTGGCTGAGACCAAGTTGCTGGCGAACTTGGTGCCATCACGGACAAATTTCTAGGCAAAAGATAGCCCCGTGACAATACCCATCCTAAACAAGGATAACTGTTCAAATGATGAGACATTAAAAAAACCATATATATGATGCATGAAAAATCATTAGTCTAGATGTAACATAAAATGCAAAAGCTTATACGTTTTCGAGATGCACTTTAAGAGGATTTGCATGGCAAGGACTTTATTTATGAATCTTGATTCACCGGGCGGAGTATCTAGACCCAACAAACTACACACCACCTTCCAAACCCAGATGAAAAAAGAAATACAGACTCTAATGGTTTGCTGGTATTTAGAAATTGCCATTAACACTAACATACTCTCTGGCTCATTTTCGGCCGGTAGATGCCAGTTGGGTAGGATGAGGTGTCAACTATAGCTATAGTCATTTGAGGATGGAATCTCCATATCCATCTTTGCCATTTTTCATCCTCTTTGGAGCATGGAGGATAGAAAATGGCTAGAGCCGCCCCCCACCCCCCGGGACATCCTCTTTTAGAACTCCAAAGGGCTACCATGCCAATTATTAAAGCACCAATTGACCAAGCCAAATACCCATGCCATGAAAAGATCCAAGTCACCATCGGCTGAGCATTTTCAACTAACCCAAAAATATTTCCCACATGAACAAAAAAATTCCAACAGTTTGATTTCTACAACCAAGGTCCAAGGCTATTTATTTTGAAGGGGGCCGTTTAACAACAGCTGGGAAATTAGTCGGCAAAGAAGACTAGAAAATGTGCGTGATATATTCTCCGGTCGAAGATTTTCAAACATCCATTCTTTACATTTTGCTTCCACATCCAGTCAACGATATAAGCTTTCTCCCTTTGAACATCTTTCTCTCTTCTTCTTAAGCAATAAAAAATTTATTAATCTTCGAAAAACGGGTTACAGAGATTAAACGGACACTGGGCACGACAGCATCACAACGGGCACTGCAACAATCATATGCCATCTAGCACCCCAAAACAAAAACAAAATTCCATGGTTGGCAAAGTTGCCAACGAAAACATTGCAAACAGATTATAAAACACCAAACCTTACAAGCTAGACAACTAACTAATGCAACCCAAAATCATCTCGAGATCGATCTACACAAATATCACCAGCTGCAGCACCATGGCATCCCCTTAGCAGAACCACAAACAGCATCCACATTTGAGCCTAAGGCTCCAATACCCCTGTTGGCAAAACTGCTGCACCTTAATTTTTGCATCATCTGCGAACAATGTCTCAGAAGGCCCGTTTAGCAGCAGCAGAAATAACAGCAGGTGTCAAGAGCACCAGTAATAGGAATCTTATATCCTCATATTTTTTCCCAAACGGCAAAGCTCTAATATCCTCATTTAGTTTTTGAAAAGGTGTGTATGATTAGTGGTGGCTCCATGAATTTGTATTGTGTGTTCAAAAATTACATTGACTCTATTAACTTTATTAACAAATAACACCTACACAAATCTCATGTATTAGTGTGAATAGCACCATCAAAATTCATAAAGAATACTTGCAATTTACAATGGTGCTCGACGACTTTTCAGTTATGTATAAGACAAATGGGCGCATTCATCCACATACATCATTTTGCCAGAAAATTGTGGTGAATAAACTGAAGAAAACCTATTTAAAGATATGCTCTCTTAAATTTTCTTGTTTTCTAGATTTTTCTTCCAAAAAGAAAAATCCATTTATTGAATTAAAATCATTCTATTAATTCCATTTAGTTCTTCATTTCAGTTTTTTTGTTCTCAGTTGATGCTATGTGTCCATTACAAAATTAATGTCAGGAATTTAAACATAAATTCCCATATAGCTATCAAAGAGGATATCATTTTATGGCTAATTATCCCTTTTATCCCCTTAATTTTTCAATCTCTGTCCATTTCGTCCTTAATCTATAAACCCAAATAAGGATTTTGGACGGAGTAGGTCTATTTAAACGCATATAAATCCTCATCTTTTTCATCATGCCCGCATCTAATTAGTTTAAGTTGATGGCCATTAAAAAAAGAGGTTTTGTGTGTATGATTCTTCTGCGGGCAATGAATTTTTTTTTTATCAAGCAAAAGTAACAATTTATTCCAAAAAACTTGAGAGGAATCTAACCAAAAGAATGCGAACAAACAAAAACACCTGAAAGAAACCCAGCTAAAAATACACTCTTACAGCCCAAAAATCTTCGTTTCAGTTGTTTGTCAACTGGTGGGGTTAACACCCAAACACCGTCCTTTGACCGGACAAACTTGGAAAACCCATGTTTGTAAATGGGGGTCAACACCCAAGCACCAGTCTTTGAAACCTACAAAGGCGGGCTAAATTCCGGCGGCGACCAAAAAGGCTGCTTCGTCATTCGACGGCCTAACCGGATCAACCTAGTCAGATCGGTAGTGAAACTTTAGCGTTTCAACTAGTAGATGCAAGGAACCAACGGCCCGTTTGGATGCTGCTATAGGCCCAGGGATTATTTTTCCCCCCTTTACAAGACCGGGGGCCCACGCGTTGCCCCCGTTTGGGAGCCACAAAGTGGGGGGTTTTCCACAACACCGTTTCTTGGCTAAGACCGGAGAAAGGGGGCATCGGCGGTCTTAGCTTCGGCTAGGGTTGGAGCTGTCCATAAGTTATCCCCCCTAATCCCCCTTCAAACTAGACGATTTCACCTCTCCTTATCCCCCTTCTCTCACCTCCAGCTTCCCATTTCTGCCGCCCACCATTGTGGTTTCGTTTACCAGAGCAGTGGCGATTTGGTGGCGATTTGGTGAGTGCAACCGATTTTAGCCTCGATTAAGTCAGGTATGAGGTTCTATTAATCGATTTTAGCCTCGATTTGTTATGTGATTCGTTTTTTTGTTGATTTTCGAGTACGGATGTGTGGGTTTTCTCTTCTACTTGTGATTTTGTGTTCTCCATGGAATGGGTCTGTACATGTTTTTGGTTTCTGATTTTTTATTATCTGTTCCAAGAAACGGCCAACTACATCGTCCTCCTCAAGACCCAGGTCTTGATTTTGCAGAGACCGTAGATTTTTATGGGTCGAATCAAAATGCTGCTATATAGAGAGATTAGCCAACGACTTCCCAGATTATATGATGAAGACGACTCTTTATTTTTGATTTCTTGTTTTCAATTTTTGATTTTTTAGTTTTTAGATTTTAGTTTTGCTATGGGTTGTGCGACTGCCAGAGAGAGAAGGTTTTTATTTTTAGTTTTCAGATTCTTAGACTGCCAGAGAGAGATAGCAACTGAAAACACAAATCAAAAACAGGAAAAAGAAAAAAGAGGCTTTACCCTCTTCATTAATCCCATTTACAAATGTTTGTGTTTTTGGTTTAATTTTTGGGTTGATCACGTTCAAGCCTCCTTCTAAAAAGTTTTGATAAGATAAAACACACATTCACACTCATATGTTCACTAGTATCAACTATTATTCACAACTTTACGGTACTGCCCTAATTTTAAGCTAATACATAGAGCCCTCAGTTAAGCTAATGGATGATACATACACAACTATACCAGCAAAACAGAGTAATTGATGAAGAAGAGGTCTATCATTTCTTGAGAATGTTCTTCCTAGTGAATGTTGATGTAGTTAATTACTAACA
>BPLS01000490.1:52101-72680 GCA_019656275.1 Rhododendron kiyosumense | reverse complement strand
AATGGAAAGGGTAATTTTGTCAGGCACTATTTCCCTTTTTAAATGTAATGGACTTTATGCCTTATTAAATACATATTAGTGGACCTAGTGGGTTAGAAACATGCTATAGTAGACCATAGGCCAATTTTTTATTTAAGGATATGCTCTCTTAAATTTCTTGTTTTCTAGATTTTCCTTCCAAAATTAAAAGAAAAATCCATGTATTGAATTAAATTCATTCTATTAGTTCCATTTTATTCTTCATTTCAGTTTTTTTGTTCTCAGTTGATGCTATATTTTTGTCTCTTAAGAAAATTAAAGTCGGCAATTTAAACATAAATTCCCATAGTTATCAAAGAGTGTCGGTACCCTTTTCCGACGAATTTTATATCGTTTATGGCTAATTTTCCCTTTTATCCCCTTAATTTTTCAATCTCTGTCCAATTCGTTCTTAATCTATAAACCCAAAGGATTTTGGACGGAGTAATTCTATATAAACGCATATAAATTCTATCTTTTTCATCATGCATTCATGCCCGCACCTAAGTTTAAGTTGATGGCCACTAAAAAAGAGGTTTTGGCCTCAGATCGCAAGTGCAAAATGGGAAAAAAAATCAGATTTTGAGAAGATAAGTGGATTCCGGGGCTTCCAAATTTCTATCTTACCTCCACCAAGCCTTCTGGAGATGGAATTGAAAAGGTGAAGGATGTGATTATTGCAGAAGGTAGGGGCTGGGATAAAGTGAAGTTGAGGCAAATTGTTTCCAAGGAGGAGGCAGATGCCATTTGAAAGATTCCTATTTTGAAGTTTCAGAGAGAGGACTTGTTGGTTTGGCATTATACCTCAAATGGAGAATATTCTATAAAATCGGGCTACCATGTGGCAAATCAAGAAAGGACTAAAGATAAAGGGGAGAAGCCTTCAACCTCGTTGGTGATCAATACAAATTTATGGGCTATCATTTGGAAGTTGAAGGTGCCCCACAAAATTAGGCATTTCTAGTGGAGAGCTTGCAGCAATAGTTTAGCCACCAAAGAAAATCTGCTCAAAAGAAGGTGTGGACAATCTCAGATGTGCCCCATTTGTAACCAATTTGATGAAATTGTTGAACATATGCTCTTTGATTGTCATTGAACTCGTGCGGTTTGGTTTGGGAGTAACGTTCAGTTGAATGTGGGGTAGGGGCACCTGACGTCGGTGATCAGATGGACTTCCCAAGTAGTTGATCAGTTTAAGAAGGAGGATGCGATGAATTATTTGGAACGGGTAGTCTATATAGCATGGTACATTTGGAAGCCACGAAATGAGGTAGTTTTCAATTCTGGTCTTCCTAATCTAGAGTGGACTATGAGGAGAGCCCTTGAGGCTTTTCAAGAATTTTCAGATGTAGCGGTGCCTTCCCGTTTCCACATGGATAACCCAAATGTTGATGACTTTATTTCCCAATGGAGGGCTCCGGAAAATGGGTGTTTTAAACTAAATTGTGATGCAACAGTGGAGAAGAATGGAGAGGAGGCGAGTGCAGCAGTTGTAATCAAGGACAGCAAGGGCATCCTAGTGAATGGTTCAACTGGTTTGATTAACATTTTGTGGCCCCTTCAAGGGGAATTGGTGGCTATTCGCCAAGCGTGAGGCATGATTTCATATTTGGGATATCAAAATGCGATAGTTGAGTCGGACTCTCAAGTAGCCATCAAGTGGAGTGTATCCGAATTGGTCCCTCCTTGGGAAGTCTCTGCAGTGGTTTGGGACATCAGGAGGATGAGAGAAGATTTGAACATCAAATTTGGATGGATAAAGAGGACGGCTAACAGGCTCGCTCAAGTGGTGGCTAATAAGGCTTTGAAGGGTCTGCTTCCTAGAGATTGGGTGGTGATGCCCCCAAATTTTGTTTCCTCTGTTCTAGCTAGAGATTCTCTTCTTTTTGTGTAAGCCTTGTGGGCGTTTCTGATTATCAAAAAAAAAAAAAAAATTATACGTATGATTTTATTGTCAGCTACAACTAAAGAATACACGTGGTGGTCTAAGGCTCGGACTTGGGGGTTTACTTTATTCTAATGTCTTAGGTTTGAAAATTCTTAGTAGCTATCAATTCTTTTAAGGCCAGTCATACGAAACTTCATTACAAGAATTGAGCCTACTAAGCTAACAAAAATCCAAAAAAATGAACAAAACACACAAAACGAAGAAGAAAAAGAAAGAAAATTATAAATGTTTACAAGAATGGAGCTAAGGCTCCGTTCCGGAAAAGAAAATAGGTACTTATTTTTTAAGAAGTCGATTTTAAGCTCAAAAATCATGTGCTTATGCAAATAATTTTTCTATCAATATAGATCTTGTTTGATAGATTTCATTGAGATCTTTAATATGGTGCAAAAAAAATTTGAAAAATTATTTTTCATTTACATTATTTTTGAGTTTGAAAATATGAAATAAATACCTATTTTTTGGAGTAAATTACACTAAGCCCCCCTCAACTAACCTTCGTTTTTATTTAACCCCCTCAGACTACAAAATCCGACATCGTGCCCCCTCTAACTATCCAGAGTTGACACTTAACACCCTTTTGTTAGGTCTCCGTCCATATGGCAAACGGAAAAAGGCAGTCAACTTAAATGTGGTGTTTGGATCGAGTACCTATGCACGTCGGATGCCGTTAATTCCCACATTGGCCCACTCAGTTTTTTTTTTATAAATTTTTTGACGGCTCGAATCAGCTATCCGGTGGCCATTGGTGCATTTTCCCTACAATACCATCGGTACCAATATCATTTTTGTTAATTTTTCGCTTTAGAGCTCTTGTTGATTAGCCCTAAGATATTTGGTTGTATGAGAGCCCTAAAGTCAAAAATTAACGAAAATGGTATTGGTACTGATGGTATCGTAGGGAAAATGCACCGACGGCCACCGAATGGCTGATCCAAGCCGTCTAAAAATTAAAAAAAAAATATCGAGTGGGCCAGCACGGGAATCAACGGCATCCAACGTGCGTAGGGTGCTCGCTCCAAACACCCCATTTAAGCTGATGTTGGATTTTATAGTTTGAAGGGATTAAGTAAAAATACAGATTAATTAAGGGGGCTTAGTGTAATTTACTCTATTTTTAAGAAGGTGATCTGGAACAGCTTTAGCTTCGTCAACAAATGGTCAGAAATTCACCTCCGCCGGTCCGCCCACCTCTGCTTGCTGTAGCCAAACCGAACCGGAACTGAACCGGTGCTTCGACGATACTCGGTTGAATCATCGGGGCCGCGAAGTGTTCGTAGTTCGGGTGAGACGAGGAGTGGTCCAGTGGAACCGTTCATCAACTGAACGGGAAGGAGGTGGCGGAGGTGGCGGCGAAATAGGGTTTGGAGAGGAGTCCTGCTGTGTGTCATTATCCTCGATGCCGCTGCTGTAGCCGGTGAGATTGCCATTTCCTCTCTCTCTCTCTCTCTCCCCATCACGCTTTCTCTCTATATATATACGCGTGTGGTTGGGTTTCTTTGAAATGGAGTGGAGGCGGGCGATTGACTGGGGAGGAGGAAATGGAGGGTTTAGCCAAGCCAACTGCCTGGTGTTTGCTGAGGTTGCGTTCCCATCAAAATCCCACCTCTGCCCACCTCCGCCTGCTGTAGAAAATCAAGTACGCAGTCAATGAATCATCAATACACGTCACTAGACCAGTAGCCGCCTCCAACAATCCTACTCTCAGTACAGGTAACAAATTGTCTACTACTCCTATATTTGCTTTGTACTTCTGTGTAAAACGCCTACACTGCCCATCTTGATTGAAATCTTTTGCCCGCCATCTGTTCGACAAAATATGCCTTCCGAATATTAGGCTTTCAGGCTGTAGCACAATCAGCCTTTTCGAGAGAGCGAGAGAGGTGTAACCTAACATAACCTCACCCTGTTTTGGTCATTAAGTTTTAGGGGAGCCATGTTTTTGGTGAGAGAGAGAGAGGGGGGTGTAACCTAACATAGCCTCACCCTGTTTTGGTCATTAAGTTTTAGGGGAGCCATGTTTTTCGTAGTTTCAATACTGCCTGAAGGCCATAGTTTGATTACTATTCTGGGGACATACCACTGTCCGGTAATTCTCCCAAACACGCAGATATACCAATATGCTAGGTCTACAACTGACAGAGAGCAGAGATAGTAAAAACACCTTGCCACATCGGAAGAGGAAACACGACATGCATAACACATATCACATATCAGAAATCACGGTTGGGAATTCTCTGGTGGTCAAAACACAAATTCCATCGCCAAATTCCCCTTGGGACGGCCACCAAACTAAGTCACAATCCATTGGTAAGTACTTTAATAGGAGTTACTGATTTCAGATCTACAATTTGCATACAGTGAAATGTATATACTTCAAAAGATTTCTGTACACTTGATTTTTGGTACCGACAAGCCCCTCCGTTCCACCAAGCCCTCAAAACTTGTTCACTTTTCAAACTGCCGAGGCATTGGAATTCCGCAAAGAACTCTGCACTTACGCATTTTGCTTTCAAGTGTATAAATTTAAGTAATTTTTCAAATTTGCATTATTTTCCTCATTTTTGAAGTGAGAACTTCAAAAAATAACTATTGCTTATTCTTGGATGGAATCCAACACAGGGAAAGCGTTACGTCAGTTGGTGTAATTTCGGAAAATTGCTCTGCCACTTCACATTTTGTGGAGTGAATATATTACAGGTCCAACCAATAATTACAGCCTACAGATACATATACGTGTAATTATGTAAACAAGTCTAGCTAAGATGCCTTAAAGACCCCATGCAACTTCCAAACTAAGAAGCACGGGTACAGTTAACAAGGCACTCAACAGTTGTAAATAAATTGAGATACAAACACGGCAGGGGTGTAACGCCCCTATTTTCAAAGATGTTAATTAAACATTTTTCCCAATTCTCCAAAAATGATTTAATTAAAAGGAACGATTAACTTCATTAGCAGTGGAATTAATAATTAAAGTACATCATAATTGATCTTAGTGAGATTACTTCATAGCGAAAATACTTAGTTCTGAAATTAAAATTACATTGATTGTAATGAAAGTACACAACGGTATTGAAACAGAGCCTCTAGGGGTTTGGTTCCGGCCTTCAGTTGGCTCTTCTTCAAAAACGACATAATCAACATTAAGACCACAAACGACATATTTTAGCGAGCCTCTAGGTGGGTCATTGTCACTTCATTGATGCTCGGAGAACTTTGAGCCGGCGAACGTTCATGCGTCTCTTTGGAACTCCTCTCAATATAAAATCCAGGTTGCTTGGGTTGGGGCAAAGTTACAATATCTGAAACCAACATTAAGACCACAGACGACATAGTTGGCCTGTCTTCGGCGCATTTCTGCACGCATAGGAGACCAATCTGTATACATCTCAACACCTTAGACATTGAAAATGAACCCTCCATCACTGGATCAATTAATTCAAAAGCCTTTCCGTCGATCCAAAGTTTCCATGCCTGAAAATGGCTCAATATAGTTAGAAATCAAAAATCGAAAAATATGGGGTTGGTGAAAAGGCTATCAGGTTCTTTGTCTTTGAACTTACATGTCCAAGAAGGTTTAGATCATGGTCGTCGTGATGGAATTTTCTATTCATTTTGCCACTCATTATCTCCAAAACTATTACTCCAAAGCTAAAAATATCTGATTTTGTTGAAAATAGGCCATCGATTGCATATTCGGGAGCCATGTAACCACTGCATAACATTACAAACAGAAATGAAAATTTGGTGCTAAAAGTTATTATGCATAAAACTAGGAACATGACTTAGATTACATACTAAGTTCCGACCACCCTTTTTGTTTTTGCAGATGATTGAGCACCTCCAAAAGCCCTAGCCAAACCAAAATCTGAAATTTTGGGATTCATCTCACTATCAAGTAGCACATTGCTAGTTTTAAGATCCCTATGAATTACTCTCAATCTCGAATCTTGATGAAGATAAAGAATCCCCCTAGCTATCCCAATAACGATATCCAGGCGCTTACTCCATGTGAGCAATTTGCTTCGTGTTATTTCTGCAATTCATGAAATTCATCACACGTTTTACTAGTTCATTTCTTGGTCATATAATGAGACAAACTTCTGTGAAATATACTTTCCAATTGATCAAGTATGGCTTCCTAAGAAGAAGAAAAGAGAGAGGAAGGTTTGTTGGGCAAACCAAAAATGAAGGAATCCAAGCTTCCATTAGGCATGTACTCGTAAACTAGCATTCGTTCTTCTCCGAGGATGCAACTTCCCAAAAGCCTAACTAGATTACGGTGTTGAAGTTTGGCAATCAAAATAACCTCATTTTTGAATTCCTTCAAACCTTGTTTGGAGTCCCTCGAAAGCCGCTTGACGGCTATGTCTTTTCCGGTTGATAAACGCCCCTGTGTTAGTCAACACAAGAGTCAATTTCGTAACGACTACTTTGTTAAGCCCTCAACTTTTAGCTCTCTTTTAGAGAATTTTAATCATTCCACTTTTTTATGGATTCAATCATAAAAACAAAATTACCTTGTAAACAAAGCCGAAACCCCCTTGTCCAATTTTATTTGTATCAGAAAAGTTGTTAGTTGCCCCTACAATGGTGACCATATCAAAGATGGGCAATTCTATGTTTTCTTCATCACTGTCTTGAATGTCTATCCCTGCATCAATAATCGAGGAAAACAATAAAATATGAAGCTAAATGAGTTCTATACACGGTGAACCCGAAATGAGGAGTGATAAGCCTGCCTTTCAACCACATCAAAGGTGACTCTTGTTTCTTTTTCGATAACTAAGTACAAAAACCGACGATCCAACTACTGATGGAAAACCAAATTCTTTCGAAACAGTTACATGGTCCTTCATTGGGAGTGATAAGCCTGCCTTTCAATCAAATCATATGCCAGCCTTTCAACCACTTGTTCTGTACGACTTTTCAGTGTGTTTTTTCTGTTTGTATAGCATTATTCAATCGTGCTTTAGGTTTCTATGCAACCAAATCATAAGTTAAGTACAAAGGCTTAAGAAAACAAAGTAAGAAATGCAGTTTAATTGCTTACCTCTTCTTCGCTTCTTCATCCCCAACCAACCTACTAAAATGATAAATAGGAGTGATGTTAAGACAACTGATGCCACCACAACAGTCACCTTCTTTTGCTTTAGTCTCCTTGATTTCCTACGTCGAGCTGAATAAAACAAAAACATTGGACATTGATTCATCAAATCACAAATTTACTCATAATCATTTGCACAAACCATAATGCTATGGTTGATTTTAGATGCTTCTTGCCTATAATGTTATTGGAAAATCTTTGAGTTAGACTGCCTTTGTTGTTTCCTGTTGCCTCTGATAGTAAAGTTTGCCCTATGTAACCTTCGTAATCCCAGTTGTTTTTGCATTTTAGTTAAATTAAATAGCCTTAGGCTTTCAATTGCAGAACAGTGTTAGTAAATGTAAAAGGCTATTTTATTGGAATTTGTGTAAAGAATCTTGAATTAGAATGGTGTACTTTTGGGTTTTTTTGGGTACGTTATGGAACAATTGGGTTTAGGACAGGAATAACAAACTATGCTCCAATTGTTGGCCGGGATAAGTGGCACCATTTTTGTTGCCCTAGCTAGTGAACCCCAAGTGGGATAAGAAAGCAACCGGTATAGAAAAAATGACATACCTAATTCAACCGCATCAACACGTACATACAAGTCTAGTCCACCATCAGGGAACCTTCTCATGTACCTTCTCACATCCATCAAATTTTCATACCAAGTGATGCAGTTCGCTCTCTCTCGTCCTCCTGCTTCGCGCGCATAAGCCAAGCAAGAACAGTTTCTCAAGCACTCATCCTTACACTCATGCTCGCTCCGGCTCATCAACAAACGTGCCTTGGACGTATCCGGAATTTGTGCATTCGCAACCTTAACAAACCCTTCTCCATTTCCACACATGGAAAGTTCCTCAGGCTTCTTGATGCACCCGCTTGATGCATCACGCATGTACCACTCCTCTGCTGACCTGGGCTCATATCCTGGAAGGCACGTGCACTCAAAATCTTGCCCGTTGTTAAAGTCGCAGTAACCATAAGCACCACACCGGCCATAAGCAGCGCATTGGTCTCTAGGGACCGAAAAGAACTCAACCCATCTACCGACCCACGTCACTAATTTTAAAGTCCCCAATTCATCCACGAACACTGTCGACCGGTTCGACGCATTGCCCAGGGTGTAAGACGTATAAACTTCATCGCGATTGTTAATCACTTGGGTTCCATAGAAAAAGGAACTTGTCATGATCTCAGTTTTAGCAATCTTAGGAGGTTTTAACCATGCAGATGCGGGTATCCGCCAGATTCGGGTTGAGCCCTTGAATAGTATCCACTGGGGCAACTCATTCGGTTCAAATCGCAAGGAGTATTCTCCTGTACCGGGGTCGTCTCTCGACTTCCACGATGTGAGAAACCGTTCAAGACCGGCCCTCCGATCCAACCCAAGCTTCATGTTTGGCAACAGGTTATTCGTAGGATAATCAAAATTTTGCCAAACAACACCACCACTTCCACTATCTCCTTGGAACAACACCAAATTCCCCGAATCTAAGAGTCGAGCTGAATAAGAAACTGCTGATACATTTGTCTGCCAAACTGTATGATTTCGGGTATTGTCATAGATGACAAGGTTTCCATCCCGGTTGAGGGATAGAACTCCAGAGGTACCGTTGATTCCGCTATCCCTATTGGTGACCCAAACGACAGTTTGTTCCGGAATCTTGTTATACCATATTCCAACATACCTGCGACTGGAATTTCCTGGGCTGAAAAACCCCAGTGCGAAGGTTTCACCACTGGACACCAAAACATTGCCGTCTTTGATGGATTGGGCGGGAGTTAAGGTGTCAATGGAAGTGCAAAATTTGAAGAAAAGAAATGGAAGCAGTAAATTGAAGATCCATTTTTCGGGAAACATCGATTTGGTTTTTGATCTACTTTGAAATTGAGGCACACTACTGAACGGAAAACTATGATATTAGTATAGCTGAAGGCCAGAGTCAAATTTTGCTGGTTTCTGAAGTAGTATGGTCTTGTAATTGTGTTCGGCTTCTTAATGTAATCATCGTTTACATATGCAGGACAGTCAATGGTATTGACTTTGAAGGTCCTTGATTGTTAAAACGTTTACCCCCCCTGTTTTTTTATCTTTTGGTATTAGGGATGCAAACGAGCCAAGCCAAGCTTTGTTGTGTTCGAATTGGCTCATTTATGATCCAAAAACTCGAGCTCGACTTGGGTATTAACGAGCTGAGTCAGATTCATCCACTAAATGAGCCTTTTTATAAAAGTCGGGCCGAGTTTTGGAGTGTTAAGTTCAGTTCATATACTAAACGAGCCCAAAACTCAAGCTCGAGTTCGGCTCGACTACTAAACGAGTCGAGCTGAGCCAGGAGTTGCTCGTGGTTCATTTGCAGCCAATACAATCTGAATTCGATCACAAAAAATCCAATCTGATGATCCATTGATCCAAATTTGTTCATCCCAGCAGATCGGATTCTGATGTTATAGTATACTATAATTTCAAGTAATGGATTTTGGGGCTTATTTCTCTCGATTTTTGTCACGCTTAATTTGATGGTAACTCATTGTATTTATGTGTTTGATCCCTAAAAGTTGTTTTGAAGAGGACCGTTGATGACAAACGGCTGGGAAATTAGTCAACAAAGAACACTTGAAAATGTGCGTGATAGGAGTATATATATTCTCCGGTTAGACCAAGATTGCAAACATCCAGTCAACAATATGAACTTTCTCCCTCCGAAGAACTTTCTGTCACTTTTTTGTGATGAAAACTAATAATATGAGTGCAATAAATCAAAACTCAAAATCTAGAAATCGATGCAACAAAATTGGTGATCAAGGCTAGTATGACACTCTGTGCTTAAGACAAATTTGTCCCCGCTACGGTGCATCTAGTTTGCATGAACTTCTATCTCTCAGCACTACTTGATCGAACTCCCACAGAAGTAGCACTAGCATCAATCGGTGAGTCTGTTGAACCTCTTTGTATTTTGTACTCTCTCATTCGAAAGTGAATGAAAAAAATGATATATATAGACTAATTGGTGACTCTACCAAAGGTAACCTAAGGAAGGGGGACCTTTGTTCATAAAAGATGCGTCTGTCCACAATGAACAGGTACCAGTCAAAAGATGCGACTCCAAATCAAATTAATTTACCTTCACATTTAAAATTAAAAAATTATATCCTATAATATTATTTTCCAACACTTTCTTTCTTCATTTTTTTTTAATATATATATCAGTGGGTTGCAGCGATTAAATAAACACTAGGACGGTATCACAAATATACCCAGGGATTACGATCATATGTCATCTAGCACCCAAAAACCAAAACAAAATTTCATGGTTGGCCAATGGCAGGGAAGGAAAATTAATGCCTAGCAATGGCCATTCCAATGGAGACTTCTGTTGCACATGAAACAAGTCATTCTTGTCATTTCTCTCTGTGGGTCTAATTTAAGAGATGGTCAATTTTTGATAATTTGAGACCATCCAAGATAGCTTACTATTGCATCCAGATAGTACATTTTTCATAACAGTTTTGATAGCTATCGCCCATTAGATGGTGAATAAGGCACATATAATGTCAATGAAGTTAGTACTATTACAATACATATGACGTATACTGATACATGTCTACAAATATCGATATATATATCGTAGGGTACCAATACACCTTTTATATATACATTCTTTACATCCTAACTATTTTCATATCTGGTATTGAATCGAAGGAACAACTTCTTGAAACTTTGGCAATCGATTAATATGGATTTGAAGGAGCGTAGAGCCGCTCTAGAAGACCAAAGTGACAGCAACTTAAGAGTAAGTTTTGTTGGACAGCGTTCCTAACCTTCCATTGCATTTTACATATGCGAAGATGTCCGCATACGCTCTGATACCATGTCAAAAAGGTGAAAAGCTAAAGCATTAGAGATGGGAGAGAGGGGGAAGGATGAAGGTTGGACAACAAATAATCAGAGAAAATACTTTGGAGCTGGAAATTGTAGATCGAGTTCAAGACCAACATAAGAGGAACAGATCAACTGTCACCTTAATGGAAAATATACCAGAGGAAATGGATGAAGAAGCTTGACTAAATTTGCACATTTCCATCTTCATGTATGGTTTACCTGATGCCATGGGACCTACTCCTAAGGAGACTATCCAAAACTCTGAGGAACACCTTGTTCCATTGGGATGGATCTTGAAACTATAGTGCATATCACCCTTATCTGCCAAATGTTCAGACAGAGCATGTCATGAAATGCCATAGTTAGGGTTTCAAATCAACGATAGTGGTTTCCATTGGCTGACCTTACAACAGGTTTTGCTAGGATACCCTAATCCACGCAAATAGAAGCTAAATGAAGAATTTTAAGGTAGAGATAAACCGGCCCACACAAGTTACTAAACATTGAATTAAAATCAGAGAGGTCAAAACAAAAATATATAGGACTGATATCTTGATTAGTTATCCTTTTCCATATCAAAAATATTTTAGCAAGCCTCCAGGTGGGTCATTGTGACTTAATTAATGCTAGGAAAAATTTGAACCGGTGAACATTCATGGTCTCTTTGGAACTCCTCTCAATATAAAAGCCATGTTGCTTGGGTAGTTGGGTTGGGGCAAAGCGACAATATCTTAAACCAACATTAAAACCACAGATGACATAGTCTGCCTGTTTTCGGGGCATTTTGCAAACATAGGAGACCAATTTGTACACATCTCAACACCTTATACATTGAAAATGAACCCTCCATCACTAGATCCATTAATTCATAGAGGTTATCGTTTTATGGCTAATTCTCCCTTTTCCCCCTTAATTTTTCAATCTCTGTCCAATTCGTCCTTAATCTATAAACCCAAAGAAGGATTTTGGACGGAGTAATACTATATAAACGCATATAAATTCTCATCTTTTTCATCATGCCAGCACCTTCAGTTCAAGTTGATGGCCATTACAAAAGAGGTTTTACATGAATGATTTTTCTGTTGGCAATGAAACTTTAACGTCTTCAACTAGATGTAAGGAACCAAGGTAGTAAAAACTAAGAATATAGAAGGTGGTGTAAGGCTCAGGATTTAGGGGTTTGCTTATTTTAATGTCTCAAGTTCGAAAATTCTCAAATGCTATAAACTCAATTGGGACCAATTCATACGAAGTTTTTCTTCTTTAATTGGGCTCCCCGCAAGTGATCAGTAGGCTTAGGCCCCAAGATTAGTTGAGATACCTATAATAGCATCCCCATTGTAATAAGCAAATGAGTATGGATAAAAAAATTTAACAACAATGCTTAAAAACACCGCACATTGTAATAAGCAAAGTTACAACTCTTTTACTATCAAATAACCAAATTTCACTCATTCCATAACCTAACTTAACAACTTTTACCAATAACCAAAACTCAATAATTCAAAAACACTCCACATTAGAATCTTCTAATAATTTGGTCAGGTGTGTGATTGGAACTCGTTTGCGATTGGATAAATGTATATTGTGTATTGTAGGGGGGGGGGGGGGGGTTTGGTTTGGAATGCAAAAATAACTAATGTGAACATAGAAATTGTTAAGTTTGATTATGAAGTGACATATTTTTGTTATTGATTTTGATTTTTACCATTGCGGATGCTCTAAGCTCCAAACTTGAGTTATATAAGGTGAAAAATCACGGCGAGGGGTGGCTACATCGCTTCGTCAACAAATGTTCAGAAATGCCAACCTCCACAGGCACAGACACTGCCATGGAGCCAAGCCAACTGGCTGGTTGTTGCCGAGGTTGCGTTCTCATCAAAATCCCACCTCCGCCCACCTCTACTTGCTGTAGAAAATCAAATACGCAGTCGAGGAATCAATATACGTCACTAGCCGCCTCCAACAATCCTAATCTCAGAACAGGAAACAAATTGTCGACTACTACTAATATATTTGCTATGTACTCCTGTGTAAAACACTCTCCCCTGTGGGCCTGCGCATCTTGATTGAAATCTTTCACCCACCATCTGTTCGACAAAATATGCCTTACGAATATTAGGCTTTCAGACTGTAGCACAATCAGCCTTTTTGAGAGAGAGAGAGAGAGAGAGAGAGAGAGAGAGAGAGAGAGAGAGAGAGATTGTCAAACCTTATAGTACTCCAAAAGGACCTGGAACCATATGGAAAGTTAAAATAATGGATGAACAAGTACTTAAATTATGCAATTATGCAAGCCCAGCTAATGGATCCTTACAAAAGACTTCACGATAACAGCTTTTGTTCCCCAGCATTATGCATCACAAGTGCTTTTAACAGCTTCCGTTTTAATCTGTAGTCTACTAGGGATCAACTATATAGTCGATACAAGCATAATTACCATCAGGTATCCATAATACGAATTGAAACATAATTACATAAACAGAATTTACAATGAATTCGTGATTAGTAGCGTCGAGTGGCATCCCGGGACAGTCCTAACCTCATAGGTCTCAGCCTGCGTCAAATAATAGGGTACCAGTATCTTTATTATACAGCTTTACTGCTACATGGAGTCAAATAATAGGGTACCGGTATTTTTATTAGACAGCTTTACGACTACATGGAGTTAACTCGAAAGATTAGTCTTAGAAGCTTACATATTTTGTGTTCTTGACCTTACTAATGCAGTTGTCACATCCATCGGGTGAATCTTGAGTTTATAAATGGAAGCCAAGGCAAATAGAACTCTAATTTTAGACATTCTTGCTACAGTGCATTGGTATCGAAGTAATCAGTATCTACCTTTTGGGTAAAACTCCTGGCAACTTTGCATGCCTTGAACTTTTCGATGATTCCATCGACCTTTATTCTCTTTTCAAAAATTCATTTGCAGCCATTTATATCAATGCTTAACACATATTTGCGAAACCGAGCTAAGGAAGGTCTAAATAATACTGGTTGAACGCAACCGAGCTCATATATATCAATGCTCGACACATATTTGCGTCTTGATCATCCACCATGGAATGAAGTTTTTTTCTTCTGTTTATAGAAAGGCGCTCGCCAACCTTCAAATATACGTGAGAGATGGTATTCTCAAAAAAATTTCTTTTGAAATCCTCATCGGGAGCGATTCTGCTTGTGAATAATATTTTAGCGAGCCTCTAGCTAGTTGAGTCATTGTCACTTCATTGATGCTGGTAGGACTTTGAGCTGGAGTATGTTCATACGTCTGTTTGAAACTCTTTTCAATGTAAAAGCCAGGTGCCTTCGGCTCGGACAAAGTTAGAGTATCTGAAACCAACATTAAGACCACAAATGAAAAACTTATCTAGCCTACTTTCCAACCAAATTAGTTTTGACTCCAATATTATGTATTCATTAAAAGATATGGCAAATTTGCCCTCAACGGGTCGAAACATAAGTTATTTTTGGTATAATCCTTGAATCACTCTTTTTTAAACCGAATGGAAACCTATTTTATATCGTTAAAGAAGGTATTCAAAGTACTAAAAATGGTGGGTTCTAACCAAAAAGATTATAGGTTTTGGTTTAAGAGAAGTTGGTCAAAAGTAAACCAATTCAAAGACTAAAACATGTTTTCGCGCCCTTCCGCTCTTTCTATTTTTTGTTCGGTACTCGCAATCCTAGTTCTATGGTATTCTTTTATTTCTTAAGAGTTTGAGAGAGTTGATAGTGCTTTCCACACTTCATCAAAGCACATAAAACTTGTTAATCATTGGGATTCGCCTGACGAGATTTATACATTTACGATGCCAATTTTTGGTGTCGACGCCCCCAACAAAATTTAGTGTCTATGACTAAATTTTATTGTTTATATGATTGGATTCCACAATATTGTAATACTTTGAAAATCCACTCTATCGATATATCATAGGTCTTTATCCAATTTCAGATGAGGAAGATGCAATCTTTTTACCGAAATGATTAACTTTTCGACTCATTGAGGGTAACAAGGTCATATCTTTTGATATGCAAACATTTTAGATTCAAACTAGTTGGGTTAGAAAGAACACTCCACAAGCTTTTAAACGGTTCAAACCTTGCAAAAATCGAAGTTCAGGAGTGTCCTGGACAAAACCACAAAGTTTGAGTAATTGTGGAGTCTTAGTGCGCCCCAGGCGCGCGCCATTGCGCCCCAGGCGCATCCTTGAAGTTTTAAAAACCGACCAAATTTTGCGGTCTTGCCACGGACACTCCCGAACTCCGATTTAAACATTGTTTGAACCGTTGAAAATCTTATCTTGCCTACTTTCCGACCAAATTAGTTCTAACTCCAATATTATGTATTCATCAAAAGATATGGCAAATTTGCCCTCAACAGGTCGAAAAATAAGTTATTTTTTGAATAATCTTGGAATCACTCTATTTTAAACCGAATGGAAACCTATTTTATATCGTTAAAGAAGGTATTCAAAGTACTAAAACGTGGAGGGATTTAACCAAAAAGATTATAGGTTTTGGTCTATGAGAAGTTGGTCAAAAGTAAACCAATTCAAAGACTAAAACATGTTTTCGTGCCCTTCCGCTCTTTACAATGCCAAATTTTGGCTACTACTACAATAATATATATGCGTCATACTAAGGAGATTCACAAAGATCACGGTTTTCTGGAAAGTGTGATAAAAAGTGGTGCTTAAATTTTTTTATCTCAGTTAGAGTCCAAAACTGAGATAAAAAGTGGATTTTAGCGCGAAATAAAAGACCTCTCTCTTGCGGTGAGATAAAAGAAAAACAACCTCACCCTTGCGGCGTGATAAAAGATTTTAGGGCGGAAAAAAATGAGATAAAAGATCTTGCTCTTGTGGCGAGCTAAATGAAAAAAGATCTCACCCTTGTGGTGTGATAAAAAAGAGAAAGATTTCATCCTTGTGGCTTGATAAAAGATTTTAGGGCGGAAAATAATGAGATAAAAGATCTCGTTCCTGTGGCTAGATAAAAGATCTCGTTCTTATGGCAAGATAAAAGAGAAAAGACCTCACCCTTGTAGCGTGATAAAAAACTTTAGCATGGAAAAAAGTGAGATAAATGATCTCACTCTTGCAATGAGATAAAAAACCAACCCATTTAGGCGCGCAGTCTGAATTTTCACGTGGGCAGGCTGATACTCATTTAGGTAAGCTTTGAAAAGTTATGTGAGAAAAATGATGTCGTTTAAGAACTTTGAAAAGTTCTTTTTTTTTCTTTTTTACAAAAGGTAAGAACATAAGCCCTAATTACACTCATTTACATTTCATCTTCATCTTCATGCCCAGAGAGAGAGAGAGAGAGAAGGCAAATCCCACAACTGGGTTCCACCAGTGCCCATTGTTTCTTCGACGATGGACGGACTGTTCCACTAGTGCCCAATTTTCACGTGGGCAAGCTATGATCTTTATGGTTTATTGTAGTAGTGAAATTTAGTTATTTCAGATGTTTTTCAAGTATACGTTTGACACATTAGGTAAAAAAAACAATTGTATTATTATGGCTTAGTCTTGTCTAAAAAGAATTAAAATCCAATTGGGAACCCACCATTGAAATATAAGTTCAATATAAACATAAAATCCATGTGAAATGGTTAGTTTATAAAAAAAAAAAATCTAAAGTTTGTCTATAATGTTTCAATCTGCAGGTTGTGATAATTTTCATAAAAATAAAAAGTGCACACTACAACAAAAAATACTATTGTCTACTAAATTTAATAGCTAAAACTAAATTTTTTGCCCAAAGAAAATCCTTTGGTGACCAACAACTAATTTTGATTGCCAAAAGATCTATTGTCATATTTTTAAAATTTTTTATACAATGTTTATATATGTATTTTTATATATTTTAATATCATGTTAATTGCATTTCAAAAAATTTAACAAATTTTAAGGAAATTTTTTTTTTCTCACTTTAGGAAGTAAGTATAAATATTTTTGTTTTCCTAAAGTAACAGAAATTCTTGTCTAGCTTAGTGGTAAGGGCTTGGGAAATCAACAAAGGGTGCATTGGTTTGAAACTTGGCAATGACAAGAAAAAATCACGCGCAACAATTTTCCATCTCAGTTTATGGTGTGAACATTTTAAAATTTCAATCATGGCTATAGACCGTGATCTAAAATGACATACAATCACACCCAGAAAAAATAAACAATCACGCCCAAGAGAAACAATCACGGCATATAATCGTGATAAAAGAGAATGACTTACAATCATACCTAGATCCATCACAGTAGCAGAAACATGATGAAAAACTTACAATCACAACTAATAACTGTGATCTTTACAAGTTATTGTAGTAGGTGGTGTCCATGCCCCCAACAAAATTTGGTGCCTACGACTAAATTTTTTTCTTTATATGGTTGTATTCCACAATAGTGTAATACTTTGAAAATTCTCTTTATCGATATATCATAGGTCTTTATCCAATTTCAGGTGAGAAAGTTGCAATCTTTTTACTGAAATGATTTAATTTTCGACCAATTGACCACAAGGTCTTATCTTTCGATATGCAAACATTTTAGATTCAAACAAGTTGGGTTAGAAAAAATACTCCACAAGCTTTTAAACGGTTCAAATCTTACAAAAATCAAATTTCGGGAGTGTCCGGGAAAAAACCGCAAAGATTGAGCAATTGTGGAGTCTTAGGGCGCCCCAGGCGCAATTCTATGCACCCTAGGCACATCCTCGAAGTTTCAAAAACCGAACAAATTTTGCGGTCTTGCCATGGACACTCCCAAACTCCGATTTAAACATGGTTTCAACCGTTGTAAAGCTTATCTAGCCTACTTTCCAACCAAATTAGTTTTGACTTCAATATTATGTATTCTTCAAAAGATTTGGCAATTTTGCCCTCAACAGGTCGAAAAATAAATTATTTTTGGAATAATCATTGATTCACTCTATTTTAAACCAAACGGAAACCTATATTATATCGTTAAAGAAACTATTCAAAATACTAAAAAATGGTGGGATCTAACCAAAAGGATTATAGGTTTTGGTTTATGAGAAGTTGGTCAAAAGTAGAAAAGATATTTTCGCGCCCTTCTGCTCTTTCTATTTTTGTTCGGTACTCGCAGTCCAAGTTCTATGGTAATCTTTTAATTCTTAAGACTTTGAGAGAGTTGATAGCACTTTCCACACTTCATCAAAGCACATAAAACTTGTTAATCATCGGGATTTGCCTGACGAGATTTATACATTTACGAAGCCAAATTTTGGTGTCCATGCCCCCAACAAAATTTGTTATCTATGACTAAAATTTATTGTTTATATGATTGGATTCCACAATATTGTAATACTTTGAAAATCCTCGCTATCGATATATCATTGGTCTTCATCCAATTTCAGATAAGGAAGATGCAATCTTTTTACTGAAATGATTTTCTTTTCGACTCATTTAGGGTAACAAGGTCAAATCTTTTGATATGCAAATATTTTAGATTCAAACAAGTTGGGTTAAAAAGAACATTCCACAAGCTTTTAAACAATTAATTCAAACCTTGCAAAAATCGTAGTTCGGGAGTGTCCGGGACAAAATTCCAAAGTTTGAGCAATTGTGGAGTCTTAATGCGCTCCAGGCGCAATTCTATGCGCCCTAAGAGCATGCCATTGCGCCCTGGGAGCATTCTCAAAGTTTCAAAAACCGACCAAATTTTGCGGTTTTGCCACGGACACTCTTGAACTCCGATTTAAACTTGGTTTGAACCGTTGAAATACTTATCTCGCCTACTTTCCGACCAAATTAGTTCTGACTCCAATATTATGTATTCATCAAAAGATATGGCAAATTTGCCCTCTAGGTCGAAACATAAGTTATTTCTGGAATAATCCTTGAATCACTCTATTTTTAAACGAATGGAAACCTATTTTATATCTTTTGAAGAAGGTATTCCAAGTACTAAAAAATGGTGGGATCTAACCAAAAGGATTGTAAGTTTTGGTTTATGAGAAATTTGTCAAAAGTAGAAAAGATATTTTTGCGCCCTTCCGCTCTTTCTATTTTTGTTCGGTACTCGTAGTCCATGTTCTATGGTAATCTTTTATTTCTCAAGAGTTTGAGAGAGTTGATAGCACTTTCCATACTTCATCAGAGCACATAAAACTTGTTAATAATCGGGATTCGGCTGATGAGATTTATACAATTACGTTGCCAAATTTGGGTGTCCATGCCCCTAACAAAATTTGGTGTCCTTGACTAAATTTTATTTTTTATACGATTGGATTCCACAATATTGTAATAGTTTGAAAATCATCGCTATCGAAATATCATTGGTCTTTAACCAATTTCAGATGAGGAAGATGCAATGTTTTTACAAAAATGATTTAATTTTCGACTCATTGAGCGTAACAAGGTCAAATGTTTTGATATGCAAATATTTTAGATTCAAATAAGTTGGGTAAGAAAAAACACTCCACAAGCTTTTAAATGTTTCAAACCTTGCAAAAATCGAAGTTCGGGAGTGTCCGGGACAAAATCGCAAGGTTTGAGCAATTGTGGAGCCTTAGTGCAACCCAGGCGCGATTCTTTGCGTGCAAGGGGCACTCCATTGCGCCCCAGGCGCATCCTCAAAGCTTCAAAAACCGACCAAATTTTGTGGTCTTGCCACGGACACTCCCGAACTCTGATTTAAACAAGGTTTGGACTGTTGAAAAGCTTTTCTAGCCTACTTTCCAACCAAATTAGTTTTGACTCCAATGTTATGTATTCATCAAAAGATATGGCTATTTCGCCATCAATAGGTTGAGAAGTAAGTTATTTATGGAATAATCCTTCAGTGACTCTATTTGAAACCGAATGGAAACGTATATTATATCTTTAAAGAAGGTATTCAAAATACTAAAAAAAGGAGGGTTCTACCGAAAAAGATTATAGGTTTTGGTTTATGAGAAGTTACTCAAAAGTGAACAAATTGATGGACTAAAACATGATTTCGCGCCCTTTCGCTCTTTCCATTTTCGTTCGGTCCTCGGAATCCTTGTTCTATGCTAATATTTTATTTCGTAAGAGTTTGAGAGAGTTGATAGCGCATTCCACACTTCATCAAAGCACCTAAAACTTGTTAATCATCTGGATTCACCTGACGACATTTCAACATTTACGATGCCAAATTTTGGTATCCATGCCCACAACAAAATTTGGTGTCTTTGACTAAATGTTATTGTTTACACTATTGGATTCCACAATATTGTAATGCTTTGAAAATCATCGATATCGATATATCATTGGTCTTTAACCAATTTCAGATGAGGAAGAGGCAATCTTTTTACCAAAATGATTTACTTTTGGACTCATTGAGGGTAACGAGGTCATGTCTTTCGATATGCAAACATTTTAGATTCAAAATTGTTGGGTTAGAAAAAACACTCCACAAGCTTTGAAATGGTTCGAACCTTGCCAAAATCGAAGTTCGGGAGTGTCCGGGACAAAATCGCAAAGTTTGAGCAATTGTGGAGTCTTAGTGCGCCCCAGGCACATCCTCAAAGCTTAAAAAACCGACCAAATTTTGCGGTCTTGGCACGGACACTCCCGAACTCCGATTTAAACATGGTTTGAACCGTCGAAAAGCTTATCTAGCTTACTTTCCGACCAAATTAGTTTTGAC
>BPLS01000490.1:3939-16304 GCA_019656275.1 Rhododendron kiyosumense | reverse complement strand
TTTGGCCTTATATTTGTTTAATTTTGAATACGTTAAATGAACCGGATCAGATTAGATGTCAGATAATCTAAGGGACATTCAAATCTTTACAATTTTTTCGTCTTTTCTTTTGCTAACACTCCACAAATTCGTCTACAGTTCTTGGATCTAAATACACCTCAATGAATTTTTCACGATTTCATTTTGCGATTACTTTTTTGTGCCTGCGAATCTTCAAACCCTAAATTGTTTTTGTCCATGTGTCAATGCATTCCAAAACATGGTATGATGAGTTTGAAACACGCTTAGCCCCGTTCTGCTTAAGGAAATAAGTACACTTATTTTTTAAATTAAAAGTGATGTAAATGACTTGTCTCATTAAGCGGGAAATAAGTACTTACAAAATAAGAACCTTATCGGAACGGAGCCTTATTTTGGAACAGAATCATGAGAATGAAATCGCATTGAAACACGAGCAATATAGAATTTTTAATTTGATAGCTAAACACACAAAAAGTTATAAGAAAGTTGATTTTTCCATACTTTTCCATCATTTCCGTGCAACTAAATGGGGCCAAAAAGTCCCGATTTTGGTCATGGTTGGAAGGTACACCCTCCGTTCCATATTAAAAGTCAATTACAAAAAGTTGTGCTATTTTTCAAATAAAAAATCAACTATTTCTGTGCATAACTTTTTGAATTTTTTCGCACCAAGTTAAAGTACTAATCGAGATTTTTAATTCAGTGTAAAAAAAATTTCAAAAATTATACACAGGATTAGTTGATTTTTTTGTTTAAAAAATGGCAAAGAGAAAGAGAGTACATGACTCTCAATATGGAACGGATGGAGTAATTCATTCTATTTATGTGTTTTGGAAATTTCAGCTCCCACACACAAAAAAGGGAAACATCACACCACAAGAAAAAGAAGGAACACGAGAAGATTTGTTGGAAAGAGCGAGAGTGAGAGAGATCCACTATACCAACGAAGAGCACGATTGGTATTTTTCAAGAACAACAGCCGCCTACTCCAATTCAAGTATGAGTAGAATTCCATCTGCCAAGAGCCCTTTGTAGAATTTCAAAGAGCTACGTACCATTCCAATTATTAAACCACCAATTGACCAAGCAAATACCCATTGCAATGAAATGATCCAAGTCATTTTCCAACTAACACAAACTTAAATATGTGGACCCACATGAACAAAAAAAAATACTACCGGCCAATAGCTTGATCTCCACAGCCAATGCTAGTAGTCATTTTGAAGGTGACCGTTGATAACAACACCTGGGAATTATTAGTCCGCAAACAAGACTTGAAATTGTGAATGGTTGATATGTTCACCGGTTCAAAATCGTTACATTTTACTTCCACATCCAGTCAACGATATAAAAGCGCTCTCTCTCTCTCTCTAAACAACTTTCTCTCTTCTTCTTTTTCTTTATCAGCAAAAAGGAATTTATTAATCTTTAAGAAATTGGTTACAACAATTACATGGACACCAGGCACGACAACAGCTCCTATACAGCACGACAATCATATGCCATCTAGATAACTAACTAATGCAACCCAAAATCATTTCCAAATCTATGCATATCAGAAGATAAGTCATGGTTGGGAATTCTCTAGTGGACAAACACAAAATCCATCACCAAATTCCCCCTTGTAACGGCCACTAATCTAAGTCGCAACCCATTGGTATGTACTTTAAAAGGAGTTACGGATTTCAAATTCTACAATTAACAAACATTGTAATAAATTTTCCTTATGCTCTATCTGTGGTACTGACCACGTCATTTCATGTCAAAAATATATTTTTAAAACCGAGAATTAACTACTCCTCCGTAGAATAGTGGTTAAAACCGAGTATCGTTCCAACGGAGATAGTATGGCTGAGTTACGACAAATACGATTAATTTTTAGATTAATTCGGGCAAAAGAATTTTGTTGTTTAAATTTGGAGAATTTATTAAATCTAAGAGAATAAATTAAATGAAAAGTTTGTAACGATTGGAGAGAAAATCTAGGGTTCGAATCCACCTCGACTACGTAACCTTAACATGCATGGGTGAGATTAATTATTTGAATCAATAGGGATTATTGT
The DNA here is from genome assembly GCA_019656275.1 of Rhododendron kiyosumense. Classification (NCBI taxonomy): domain Eukaryota; kingdom Viridiplantae; phylum Streptophyta; class Magnoliopsida; order Ericales; family Ericaceae; genus Rhododendron; species Rhododendron kiyosumense. The sequence continues at coordinate 14,220 of BPLS01000490.1, read as the reverse complement.
GAGGGCTTGCAAACCCTAGCAATAATCGTCAAGATAATTATTGAGTTGTTAAAAGGCATAGATTATCCTATAGCACGGACTGTCTTAGAAGTACGGTCTGGCCGCGCACGACCTGTGTTACGAGCATAATCTATCTCAGAACTTCAACTGCAATCGATGAAAACCATTGTATAACTCGTATTTGAAAGCATGCATACAAATGCTCAATAAATTAAAACCATTAAAATCATTCCATTTAATTGAAACGGAAAGGGTTATTAGTTATATAATTGATCCGAATAATAAACCTAAAACCCATACATAAATAAAGTTACTTAGTGCGAAGTTTCATCTTCCCCTAGAGAATGGAGTTAGCCGGCCATCGAAGCTGGAGTTCTCCTCCGTGAAGTCAATGATATGCGCAGCTTCTGTCCTCTGTTCTTCGACAAATCCTCTCTGAAAACGTCATCTCAAGCCAACCCTCCTGCCCTTTATACATTGTGTATAATAACATGTGCCGCAATTACGGAAGGCTGGCCCAACTTTCCCCACAATTTATTTGTTAATTTTCAGTACCAGCCAAGACTAATGTCAATGGGGCCAATCCCCTCTTGAAAGATCATAAACCACGTGCAACCCATAGGCTCAAGAATAATTCTTGATTACCCCTTTTACAATACAATACTGCTCGGGCCCACCACATAAATTGTATTGTTTCATAGCATAACAATTCCATAAGACCTTTTAATTTACACATATTCCCGTCCATCGATCTCCAAGGCCTACAAATACAATAAAGCGCTAAAATATATCCAGTAACAATGTAAAGGGACCGACAAAGCGTAGATTAGGCGGATTAATTGAGTGCTTTCAGCACCTATCAGGTACCAACAAGCCCCTCCGTTCCACCAAGCCCGCAAAACTTTTACACTTTTCAAACTGCCAAGGCTTTGGAATTCCGTAAACAACTCCACACTTATGCTGTAATACCCCAGATTTGGGGGTTAAAGAGTGCTTAGTCCCACATTGGTTTCGAGCTAAAGCCTCGTGTGGTATATTAACATCCACCTAGGAGCTACATGGTGCCTTCTTGGGTATACCTTTTGAGGCCAAGTGTTTGGCCCAAACAGGGGGTCCATCATCGGTCGGGTCGTTACATATGCATTTTGCTTTCAAGCGTTATTCTTCGATGGACTCCAACACAGGGAAAGCGTTATGTCAAGTAGCTGTAATTTCGGAAAATCGCTCTGCCACTTCACATATTGAAACAGATACTTAGTTCTGAAATTAAAATTACACTGATTATAACGAAAGTACACAACGGTATTGAAACATAGCCTCTAGGGGTTTGGTTCCAGCCATCAGTTGGCTCTTCTTCAAAAACAACATAATCAACATTTAAGACCACAGACGACATATTTTAGCGAGCCTTTAGCTGGGTCATTGTCACTTCATTGATGCTCGGAGGACTTTGCGCCCGGGAACATTCATGCGTCTCTTTGGAACCCCTCTCAATATAAAAGCCAGGTTGCTTGGGTTGGGGCAAAGCTACAAGATCTGAAACCAACATTAAGAGCACAGACGACATAGCCGGCCTGTCTTCAGGGCATTTCTGCACACATAGGAGACCAATCTGTATACATCTCAACACCTTGGACATTGGAAATGAACCCTCCATCACTGGATCTATTAATTCAAAAGCCTTTCCGTCAATCCAAAGTTTCCAAGCCTGAAAATGGCTCAATATAGTTAAAAATCAAATATCGAAAAATATGGGGTGGTAGGTGAAAAGGTTATCAGGTTCTTTGTCTATGAACTTACATGTCCAAGAAGGTTTAGATCATGGTCTACATGATGGAATTTTCTATTCCTTTTGCCACTCATTATCTCCAAAATTATGACTCCAAAGCTAAAAATATCTGATTTTGTTGAAAATAGGCCATCGATTGCATATTCAGGAGCCATGTAACCACTGCATAACATTATAAAAAGAAATTAAAAATTGGAGCTAAAAGTTATTATGCGTAAAATAGGGAACATGGCTTAGCTCACGTACTAAGTTCCGACCACCCTTTTTGTTTTTGCGGATGACTGATCACCTCCAAAAGCCCTAGCCAAGCCAAAATCTGAAATTTTGGGATTCATCTCACTATCAAGTAGCACATTGCTAGCTTTAAGATCCCTATGAATGACTCTCAACCTTGAATCTTGATGAAGATAAAGAATCCCCCTAGCAATCCCCATAATGATATCCTGGCGCTTATTCCAAGTGAGCAATTTGCTTCGTGTTATTTCTGCAATTCACGAAATTCGTCACACTTTTTACTAGTTCATTTTCTTGGCCATACAATGACACAAACTTCTGTGAAATATACTTTCCAATTGATCAAGTATGACTTCCTAAGAAGAAAAAAACACAGAGAGGTTTATTGGGCGAACCAAAAATGAAGGAATCCAAGCTTCCATTAGGCATGTACTCATAAACTAGCATTCGTTCTTCTCCGAGGATGCAACATCCCAACAGCCTAACTAGATTACGGTGTTGAAGTTTGGCAATCAAAATAACCTCGTTTTTGAATTCCTTAAGACCTTGTTTGGAGTCCCTCGAAAGTCGCTTGACAGCTATGTCTTTTCCAGTTGATAGATGACCCTGTGTTAGTCAACACAAGAGTCATTTTCATCACGACTACATGGTAAGTCTGCAGCTTTTGGCTCTCTTTTGGAGAATTATAATTGTTCCACTCTTTTACGGATTGAGTCAAGAATAGCAAAATTACCTTGTAAACAGAGCCAAAACCCCCTTCTCCAATTTTATTTGTATCAGAAAAGTTGTTAGTTGCCTCTACAATGGTGACCATATCAAAGATGGGCAATTCTATGTTTTCTTCATCACTGTCATGAATGTCAATCCCTGCATCAATAATCGAAAAAAACAATAAAATATGAAGCTAAATGAGTTCAATCCTTATCAGTGACGCCGAAATGAGGATGAGGGGGTGGGGGGTAAGCCCCAGCGTGTTTTATTTTATTTTATTTTATTTTGATACAATGTAAAAAACAGATGGTAAGCCCCAGCGTGGTCGATCTGCACGACTTTTCAGTATTATTTTTAATGGTGTTTTAAGTTTCTATGCAACCAATTAGAAAGAAAACATACTGGTTAGAAATGAAGTTTAATTGGTTACCTCTTCTTCGCTTCTTCATCACCAACCAACATACTAAGATGATAAATAGGAGTGATGTTAAGACTACTGATGTCACCACAACAGCCACCTTCTTTTGCTTTAGTCTCCTAGATTTCATACGTTGAGCTGAATAAAACAAAAACATTGGACATCAATCAAATCACAAATTTACTCAAGGTTTGCACAAATCATATTGCTATGGTTGATTTTAGATGCTACATGCCTGTAATGTTAACTCTTTGTTGTATCCTGTTTCCTCTGATAGTAAAGTTTGCCATATATAACGTTAGTAATCCCAGTTGTTTTTGCATTTTCGTTAAATAGCCTAAGGCCAACGGTGTTATTAAATGGAAAATGCAATTTTACCGAAATTTGTGGAGAGAATCTTCAATTAGAATGGTGTACTTGAGTTTTTTTTGTGAGTAATGGAACGAGTGGGTTTACAACTGTTGGCCTGGATTAGTAGCACTATTACGTTGCCCTGGCTTGTGAACGCCGTGTGAGATAAGAAACTAACCAGTACTAAAATTCAGCACCAAATGACATACCTAATTCAACCGCATCAACATACCTAATTCAACCGCATCAACTCGTACATACAAGTCTAGTCCACCTCCAAGGCACCTTCTCAAGGATTTTCTCACATCCATCAAATTTTCATACCAAGTGATGCAGTTCGCTCTCTCTCCTCCTTCTGCTTCGCTCGCGTAAGCCAAGCAAGAACACTTTCTCAAGCACTCATCCTTGCACTCATGCACGCTTAGGTTCATCAACAGACGTGCCTTGTACGTATCCGGAATATTTGCGTTCACAACCTTGACAAACCCTTCTCCATTTCCACACATGGAAAGTGCCTTGCGCTCCTTGATGCACCCCCCCGATGCATCCCGTAGGTACCACTCCTTTGCCGACCTGGGCTTGTATCCCGGAAGGCACGTACACTCAAAATCTGGCCCGTTGTTTGTGTCGCAGTACCCATAAGAACCACACCGGCCATAAGCGACGCATTGGTCTCCAGGGACTGAATAGAACTCGACCCATTTGCCGACCCATGTCAGCAATTTTAAAGAACCCAATTCATCCACGAACGTTGTCAACAGGGTTGACGCATTGATCGGGGTGTAAAACGCATAGACTTGGTCGCGATTGTTCACGTAAGTTGAATTGAGTATGGAACTTGCCATGGTCTCAGCCTCATCATTCCTACGGGGTTTTAACCATCCGGGTATCCGCCAGACTCGGGTTGAGCCCTTAAATAGTATCAACTGGGGAAACTCATTTGTTTCGACCCGATAGGAGTATTCTCCTGTACCAGGGTCGTCTCTCGACTTCCACGATGTGAGAAAACATTCAAAACCGGTCCTCCTATCCAACCCAAGCTTCATGTTTGGCAACAGGGTATTCGTAGGATGATAGAAACTTTGCCAAACAACACCACCACTCCCCCTATCTCCTTGGAACAACACCAAATTCCCCGAATCCATGAGTCGAGCTAAATAAGAAACCGCTGATGCATTTGTCTGCCAAACGGTAGAATTTCGGATGTTGTCATAGATGACAAGATTTCCATCACGGTTGAGGGATAGAACCCCGGAGGTACCGTTGATTGGTCTATCCCTATTGGCCACCCAAACGACAGTTTGTTCTGAAATTTTGTAATACCATATTCCAACGTACCTGCGACTGGAATTTCCCGGACTGAAAAACCCAAGTGCGAAGGTTTCACCACTGGATACCAAAACATCGCCGTCCTTGATGAATTGGGTTGGAGTTAAGGTGTCAATGGAAGAGCAAAATCTGATGAAAAGAAATGGAAGCAGTAAATTGAAGACCCATTTTTCGGGATTCATCGTTTTGGTTTGTGATATTGAAGTAGACTAAGGAACACTGTATGATAGTTGTTGTAATTGTGTTAGGCTTCCTATTAATTGTCATTTCCATATGCAAGATAGTCTAACAATGGTATTTTTTTTAAAATCGTTGAAGGATTCGTGGGGTCTGGGATTCATTGAATGTCGTCCTTGATCACGGACTCACGACTAGTAATTATTTTTGGCTTCATAAAAATGTGTTAGTTGTCATTTCCTTATTCGAGACAAGTCAATGCTATACGTGTGGGACTAAATAATACTGGCTGAACACAACCGAACTCATTTATATCAACACTAATATCTAGTTGAGTCATTGTCACTTCATTGATGCTAGGAGAACTTTGAGGTGGAGTATGTTCATGTGTCTGGCTGGATCTCCTCTCAAGGTAAAAGTCAGGTGGCTTGGGATGGGGCAAATTAACAATATCTTAAACCAACATTAAGACCACTGATGACATAGTTGGTCTATCTTCAGGGCATTTCTGTGCACATAGAAGATCAATCTGTATGCACCTCAACTCCTTAGACATTGAAAATGAACCCTCAATCACTCGATCTTTTTACTCCGAAGCCTTTCCATCAATCAAAAGTCCCTATGCCTTAAATGGCTCACTATAGTTAGAACTTAAATATCAACAAATATGCAAATGGTGAAAAGGATATCAGGTTGTTTGCGTATGAACTTACATGTCCAAGAAAGTTTAGATCATGGTCTGCATGCATGATGGAATTTTCTATTCCTTTTGCCACTCATTATCTCCAAAACTATAACTCCAAAGCTAAAAATATTTGATTTTGTTGATAATAGGCCATCAATTGCATATTCGGGAGCCATGTAACCACTGCATATATAATATTATAAAAATAAACAAAAAATTAGTGCTAAAATTTATTACATGTAAAATAGGGAACATGATTTAGATCACGTACTAAGTTCCGACTTGTTTTTGCGAATGACTGATCTCCTCCAAAAGCCCTAGCCAAGCCAAAATCTAAAATTTGGGGATTCATCTCACTATAAAATAGCACATTTCTAGCTTTAAGATCTCTATGAATCACTCTCAATCTCGAATCTTGATGAAGATAAAGAATCCCCCTAGTAAGGGGTGTTTGGGAGCCAACTTTTTAGCTTTTCATTTTCAACTTTTTGCCTTTTTGGCTTTTCGGATTATGATCAAAATGTATTTTGTATTTGATAGAGTGTTTGGATGATATGTGCAGAATGCATTTTGTAGTAGTAGTAGTACTGTTTGGAAGATATGGAATGAAAATGAATTATAGATTGGTTTTTTTTACTATGTTGCCCCTGATTATTTATAATAGTGTATAATGTATGTAAATAATGTTTTAATCAATTTTTTTAAATTTACTTCCGAAATTGGTTATGTACATGACCTGAAAGTGTCCCCCCCCTTTTATATATTTTTTATTTCAATTATTGTTTGCTATTATGTGAAGAACTGGTGTGAGGTGAAGGAAAATCAGTTGAGAGATAACGTTCCAAAATGGACCTGGGGCTCTGCTACCTCTGCTTCGTTCGCTCCGATATAAGGAATAACGCCCCAAGCGTAGGGCTTAATACGTCATTTGAAGCATAATAATCCGGAAGACCGGAATCGTACCCGCGGGAATAATTAGTACGGCTTTGTTGGATTTGTAGAAGTAAGTACGGTTTTCAGCTTTTAGACAGCCAACTTTGTTTTACATTTGCAGTGGAAAGTAAAAAGGCTAAATTAAAAGCGAATAAACTAGGATAAAAAGTAGGTTAGGTCTAGGAGATCCTAACACCCATGACTCAAGTTAAACTACATTTTCACCCAATTATGCAATTTAAGATACTCAATTAAGATTCCTAAACTGGAAGATAAGATGGTTCAATTACCAAGCTAGCTCTAGAATTTATTTAGCAAATGCTTCGAGCGACAGAGCTCCAACCATCATGTGTGGTAAGTAGGCGATGCTCTTACCTACACATAATTAAGGAAGTTAACACCTTAGCAATTTGACAAATAAATCCAAACCCCACATCAATTTTCGAACCAAAGATTCAAACTTTATTGATGAAAAATGCAAATTTTACTCGAGCCAGTGAAAAATGCAATTTTTACTCAAGCCTTGAGGTGCTAATCACCCCATGACCTAACCCTAGAAAACTACTCACACATATCTATGAAGATAAGAGCAAGCAAAAATCTACTAAGCATGGTATGATGAGTATGAAACACGCTTAGCCCCGTTCTATTAAGGGAAATAAGTATACTTATTTTCTAAATTAAAGGTGTTGTAAATGACTTGTCTAAGTGGGAAATAAGTACTTACAAAATAAGAACCTTATCGGAACAGAGCCTTATTTTGGAATAGAATCATGAGAGAATGAAAATTACAAGAAAGTGGATTTTTCCGTACTTTCTCATCATTTCCGTGCGACGAAACGTGGCCAAAAAGTCCCGATTTTGGTCACGGTTGGAAGGTACTCCCTCCGCTCCATATTGAGAGTCCATTACGAAAAGTCGTGCTATTTTTCAAATAAAAAATCAACTATTTCTGTGTATAACTTTTTGAATTTTTTTGCACCAAGTTAAAGTACTAATCAAGATCTTTAATACAGTGAAAAAAAAATTTCAAAAATTATACACAGAATTAGTTGATTTTTTTATTTAAAAAATGGCAAGAGAAAGAGAGTACATGACTCTCAATATGGAACGGATGGAGTAATTCATTGTATTTATGTGTTTTGGAAATTTCCGCTCCCACACACAAAGAAGGGAAAGATCACACCACAAGAAAAAAAAGGAACACAGCCGCCTACTCCAATTCAAGTAGGAGTAGAATTCCATCTGCCAAGAGCCCTTTGTAGAATTTCAAAGAGCTACGTACCATTCCAATTATTAAACCACCAATTGACCAAGCAAATACCCATTGCCATGAAAAGATCCAAGTCATTTTCCAACTAACACAAAATTAAATATGTGGACCCACATGAACAAAAAAAATAACTACCAACAGCTTGATTGATCTCCACAACCAAGGTCCAAGGCTAGTAGTCATTTTGAAGGGGACCGTTGATAACAACACCTGGGAATTATTAGTCGCCAAACAAGACTTGAAAATGTGAATGGCTGATATGTTCTCCGGTCCAAGATTATCAAACATCCAATATTTACTTTTACTTCCACATCCAGTCAACGATATAAGTGCGCTCTCTCTCTCTCTCTCTTTCTCTCTCTGAACAACTTTCTCTCTTCTTCTTTTTCTTTATCAGCAAAAAGGAATTTATTAATTTTTGAAAAATGAATTTTACAACGATTAAACAGACACTGGATATGACAATGGCACCCATGCACCGTGACAATCATATGCCATCTAGATAACTAACTAATGCAACCCAAAATCATCTCCAAATCTACACATATCAGAAGGTAAGTCATGGTTGGGAATTCTCTGGTGGACAAACACAAAATCCATCGCCAAATTCCCCTTGTAACGGCCACCAATCTAAGTCGCAACCCATTGGTATGTACTTTAAAAGGAGTTAAGGATTTCAGATTCTACAATTTAAATACATTGAAATAAATTCTCCTTATGCTCTATCAGTGGTACCAACAAGCCCCTCCGTTCCACCAACCCCGCAAAACTTGTACGCTTTTCAAACTGCCAAGGCTTTGGAATAATGCAAACAATTCCGCATTTACGCTGTAATACCCCGGATTTGGGGGTTTGAGAGTGTTTAGTCCCACATTGGTTGGGAGCTAAAGTCTATGTGGTATATTAACATCCACCTAGGAGCTACAGGGTACCTTCTTAGGTATACCTTTTCAGGCCAAGTGTTAGCCCAAAATGGGGTCCATGGTCAGTTGGGTCGGGTCGTTACAAATGGTACCAGAACGAGGACGTTGCATCCCAAAGGAGAGAACATTGTAATACCCCAAATTTGGGGGTTTGAGAGCGCTTAGTCCTCCCAATTGGTTGGGAGCTAAAGCCTCATGTGGTATATTAACCCCCACCAAGGAGTTACATAGTATCTTCTTAGGTATAACTTTTCAGGTCAAGTGTTTTGGCCAAAGAGGGTCCATGATCGGTCTGGTCGTTACATATGCATTTTGCTTTCAAGCGTATAAACTTAAGTAATCTTTCAAACTTGCATTCTCATTTTGGAGTGATAGCTTCAAAAAATAACTGTTAGCATATTCTTGGATGGACTCCAACACAAGGAAAGCGTTATGTCAGCAGGTGTAATTTCGGAAAATTGCTCTGCCACCAAGGTTGTTAATCCCGTACCGTACCGGCCACTATATACCGAATTCGCGTAAAACCGGTAACTTATACCTCAAATACCATTCCGGCTCTAATCTCAGATATTACCGGCGAGTACCGGTGATTCCGACGGATCTCGGACGAGATGGAGGTACCGGATATTCCAGCCAGTATCGTTTTGCACGGACTGTGGGCTTTACAATTGCATCTTGATTCCAGGTCACAATCAGAGAGAAGGAGCGAGCAGCCGAGCAGAGAGAGATACCTGATTTTCCATGGCTGCCTGGCTGGTTAAGGAGAGAGAGAGAGAGACTATGCAGTAAATCCATATATTAACCTTCCTCAATTTAATTGTGAATGACAAAAGTACGCTTTGTTTACTTACAGAAAGTCTAGGTACACCGCATGAAAATGCGGTCACCGTTCACCGCGTATCTATTGGGCCCCAAAAAAATATAGAAAATATTTATAAATTTTAAAAAAATATTTCATGGGACCCTTTAAAAAATCAGCTCAAACGGATATCGGTAGGTATGTTTTTCGAAATTTGTAGGAATGAAATTGTTTAGTTTTGCAGTTTTGTCCCTACAAATTCAAAAAAAACATATCAATCGATATCCGTTGGAGTTGATTTTTACAGGGTCCCATAAAAATATTATTTTAAATTTATAAATATTTTTATGTATTTTTTGGGGCCCAATAGACGTGCGGTGAATGATCCCTGCGAAATTCATGCGGTAGCCGTAGTCCTACTCCTTTGTTTAAGAAGGGGGATGGGAACAAAAGTATCCTGGAAGTCTAATTGTGTCACGTCCTGAATTTTTAACATAATAATAATAGCATTTCAATAAAAGTCCAATGCGATAATACATCATAATACCCAAAATGATTCCCATGATTCAGGTTTAAACGAAGTTACAATATTGTCACCACGGCCCAATTTCTAGAATAAGTCAAAGAAGATAAATTTAGCGATTACATGGTTTCCAAAG
>BPLS01000489.1:576130-596734 GCA_019656275.1 Rhododendron kiyosumense | reverse complement strand
TCGAAGTGCAATCATTTAGTTAGAAAGGCCAAAACCCAAATGTGCAGGCTGGTTTGTTTATCGTATGTAAGTTGGGAAGAATAAAAGAAGAAGAAGGTGAAAGTGCTGTCCTGTATGTAATTTTGGGTCTTCAAGTACTCATAGTTGTGTGAATTTAATGTCATATGCATGTAAAACATATCAAATCATGAGGAACTTCATTGATTTCGAATTTTTCTAGCACTCATATGCTTGGGCATGAACGAGAGAGATCACCAACAAATATCCAAATTCGAATTAACAGATAGGGGATTTTGCTATTGAAATGCTAGACATGAAAAAAGACCAACAGACAAATCGTTTACAATTGGACAAAACCTTTCATGAATTCTGTATGTTAGCATTGCCAGAGAGAGTGATGGAGATCGTTGACTTGAGCATGCTATTAGAAGAACCTGTTTAAACTCAAAATGATGCTCAAAACGAAAGAATCGGAATTTTTTCAGAATTTTCGTCTCGGACAAACTTAAACCCTAAATTCACCAAAGCAGAAATCCAACAAGGTCTGCAATTTAAAGAACTCACATTTCAGAACAAGTGTTGGAATCGCTTCCTTTTTGGCAATCTTCTTGTCGCCTCCGCCACAGTGAAATGATACTCCTCTAGGAAATCAAGTGGACATTTTTGAACGGAAAAACATTGTGAAGAGTTAGAACTATGTACATACAACCCATTTCATCAATGGTGTTGACGGATAGATGGATACTGCACATACTTTCCGTGAGAGAGAGAGAAAGAGAGAGACCATTTGAAGTGCTGCTGGGTGTTTAGTTGGAAGAGGAAATCCTGCGGGGCGCTTTATGTAGTTATATTGTAGGGCAGATCTGCACCGTCCATCCCGACAATCAATGGTTTAAATATATTTTGTTATTTTTTACAGGTTAAAGATAACAAACATATATGAACTATTAATTGTTGAGTTAGACAGTCCAGATCTGCTTTACAGGATCTGCCCTGAAGGATCCCCGAATCCTATTTGGTTACCTTTTTTTTGGCTTTTTGCATTTTGGTTTTTTTTACTTTTGACATTTTAAATTATAATCAAAACATATTTTTAATCTAAGAGGAGTATTTAAAAAATATGAGCAGAATATAATTTGCAACAGGAGTAATGGAGTTCTGTATGGGAGATGAATGAGAAAATAAACTATGGGTTGATTTTTTATAATATTGCCCATTGGTTCTTTTTTTTTTTTTTTGATAAGCACTCAACCCCTTTGGTTCTTTATTAGTAGTATTACATGAAAACATCTATGAATAATATTTTTATCCAAAGATTATTTAAAGTTATATTGTTAAATATTTTTTGGGCAAATTTCACTGACCTCCCCTGAGGTTTCTGACAAAAACAGAAACCTCCCTCCAAGTTTCTGAAATGTCACTGCCCTCCCTTGCTTTTGCTGACATTATCAAGACTCCCCCCCTCCTGTTATCCAGTTCAAGATGGCGTTAAGTTCAGTAATTAAATGACAAAATTACCCTTCTAACAGAAAACATTGACTTGTTTATTCAACATCACTTTTATCCTACTATAGATGTAACCAAGCACGCTACTTCAAAAAACCAAACACGTCAACGTTATATAACCAAATACACTAATATATAGATTGGAATATAAAATCCAGTGCAAAACATATACTTCCTCCTTCCCATAATGTTTGTCCAGTCTGCAAAACGAGAACGTAAAAATATTACTCCCTCCGTCCCAAATTGATTGTCCCGTCCGCAAAACGGAGTATTAAAAATAATGCAATTTTTTCAAGAAAAAATTCAAACTTTTTTCACAAATTAAAAATTCTCATTGATATCTAGTAAGTTGTTGAAAAACTTTTGATTTTTTCTTGCAAAAATTGTATTATTTTTAACACTCCGTTTTGCGGACCAGACAATCAATTTGGGACGGAGGGAGTACAATTTTTGCAAGAAAAACTCCAAAAAAATTTTTTAAAGAATTTACTAGATATCGATGAGCTCTTTAAATTTATGAAAAAAATTTGATTTTTTTCTTGAAAGAAATGCATTATTTTTGAGTTCTCGTTTTGCGGACTGGACAAACATTTTGGTACAGAGAGAGTACATGTAAATATAGGCTTGTTATAAAACTCCACCAAGCTAATTCCAAATTCTACTTTTTGATTCTTTAACTAACCATTTTTTGACTTACACTCTATGCAACACTCTATTTAACTATAGTGCTTTAAACTCCACGAAGGCTAATTAATGTAAAATATTTTCTATTTTTTGTATTTCTTACTGCATCCGTCCCATAATTGTGGTCCATACGAAACTATGTGCAACTTTTTAGCTCACAAAAAATGTACTTACTAGATTTTTTTTTTGTACAATACGGATCTTGTTTGATAGATCACGACAAATTTTTTGAATGATGTAAAAAAATCAAAAATTTATTTTAGTAAATACATTATTTTAAAGTTTAAAAATTGCATGTACTTTCGTAAGAGACCAAAATTATGGGACGGGATGAGTATTACTTTTTGGGTAAACTACGTTTTTTCTTAATAGATGATATACATCAGTGGGGGTTAAAGGAAAGTTAAAAAGTTAACAATTGAAGGGAGTTCAAAGTCTATTTATAGACTCATACCCCAAACATCCCCTTTCAAAGCCTACTCCACTAACATCAATACTAAGCTAAGCAACGTTGAGTTGGATTGTAATTATAAGACACTTATTCCAAAAAAAGTCAGCTAACTACGTTTAAAAAAAAGTAAGACACTTATCTCTACTACCCAAAATCCACCGAAAATATAAATGTCAATGCTCGGTAAATATCTATCGAAATCATAAATTTTTGAATGTAAAATACCACTTTAGTAAGTTGTTAAAATATTAAATTGATTGAAAATATGCTATCGTTATGATATATTCTACTACTGTTTAAAAATGTTAAGGTCCCGTTTCGTTAAGGTTTTTATTTTTTAAGTATTTATTTCCCTCTTTATGAGACATGTCATTCTTTCATAATATATCACCTTTAATTCAAAAAATAAATATTTATTTTAAAAAAAAACTTATTTGAATTAGTGGAACGGGAACTAAGCTAGCTTTCAGCTTTCCAAGAGACATCCAATTAGTATTTATGTGAACAAAAATATATTTTTCCTCAATATCTAAAATACAAATAAAGGAACTAATTTTTATTTGAAAAGTTACTGGGAAAAAAACTTATGTTTTCTAAAACTATGCAACTTCACAAAATTTTTAAACAAACATGAACTTTTTATTTTACGTGCATAGATGGAGTTACAGAATAATTTTATTAAAAGTATGAGATATTACATGGGAAGGGAGAATAGAGAAATAAAAAAAAAAGGTTGTTTACGTCTTGGATGTGTAGTTGGTATGTTTGCAAGGGTAATCTTGTCATAAATCAAAGTTTAAATGGTGATGTCATACTTTTCTGTTAGAAATTCAACGTGAACTTAACAGAAGGGGGAGTGTGGAGAATAGTTTAAAAAGGAAGGGAGGGCAGTGATATTTCAGAAAGTTGAGGGGAGGTTGCTGCATTTGTCAGAAACCTCAGGGGAGGTTAGTGAAATTTACCCATATTTTTTTGGGTATTGCACTTTCAAATACTCCACATGGATCCCATAATTGAAACTTTGAAAAAGGAGGGAAAAAAAAAACATATATTTTTATTATGGAGTATCCCCGTAGAAGGCGTATTTTTTTTCTCTTTTTCTCTAGAATATCTTCGAATTACAGTGCAAATGAACTAAACACAATTTATGTTCAACTATATTACTGCAAATTGAATCCACAACATCACTTTCTAACGAATAATCACGTTCATCATCATCTGCTGGATACATCTATGAATTCGTATAGGCGACGCACAAAAATTACAGCACACCACGTACAAGGGGGAGGCGATGATATACGTGCCTCCCGGGATCTACCATACAAGAGAGCGTTACAATGGCGCGTTTAAGCCCAAAACTCAGTGATGTGCTGGTGTTGGTGGTTTGCACTGATAGCATTTGGCAAACAGCCCAAAGGTGTCAACTTGTTTGATGAAGTTTGTCATGCTGGCCCACCCTCCGAATCCGAATCCAACGACAAATACCCACACCACAACAAATGCGTTCACCATGTACGTTGCAGTCCAGCTCGGGAGGAAGAACGGCGGTTTCTCTGCTGCATTCTGCATGAAAGAGGTTGAAAAGGACTACATGGATAGGAAAAAAAGGTAGGAACACATGAAATTCAGGACATTTCGAGCGTTACTCCCTAACCAACTGAAATCGGCCCTGTTTGGTATCATCTTAGCATTCTGTTTACCGTTGCTACTTTTGCCAAATACACAAAACTTTCTTGATCGACTGTGTCCGAAAACTGTCCTTGCGAAATTTTCTGTGTTTTTCCATAATGGAAGCAGAAAACAACCTGATGTTACCGATTACGAAGTGCTTCTCACTAGCCAACCTAAGTTTGGCATTTTTTTTTTTTCAACAAAGTTTGGCACGTTCGTTATTCTGAAAAATGTAGAAAGCTTATTCGACAAAGTGTTTCCTAAAATGTTTTCGGACAAAGCTAAAATTGTGCTATCTTGCAAATGAAATCCTTAAATGAAAAAGAAAAAGAAAAAATAAACCACAGATGACAACTTTTCAAAAAATAAAATAAAACAAGAAAAAAGATGTTAACCTGGGGTTTCTCAACTTTTTGTTATTTGTCTACAGGAAAACTTGAAAATAAAAATAAAAAATAAAACCGATCCCAAACGGTCAAATTTGCTACTTCAAATCAAGATGTGGACAACTAATACATTAAGTCTAGGATCACCACACCATTTCCACCGCTATTTTTTTGTACTTTTGCAGGGTCCGGAGTGCGACCCACATGGAGCGGTGGAAATGGTGCAGTGAATGTAGCACTTCTGAGCGACTAATAATAGCCAGAACTAATACGTAGGGTAGACTCTGGTGGGTCAGATGGCCACACCAATCATTTCAGTGTGATTACTGATTCGTACAATGAGCAGGCTGCATATAAGAGTGACAAGGAGATGCCACCAAACTCATCAATCATCTTATCTTCTAAACATCTCAAATCCCAACCACTAAAATCCTCTAGGAAGGAAAAGTTACCTCTGAACTTAGATACTGTACTAAATGCTATGCTACACCAGCCACCAGCCTTACCTATCCATCATCTCACAATGATATAAGCTTTCTAATTTCCCTAACATTAACATTTCCTGTGGTTTTGGATCAGTGGCGGAGCCAGGAATCAAAGTCGGAAGGGGCCGAGGTTTGAACGAAATCTTGGATCAATGATTCTCAAGACAGAATCCAGACATTGGAGTTAAATACAAAAAAGCTACACAAACCTTATCTATCCATCATCTCTCAATTATATGGCTTTCTTATTTTACTAACAGTACCATTCCTCATGGTTTTGGATGTGCATTTGGAAATTGGAACGACCCTTTTGATAAATGAAGCAATACTTGGAAGAACAATGGCTTCCGAAATTTACAAACCAAACCGAGCCTTATTTCCCATTCACTTGGGTAATCTTTTCTTGTCACTCCACACTCCATCACGTGTTTTATACGCACAGCCAAATTTAATGACAGCCGTATCATTTTCGACCACATATCCGTCCTTACAATTGCATTTACTGGTTTTCATTGTACCCGACCAAACCACATCAGATCTGTTTTCTCACAACTAACAATAGGTCAAACATGATTGAACAACAGAGACTACAAACTCATGTTAGCTCTACAGGGTCTGAAATATCAATCAAAATTACCTCTCTTAACCACGACTTTAGCGATCACCACAAAACTTCTCATGGGTTATGTTTAGCCTTTAGAACAGAGAGCAAAAATTATTGAAACGGAGGGGTGATCGTACAATGCCAGCAGAGGAGTAGGTACGAAAATGAAGATGAGAGGTGGGGAAAGAATGGAAACAGTTACCCGTCTAGCCGAGGCCGATCTGTAAGTGAGCATATGAGCGAGAGCGGGGATGATGTAGACGGTGAAGCTGACGAGAAGTGCCCCCACAGCAGAGTTAATAGGCCCAAAGAAGGGGAAAATGATGGCCAGGAACCATATTGGTATCACCACCGGTAGCCGTACGAGTGCCCTTAAAAAAATGCTCTTTGTGTCATGTACCCCAACCACTTTCTCCCACACAAAGTAGAGTGGTGTGCAAGCAAATCCAAATGTAATAAACTGTAAAAACACAAGCTCCAAATTGGTTGGTCATGGAAATTCACCGATTTTACTGGTGAAGCCGTTGAGGCTTTGTTTGAAACTTGCGGAAAGAAAGGAATTCAGCAGGAGAAAAATTCAAAAGAATTTGGTTATTTTTCCCTTGGTGTTTCGTAAAGGAAAAAAAAAAGAGAAGTTGAGAATGACAGTAAGTCTCTCTTGTATCGGAGGTCAGAAACTAATTTTCTTTTGTTTGGCAAAAAAAAGAAAGGAAATTTGAAGAGGAAACTAATTTTCTTTTATTTGGTTTAAGACATGTAAACAAAAGGGAAAAGAAAAGAAAAAAAAAAACCAATTTAACTTAACAAAGAAAATGGGGAAAGAACAGAGAGAAGAAAAAGAAAGGAAGTATAATCAACAATGGATAATACTTTTCCATTCTTTTCTCTTTCTTTATTCCAAACAAACCTAAGAAAGTGGAGGAGGAAAATCACTTTTGGATTTTTTTATTTTATCTCTCACACTAGGAAACCAAACAAACAAAGAAAAATTCAAAATTTGAATTAGGTTTCTGTTTCTTTCGCAAGTTCCAACCACACCCAAAACGCAAGCAGTAAGGTTCGTTAATGCAGGATAAAGGGAGGACCTGGTGAATGAGCATTAGGATGACGGCGGCATCGCGGAAGCGGGTCCGCGGAAGGAGAGAAAAAGCATTGGAATGGTTGAGGAGCTGGTCGCCAAATGCCCAATACACCGCGGAAGCCGACGGAATCGTTAAGGTGAATACGTAGAATGTGGCGAACAAATATATGTACTTGAATTTCTGAGGCTTCCACATTGCATGCATGATTTCCCTGCACACATTAAAGTCCCCTGATCATTCCTCAGTCACAAACTTTAACTTCGAAAATTCGTCTAAAAAGTTTAGTAAGGATAAGAGTTTTAAATTGCGGTGCCAGGAAACGTAACGGTATCGGTGATACGGCCATATATCGGCTAATATCGGACCAGACCAATCAAAATACAAGTAAATAATTGTATCGGAGGTCGGAAATCCCATTACATTATGGCCGATACAATACATAACGGCCTTTTTTCAAAGGTCTGCTAGGGACGTTCTTGTTTGACAGAATCAAAGATGCAAAAGCAGTATTTCCACTTAGTGGTTCAGCACAAGGGGAACAACTTTCTACAATCTCAACTGATCGTAATTATCGGAAACTTCCTTTTGCTGTGTCCGCTCGGTAGTCAAAAAGTCGCTTTTGGAAACAAAGACTTCTGGTTGCCCAAAAGATTATTTTTACATCATTTGGCCTTGTAAATCAAAAAGTCCACTTAAATTTAGTCTCTCAACCTCCAAATTGTTGAAATGCGTCCCACATCGCCTAGACATGCCCTATCTGAGCTGGTTATAAGGCTCCAGTTTCCCTCTTCTTAACACCTGAGTTTTAAGGAGTAGCGTGGTCTGGACTTATTAAAGATTTATAACATCAAATGCTGTTACAGTCATTTTTGTCAAAGAAATGATAAAGAAGCAAAGAAAGAGGAAGGAAGATTGCACTTGCAGGTTTCCCTATTGGCAGGAGTTGAGTAAACAAATTGGAGGAAAAAGCTAGCAGTAACTTTTAATGTAAAAATCAAGAATCACTTACACAGTAACGGCGTGCCCGCCGAAAGTGTAGAGTATATTGGTGGCCCCTGTGAAATAGAGCACCAGTTTGGTTGGCCCGGAATGAGCCACTCCTTCGACCTACGAAAACGAAACAGATAAATGATAAAAACAGACAGGCAGAACTACTGTTGCTGTCGTGTGATGCCGCGGGTGAAGGAATATTCGAAAGATCGGGGCAATCGGTTTAGATTACCTGACCGTGAACAAAGGATGCGATGGTTAGGTACCAGGCAGTGTAGGTGGTCATGCCCAGACCCAGGAAAGACCAAATCCTGTAGTTGTGAAACGAAGGTATGAACACGGTTGTAGCGCAGCAAGCCCCGAATATGTACGTCCATGTCCTCTTGTCCAGTTTGTCATTTATGTAGTATATGTTACTGTAATCAAACGCGAATAGAACAGCGCCGAATCCAGAAACAAGTCGATTAAACGGTATCCAACGACTAATTTCCGTTCAATTTGAATAACTAGGGTAATACTTAAGTACTGTGTGCGAAAAAATTTAAGAGAAGCCTAACCTTGCACAAGCAATGAGCTGTATGACAGACCCGAAGAGAAGGAAAGTGCAGTTGAAGGCTAATCCCACGGCTTTCCAGTATGGACCCAACAACCCATCTAGAACTTCAAACCACTGCATAGATACACTCATGTTCATAATCTGTTAATCGGGTTCAAAGCCGAGCCGAGCATAATCTGTTCACAGGGTTCCACACGAGCTGTTTGTGAGCAGCTCAAGACTCAGTTCGTTTAGTATTGGAGACGAGCTCGAACATAATTTTTCGCGAGCATAAGTTTTGACTTGTTTGGTAAACGAGCCGAGTTCAAGCAGCTCGTGTGGATAAGCTCGGCCTGTGTACAAAGACTTGTCTAGTACAGTAGTACACACCAATCTCGAGTTCTAAAATACTAACTGAGCTCGAGCCCGAGGCGAGCTCACTGAATTTTAAAGGAGCCGAGTTCGAACACACTAAAGCTCGGCTCGGCTCGGCTCCCCTGTCGCAAAACTGCGTGCATCGTAATCCGGATCCAATTCCAGACACCACTCACAACAATTCACTTGTGTCTACACATATGCATACACATATAGATAGAGAGGGGTTGGAACCTGTATGACATGGTTTTTGAAGCTGAAATTCTCTCTCTCCTTTCGGGTACGGTACTCGACGTAAAGAACACTGATGAGATAAGCAGTCCAGCTTCCCATGAGGCCATAGAAAACTTGGAAAAGGACCCCTGAGAGCATACCCAGTTGGGAGAAGGAGTAGGGCAATGTGAGCAGAACTTGTGCTACCTGTAAGAATTTGAAAGAAAGAAGAAAAAAAAACCCAACAAATTATGCTATGTTCATTCCCAGATTACTCATCAATTCAAGGGTGTACTTAGTGGGGGCATAATGGGAATTACCTGGTTTGATGCACAGCTGAACCAGGCATCATAAACAGACCCACCATGCCAAAGAAGGCTTTTGAAGCTAGACATTGACTGATCTACCCTTTCTTCTCCTCTCTGCTCATCTGGTTCAGTCTCATTCGCTCCCAACGAGACTATTGCAGATTCGCCTTGTTTCTGAGGTACCATTGCTTCTTCACTTCTCTAGATATCTGAAAACAACTCAAAGGAAATTATTAAAAAAAAAGAGCCAAAAATCAAAAACTAAAACAAACCCATAAACCAAAAACAAGATTGAAAACAAACCCAGAATTTGGAAAGTTAATTAGAACTTTTGATGGGCCTCTTTTTTTGGGTGCTGGTGTGAAGTGTTGAAAATGTGTCTTTATGAATTGACAAGCTCTTTAAAGAAAGAATCAGTGATAAGATTTTTACCTTTTTTCTTGATACAGTTGACTGGCAATACGGCTAGCAGCAGGGGGTTCAATGCATATTTAACCGCAAGCAATAATAAATGTACAATTATTATTGCAAAATCCCTCTCTCTCTCTCTCTCTCTCTCTCTCTCTCAAAATCTTATGCTCCAGCTGTAGACGTTATTTTGTCCATGGAAATAATGAGAGTTTAGTAAACGAAGAAACCTTCAGTACTCTTGTGGGGAAATAGTAGAACCCGTACCAATAATCTCTCTCTCTCTCTCTCTCTCTCTCTCTCTCTCTCTGGAAGAAGCCTTAATGAGGTTTTCTGTTTGGTTGAGTAAATG
Source organism: Rhododendron kiyosumense (assembly GCA_019656275.1). Lineage (NCBI taxonomy): Eukaryota > Viridiplantae > Streptophyta > Magnoliopsida > Ericales > Ericaceae > Rhododendron > Rhododendron kiyosumense. The sequence continues at coordinate 586,684 of BPLS01000489.1, read as the reverse complement.
AGGTACAGTAATGGAAATTATGGGAATTCACAAACCGAGGAACCTAAAGGCTTTATATGGGAAAAAACGGAAAGCTTCAAAGGTTTGCCATAAAAGCGCGCCCTGAGCAAGTTTGCTTGTTTCAGACACTATGCAGACCGAAAAGCCTCTCTCGCAGATGGGATCAATTCTCGAAAAGGACCTCCTCAATCAGTTTATACTAGCACCTACTTTTGCAGGGAAAAAAGGCTCTCTCTCTCTCTCTCTCTCTCTCTCTGATCCTCCTCTGTTTCTCTCAAGTCTCAAGTAGTAAATTCTCTCTCTCTCCCTCTCTCTCTCTCTCTCTCTCTGGGAGATCCAAGCTTGTTTCACAGAACTCTGTTTTTAAAGTTGTTCCCTTCCCTTTTTCTTCTCTCTGTTTTTACTTTCTATGGATGCTTTAAAAACAGAGTCAGGGTAAATTCTGGGAGTAAAAAAGAATACGTTGGTGTGAACCTAAGTCACACGATGCACGGGTGTGATAGTAAACGAAAACAGAAGCGATAGCGTGGAACCGTCTTTCAAAACCTCTCAATTTACTGTTCATGAGAGAGAAGTAAGAGCGGAAGCATCGTGCGAGGATTAGATGTGCTCCTGCCCTGTTCTGTGTGCAATTATTAACTCTGTTCATTTGACTGATGGGAATTGCAATTTCGTAACAGAGCTTTCCATTGAGGGTATAGTGCAGTTTTATTCAAATTGTCAAATCCATAATTTAGCTTTTGCTCACCAAATAGGAGCTAAATTGGCTAAGGTGGTTTTGGATAAAAAAGTTAAAGTTGACTTGTTTTTATCTTTATTTAAAAAAAAATCGCATTTGTTAGTTTTGCATCGTGGATTATTGATTCGTCTCGATAAAAAAAATCGAAAAAGTATAAAATTGCCATTGAAATTCATAATTTTTAAAATAAAGACAAAATTATATTTTTGACTTTTTTTTTTTTTTTAAAAGTATGAGTTTCGATAAAAAAAAAAAAGAAAGAAAAATGTATTGAAAAACATGTAGAAAGAAAAATGAGATGAGTTGAGATGTGAACCAAACAAGGTGATTGTCTTTTGATAGAATAATTCTATCAAAATAGCATTAAACTTGGAAAAAAAACCTCTCTAAAAGTTGACAAATGACACTACACCAAGTCAAATTTGAGAAGAACATTGTCCAACTGACAGAAATCAATGGAGATTTTATTTCTATAAAAAATAATAATAATAATCACTAGGCATCTAGGGGGATACTCGAAGGGTGTTAAGGACTTACTCTTAAAAACTTGGCAAGTTCAACCCTTTTTTTTTAGGGGGAAACCTAGGCAATCGAAGGATTCGCCAGTCGAATAACTTTAGAGTTTGAATTAATCGATGCGCTCGTTAGCAATCTAAACGCCTGATTATTTAAAAAGGGTATGATTGAAGATTCTTAAGAGTCATCAATGGTAATCCCCAAATCATTGATTAAAGAACCACGATTAGTGGAGTGAGGGCCCTTATTCTCACTAATCCCATTCTCATCAAACCTTTTTCACGCCATAACCACACACGCTCTGTGCCTTCATTTTGTCCATTTGACTCTTGACTACTCATTGGTTCAATATGTGATTTCACACCCACTGATCATTTTAAAGACGAGGGTAGATAGAGTACATGAAAATTATCCATGAAAGCGTCCACGAAAAGCAAATAGATGATCCAGATTTACACAGAGTAAAAAGTAAATAAACGGTATAGATTTACACAGATGTAAATCTGGACCGTCCATGAATGCTTTCGTGGACAACTTTCATGTGCCCATAACATTTCTGTTTAAAGACCCATCTCATCACCCCTTTCTCTTTTTTTAAGGCACCAAAAAGCCACTATTGAGCAAGGTTTAGTGGGAGGCCTAATCATGGTTTGTTGATAAGAGCTAAAACATTGTGCCCCTCGTGAAAAAGCCATGAGGAAGAGAGAGAAAGAGAGGGGTCTCTATTCGCTGATAAGATGGAGATAAATCATGAATGAGATTGCTTTCATGATAAAAAAGAACCTTGTATGGCATCTTTTCAAGTGACTCAAGGTGCCGTTACTCTTTCTTTTAAAACCTTCTTTTTTAAAAAGAAGGTAATTTTAAGTTTAAATATAATGAAAATGAGAAATTTTTTAAAATTTTTTTTGCACCGTTTAAAATATTTCAATGAAATCTATTAAACAAAATCTATATTGGTAGGGAAATTATTTACGTAAATACATAATTTTTGAGCTTGAAATTACCTTTATTTTCTAAAAGTTCATTTTTTTAGAAACCAGAACGGAGCCTCAATAAATCTGTAAGGGGTGCGGATCCTTTCCGGTTCAATAGTTTGAATTGGACGAGACAGTCCAGATCTGTATCGTCTATTGGTGTAATCAATGTTTTTCAACAAATCTCATTGTTCATTGCAGAAATTGAAGAACCATGACTGTCTCGTCCAATTCAAATCTTCGGACCGAAAGGGATCAGTTCCCTTCTATAGGAGTCACTTCTAGTTTCACAACCTTTATCATCCCAAGCCCCTTTTTTTGTCATAACCTAAGTAACATAATTTGCGTCCGTATTTGTGTCCGTGAGTAGGAGGTAGAGCGCGAATAAAAGCATCTTGAAAACACTTTTCAAATTATTAAAATTCATGAGAGTGAAAATTGAAAGCGTGAGCATAGAGCAAGATAGAATGTTGGCCTATTAAGAAACAATAGGTGACCAAGACGAGTGTAGCAGAAATGAGAATGTTGAGGTGGATGTGTGGTAAGACTAGAAGAGACAGGATTAGAAATGAAACGATTCGGGAGATGGTAGGTGTAGCACCCATAAAAGAGAAGTTGAGGGAAAATAGGCTAAGATGGTTTGGGCATGTCTACCGTAAATTAGGAGATGCAGTAGTTAAGAGAGCAGATATGATAGTTTTGGGCAGCAATGCTACGGGGAGGGGTAGACCTAAATTGACTTTAGATGCTGTTATACGCAACGATATGAGTAGAGTAGATTTGTGTGTACAAATGGCTTTTAACAGAGCTCAATGGAGAAAAAAGATTTATGTAGCCGACCCCAAGTGATTCGGACTTAAGGCTCGATTTGGTTTGGTTTGGTTAGCATAGAGCAAGAATTGGAGCGAAAACGGAGGTCATAACGGAATTGTTTGGGGTACTATGTTTTGGAAAGAATCCTAGACCTTCGTTGTTTTTAAGCGTTACGAGTACAAAATCTGACCCTTTGTGAACAGCGACGCACGCTGATTGTATGGATAATGGATGGCTGGATAGCCTGGATGCAAAGGACAAGAACATAAACGTGATATGTCATATGTTCTAAATTGTCTAAATCTCATGCAAAGGACAATAACATAAACGTGATAGGTCATATGTTCTAAATTGTCTACATCTCTAGTAGATTCTTGTAAGGGTGAGCAAAAAATCCGTCACACCGCAAATCTAGTCCAAATCAATGCAAATCGAATGATTTGGTTTGGTTTTTTAGTAGTGTAGTTTGGTTCCGGTTTAAAAAAATTAGAAACCGCTCTAAATGGTTTGGTCTATGGATTTATGTTAATGGTTTCAGTTTCAAACCAATCCGAACCGTATATTTATATAACTCATTTACTTTAGATACACCGAGTATATACGAGGGTTAAATATAGTCAACTAATTTCCTAAATTAATAATCTATTCAATCCACCGTCATATTCAGTATTCATTTACTGCCAGAATTATTTAGTATAAAGTTCTATATGTCACAACTCATTCCTATAATAGTAGTACGCCAAAAGCACATGGTATATAAATATATAATGCTTCATTCAGTGAATAATGATTTCACCATTCAATTAATTCTTAAATTTTCCTACCCTCTCACATACATGTGAGTCCCTAGCGGGTCCCTAGCTTATATTGTGAAATTCTCACACATGCATGTGAGAGAGATGTGGTTGGGATATGACACATTGATGTATCCCTAACATTTTCCTTTTATAAATGAAAACCAATTCTTAGTTATCTCCACAATTTTGAGTGCTTTAAATAGTTTACAAAGATGATATCTCAGTTTCAAGCAAACCGTGGTTCGAAACCGAATCCAAACCATAGTCTAATGGTTTGGATTGGTTTGGTCATATACTTTTTGTGGGTTGGTTTGGTTTCCCAAATTCATAATCCGTAGATAGTAGCTTGGTTCTTGGTTTACTATGAAACTGAACCAATCCGGTCCATACTCACCCCTAGATTCTTGTGTCTAAAATACGTCGGGACGTGATATAGTCTCAACTTAAATAAATTATCCCTTCTACCTGCTCTACCCGACAACGCAATCTACATATAACATTAGTTACCATTTTGAGACATTTTTCTATTTGATGATAAGAGTCGACATTCAAATAGGGATACAATGTTTAAAAAGTGCAAGAAAGAGGAGGTTAGGAGAATTCTTTATGGCATAGTTTAAAAAAGAACTGATTTGACGACTACAACCTTAACATGAAAATATGATCAAATGACGAATAAGTTACTTTGTTTGAATGCCTAGATATTTTTTGCTCTGTTTTGTAATATAGACGGTGTGAGAGGAGTAACTACAACTTTAACACAATTAAAATATACTCCCTTCAAGCGATAAATATTAACCATAAAATATATCATAATTACCAAATTTGAACATTTCCACCGGCCAGAATTCCCTATTATATTTAGATTTTTAATTTACCGCATTAGACTTTTTCCCTTGGAAGAACTTGGGTTATTCTTAGATTTAGTGATGAAAGTGTCATATTTTGAAAACTTGCATTCTGACACATAATTCACTAAGATATTAACTCTCCTCCCAAGTTAGATGATAAGGTTAGATGTTTAATACACCATAATTAAGCAGGACTACAATTAAAATGATATAGGCCTGAATCGGTTATTATGTCCACGCTTATTCGTCTCACGATAGATGTTTGTAATCATTGTTAATCGTAATCAGTCTCACCTTTAGTATTTCTTTCTCCGTATAACAATAAGTAATAGCTGGATCAAACCAATGCCACAGAGCGACTTACATCAGCATGATGATTTTAGTGATGAATAGAATTTTTTTCCCCCCACTCCAAGATAATCTTAGGGGTCCATTCCAATGATGATTAGAAGGAATAAAGAGAACCCACCAAAGAAAAAGAGCTTTCATCAGAGATGTTAATGGAATGGAAAAAAGATTTCATTTCATTTGTTTGGTCTTTCCCATATCTGCAAAAGCTTCTCCTGGTTTTATCTTCAAGTTTTTATCAGAATAAAGTCATCAGTTGTAATCTTCTTATTTGTACCTTATCACTTGGATTATTTTTCTTTTCTGTCACTACCCACAAACTTTAGCATCTATTCTGATATTAGGACACCTTTTTCTCACCATTCGTCGTCCAGAATTTAATTTGACTAATTGACGTGCATTATAGTAAGTTTAGTAACCTGCAACATTCTGAATGAGTCTTTTACCTGCAAATATACTGGCATAAAGCTTGTGCTATGCACGCACAGAGTAGATTTAAAGATCCGAACAAATAAAAAACCACACTCACAAATTTATTTAGCAATTCAAAAAACAAACAATCTAAAATACTTGAGCGTAAAGGGGGAAAAAAAATTATTAGCCAACACATAAAAGTAAATCAAGGCTTACACTTACACTGAAGTTGGAAAATTGATCAGTCTTCCTCTAAATGAACTTGTAGTATACTATGATTTACCTCCTTTGTGTGAAGCCGGAGAGAGAGAGAGAGAGAGAGAGAGAGAGAGATTGGGATGACCATAATTGGGTAATTGATATTCTGATTAGTGAATTATATTATACATTGTTCTATCATTAATTACCATATTCATTTCTTCCCCTTAATTGGGGTTAATTGCCATAAGATATAGGTTCGTATCACATCAGATTATCTAAATCTTTCACTGCCATATCTACTACTAGGAATTTCAGTTCTTCAAATGATTCCAATATTTAAACGAAGTATTTTGATCAAAATGAGCTGCTCCGATCATCTTTGCGGAACTCGAGACGAGTGCAAAAGGGATCTGTGCGCGACTGTTGTACCAGTAGCACCGTTCTTAATAAAATGAACCACACCTTCCAATTAGCTCATTTGTGAGTTATCTTCATTTTTCATGTAACTATTTGGGTCTCCAAGCCCGGATCAAAAAATAAAATAAAATTTTGGGTCTTTGGGCCTGTTCTCTTTAATATCATTTGATTTTGATTCAGGAGCATAATTCCGCAGTAAAACAGGTATAATTGGTCATTGTTTCAATAGTATCATGAGAACAGTCACTTTATGCATGTTGAAAAAAGTTAAGTTTGTCTCCAGTCTTTTTTCGTCAATACCTCCAATGATTTGAGACTATAAGGGTTCTACCGTTGTTGTTTCATGTAACTAATGTTCTCAACAAGCTCTAAACACGGGCGATTAGAATCATCAGAATGGACTCGAGAAGGACCCAAAACAAGTAACTGGCCAAGTCCATTTTCATGGACTATAAAGAGGAGCTGATTTCCAATTTTAAATCACAAAAGAGTTCGGAAACTGATTTTTGCTCTTCATTTTTTATTGATGGTGCTCTAATTTTAACGTGGCCACTTGCATGTGAATTGTAATTGTGGGAGTCTAATACAGAGTCTGAGGCATGCACACATGCAGCATTTTTTCAAGTACAACATAGAGCAAAACAACATGAATGGGGAACAGATAAATTAAGGGCTTGTTCAGTTGAAGGTTTTTGGATTTGGATTTGAATTTTGTAATGATTAGGGTAGGGGGATAGTGTAATGATTGGAAAGAGAGATAAAAATGAAACTAGTTGTTGGAGATAGGAGTAATGAGCGGATGTTGGAGTAGGGTAACAATTTTGAGTCTAAATCCTCAATCCTCAACCAAACAAGCCTTTAAGAAACTTGAAGTCAAGATCTCATAGAACCACAGGTTTGTTACAGCGATAAATCACATCCCACTCCACATGCATCAGCGGTTGGAAAATAGGTTCAACAATGTATATATCGAGCTCTCAAACAAACTGCGTAAAGAAAAAACGATGGGCGGAATTAAACCAGTGTGGAGCTTTCGTAGCAAACCCAAGTTAGGAAACTTATCACATCCAGTCAACTTGATTGACTATTGATGCCAACATTCCACGATTGAAAGTTATCTGAAAAAGACATAAAAGAAAGATAACCACTGTTATTATCCGACTCCAATACGCAACAAAAGCTTCTTTGCCTCATTTACCCGCATCAAAAGACACATCTTAGTCATACACTATTTTCTTTCCCTCATTAGTAAAGGGGAGAGAGGAGCACCTTCGGAAACGCGGACACAGGTGGTGCATGGTTATCGTCAACGCGTGCTGTAAGGTGTTGGGTTTAAGTCCAGCAACAAGTGCAACCCTCGTGTTTAGTTGCCATCATTGAGCTTGGAACCCTGAACAGACTGTCGGTGATAAGCCGGAGGATAAGCCGGAGGAAGGTGAGGATGATGTCAAGTCATCACACCCCTTATCCCCAAGGCGACACACGTGCTACAATGATCGGGACAAAGGGTCGCGATCCTGCGAGGGTTACCTAACTCCAAAAACCCGTCCTCAATTCAGATTGCAGCTGCAAATTGCATGCATAAAGCTAGAATCGCTAGTAATCACCGGTCAGACGCCATATGACGGTGAATTCGTTCCTTAGCCTTGTACACAACTTTGTTATAAATTACCCCTTCCTTATCGGGATTAACAAGAATGGTTGGGACTACAAACTAAACCTAAAAAGACCTGTTCCAACTCCACATAAAGCATAACACATGGAAGAAAATTTCAATTTCCATAACACAAACAAACAAACACAGCCTTGTTGTAGAACTAGAATCTTAGAGAGGTTACGTCAAATCTGATAAGAGAATAAAGACAAAGAAGGCAATGAACATCAAATGATAAAAAAAAGGGTCACAAGTCACAACCCATCAACCACTCACTCACATGCCCACTATAAAACAGTTCCAACTATTTCAGCAACTGCCCTGCAACTATAACTTTTGCAGTATTTACCGTGTCTCTGAAGTGTCTGCTTATTGGGATCTAACGGTTGAAGTATGAAGTTTGATAGTAGACCACACTAGATCATGTTGAACCAAACACAGTGGGGGAACCAGAAATCGTTTTTAGGGGTGCCAAATTTGAAAAGATCAAGCATGAGAAATATATTATGACGCAAGATTAAAATTTCACAAGACAAATATACACAGTTTGATGTGTTATTCTTGTTCCCCATTTGTTAACCGGATTCAAGATTGGACTAACTGTCCCTTCGGACTGTGAATTTCTTGTTTGGTAACACAAATCCCTCCGGACTGTAAATCTCATGGGGTGAGCAAGCCCCCTAAATGGGGGTATTAGCAATGGGATGGTATTGGTAATCCCATCTTAACCTCTCCCCATTATCAATCTCTTCTCATTACCAATCTCTTCTATCAATCCAATCCTATCATCTAATCCCATCTCAAACAAACATGATATTAATAATCACATCCCAAACAAACATACTCATTATCAATCTCTTCTCATTAACAATCTCTTCTTATTATCAATCCCAATCCTAATCCCATCTATATATCACTGTTATCAAACAGGGTATAAAGCCTACTTCTTGTATTGATAATGTAAAATCCAAACTTGCTGGAAAAAACACCCAAGTCACAACAAAACAGGGGGGCCAATATACTAAATCTTGCTATAGAATATGCATTGGTGATCATAGCAAAACAGGGGTGCCATGGCACCCACACCCCATGCCGTAGGTCTGACGTCCCTGATCGAACTCATGAGCTATCGGAAAAAAAGAACTGATTTTTCATGCCTAGTGGGGAATTTCCTGGAATCAAATACCCATCAGTCTTTTCTACAAGGCACCTTCTAGTTCTAACAAACATATCATGGATATAAGGACTTGAAATGGGGAGTATTGTCTGCCATTAATGACCTTCGTTGTCTTCCAACTTGGTCATTCTGTTGAAAGGGTCTGTGACGTTACGAGTTTCTGCCTGAATAAGGCAAGCCTAATTCCCATTATAAAGACTGAGACTTTTCTGTCCAGCTGTTTAGATGTGAAGCTGTATGGCTAAGTGCTAACTGGTAATGGGCCTACAAATTATGTTGAGCATTATTGTCTCAAAGGGACTCTTCTTTTTTTTGGTTCGACAGCCAAGGGTATCATGTCTAGCTTGCACGCACTTCAACTAATTCCCTCGCTGATCTGGTCAAGGGCAGGTGATCAAAGGGACTCTTCATCTAGAAGGCATTAATCACAGAAAAATGTGACCTATTTATAGACAGGGCCACCAATAGAAAATGAAAGTGTTGGGCATCTACAGGACATAATTAGTGGGGGTCACCTTAGTTAGGAAAGCTGTCCAAATTCAAAAAACGATTCAACAAAATAACCACAATGGACCAGAACATGTATGATCAAGTCACGAAATGGATTATCTTTTTAGAAACCTGTTTTATATTTCTGAGAAGGGGAAAACATGGGAACTAATTCAGAAACCGGTCGGCAAATGTTTACAAACACTTTTAAGTTGTCTTCCGAATTTTCGAAAACTGCTTACACAGAAATGGAATCAAAATGAAAATGAGGAATGCAATAAAACTTATCATTGTTTTTTGTTCCTGGACCAAAATTATATGTATATAAAACAAACAATGCTGTTATTTTTTTTATTTTTATTTCTGAGAAACAAACAATGCTGGTACAGGTAAAGCATAACCAAAGTCTCACTTGCATTAAGTTTGGTATTGGACCTAACCTACTGTAGTGCAGCTCAATTGTCTATTCTCATCAACTAGGGATAGAGTTTATGGCACATCGTCATCCAAATAAAGTCGGTCGTATTCGTATGTCCAACCGAAAGCTTAAGTTATTAACATGAAAACTCATGGATGTACGCAAGCAATGTGAGATTATATTCCTTAACATCCTCCACGTGCAGACGAGTTTGAAATCTGTCATGTGTAGTCTCTTTTTGAGTCTAACAACATGCAACTTCTTTTGTTGGGTTTGTTATCGTGAGGGTGCGGATTTTGAATTTTTAAAATGTGAGATAAATGGTCCCCGCTCTGATACAATGTAAAAACCTTATATCCAATCCAAAAGTTTGAGCTGTTAGGTGGAGAGGTCCTTACATTACACTAAGTGATCACTCATTTCATATCCAAGCAATGTGAGAATGTATTCCTTAATGGTAGAGATAACAAATGGGCGGCTTAAATTGGGTTTGGGCAGTTAATGCGGTTCACGAATGAGCAGGTTGGATACAAGTCCCATCAAACCCATGAACCCGCTCTGGACCCAATAAAACGCAAGCCTCGGCAACCTTTGCCTTTACGACCCCAGAATAAAAGGCATCAGAGAGAAAGCAACTCCTATAAGGATAGAGCGTGGTTACTTAGTCTCTCTCTAACTCTCTGTCTAACTATGCTGGGCCACATCTCTCTCTCTCTCTCTCTCTCTCTCTCTCTCTCTCTCTC
>BPLS01000489.1:562954-575730 GCA_019656275.1 Rhododendron kiyosumense | reverse complement strand
TCAAAAAGAATAAACAATATAATAAACAATGGTAAGCCAAAAGCATGTGCCCAAAATAAGGGCTACATACTCGGCAAGTCTCACAATGAGCAACCTATACTTGACAAATACACTTTATGACTTTCTAAGGTTAAAATGAAGCTGTGAGACCTTTGATTGTATGACTTTGAATAGAAGATGAATCATCTATACAAACATCCTCATCGGGTAAGGATCAAACCACAAAGAAGATGAATACCATCAAGAAAAAGATCAAAATGGCAAATATCTTAATCATGAGCCACCTGTTTGATGATATTTGGTTTAAATGCCTCAACAGAGAACTGCGAGCACCTTCAACATTTGCCAATGACTCTTCCATGTTATCATCAATCCTGATTACATAAATAGGCAGTCTCAATGCGGGAAACCTTCGAGTTTTACAAAAATTTGAATGAACTAATTAAAGGAAAATGGGAGGGCAAAAAGAAAAAGAAGAGTGACACCCAATTCACTATGCTGAAGACTGAAGTATGAAGTTTCAACCAGGAGTTCAATCCAACCAAACGCAATTCAATTGTTTATTATTCAATAAGATAGCCAAGTTTGAGTAAAATGGGAGGAAAAAAGAAGGGAGACCTAATCCACTATGCTTAAGAGTGAAGACAACGAAGTATAAAGCTCCAACCAGGAGTACCATCCAACCGAATCCAATTCAATTGGCTTCTTACTAATATGAAGCACACTTTCGAAATTCCATCTACAAATCAACATTGTAAAAACAGATGTATTCTACAGCATCAGAAGTTCATGGAAAAAACCAAACCTGATAGCCAATTCCCCTTGATGCGCAACCATTGTAGCCAAATGCGTGAATATCCCACCAAGCTCAGAAATTGTTGATTCAACATTTTGGAGAGCAACTGCCCGGCTTTGTGAGTAACTCTCCTGCCTTGGAACCACCTGCTGCAACATCGACATTTCCATGTGGTGTGTTGGAGTGTTGTCTGCAGCTAACCTCCGCCTGAATCAAGTTATAACACAAGCTGTTAGCGAACAAAAGATAGCTAGCCAAGGACATAACTAACCGTAAGACTACAAAATTCACCAACCCAATCCAAATGAATGTCATTTCAGAAGTTAAAACAATATTCACACTAGAACATATGCAGTTTTTTGCTAATTTACTGGTGCAAACCATCAAGAGAATCGAGGATTGCAACCACCAGAGAGAGAAAGAGAGATTACTTCCATATCTAGTTAAAGGCTTTGGGAATCGAGATCTAAGGGTTGCTAAATGCACATAAATGGCCCCACTCACCGCATTTTCATCTCCACGTTGTCAGTTGCTCCCACGTGTCAGAAGTATGTGACATGTGGATCTCCAATATGATCTCACTATTGGTTCCAATACTTTCTACCTCAATAGACCAAAGTCACCAAATCACTCATGCTTGACCTCACAGTATATGGTACACGCCAAATTGTAGCATACCCATTTTCCACATCTTACAGCTCTATAGATGCCAACGTGTTCTCCAATGGCTGAGGCACCCACTATGAGCCTTAACATGATTATGCCAAGGATGGAAACAGGGCCTAGGAAAGCTTTTCGAGCTCCTGTTGCCAGTTTGCGTTTGCAACAGTCAACGATCATTAAAGATCCAAGGGGGGTTTAGTAGAAATATGGTCAACCAAGACAGAAAAATGTGAAGGTCCAACTCAAATTAGTACACATAATGACACGCCAACGCACCTCAATTGGTTGCCAACTTGAACTCCATCTGATGGTAATCTGGTGCATAGGGAGAACAGCAAGAATATTAAGCATCAGAAAACAAAACAGAAGATGCACTATAAGTTTGTAACTACAGCAGGTAATCATCCAGTAAACCACATTGAGTCAAATTTGAAAGCAATTCAAGATTGGCACAGATAATTATTCTGTGATAGAGCATACAATGCAATCAATGCACAGACGAGCTGAAGAGTTTAGGCATCTGAACAGTTATAGACTGGGGAAATATATGCAATATAAACAACAACAAAAATCATACAATCACGTGTAGGTCTACAAGCCTTAATGCAAAAGAAGACAGCAGAAATCGCAGAAAAAGGTATCATACACAGTCACTTAACTTGCAGCTCCCTCTTGACTTCATTACATGCGTATCTTTACATTAAAAAGATCCACCAATATCTGTGAGAGAAATTTGCACATCTATTGAATAAACCTGAAGGTGCCGTTCAAAAAAAAGAAGTAATCTGAAGGTACATGCTTTGGAAACTTACTTCCTAACATGATATCATGATGCTATCAATATATAGCCATTGGAGCTTTGAACAAACTTATGGCAAAACAAGAAAACCAGCCATCTGTCTACTCCAGAAGTATTATACTCCAAACAATTTAAGACAAGCATCCAGTCCATTAGCAGGTGAACTGTTTTCCATATTTCGCAATCTTCATCAAATTCATCAGAGGCATCAAAGAATGAAGTAAAAAAATCCTTCTTATGCATGTGGAAATACATCCAAATCACTCCTCCTAAATCCATGATAATAAAAAAAGACCAGATAACAAGGAAGCATTAGAACTATCTCTATTGGGACCATAAAATGCTTACACAATCTATGATCTACATAAGGCAATCCAATCGATGGGATGCGTATAAACACCATGTTAAGCAATTCAACTAGGATTATCAGTTCTCCCTTTATGTTTAGCTCGTGTAAGAGGAAATCAGGGATAGAAAATCCTACACTGACTGTTGTGAACTCCCCGATGAACCAGATGGAGTTGACCAAGGAGGTGGTTCAGTAACGGTATTCGCAGGCTGCCTCAAAGGGTTCTCTCTTGCTATATTTGTGGAGAACATCTGTTTCCTATTCTCATGAGCTTTGATATTCTGTGGAAAAGAAGGGAAAGTTGATGAGGTGACAACTGCATACGATAACGGATGTAAATCAGAGGCACCACTGGCTGTTAGCTTGAGTGGCATCTCCTACCACCCCTAAGAATAAGAAAAACAATAAGAATCATTCAACACCGACCTCAGTTCTGGTAGTTAACACATCCTGAAACTGTTTTGTAGTCCCCATAAGTTTACTCTTCAAATCATCACAAACTGTTGTGGAGTGGACAACTCTATCATCTGAATAGTTCCCATCAGCTCTCTCCAAGTTCTGAAGGGTTTGCAAATCCGAGATTGCCACATTAAGTGCAGTGATGTCATCTTTTACCAAGGCAGTTAGTTCTTGAATTTCCTTGAGTGGATCATCGAATATTGATGATCTTTTGGCCACTGCATATCAACCAAAATTCAGAAAAAAGAATCAATGTAGGTTAGCAGATCATCGACCTGAGCAACCAGTATTATAAGAAAGTTCTCAAAAACAAGAATAACTTCACAATTTAGTCATCTCAGATGTGTTTTAAGTTGATTCTCCAAAAAAAAAAAGACATGTTTTAAGATGTTCAACACAAAGGGCGAGAGAGAGAGGCACGATAAAATCAGCATAAAGCTTCACAAAATCCATCATTGATGCTAATCCTTGGACATCCAACACCTCTCCAACCGAGGTTAACTCGCTCTTTCCAACATTCACCCTTGTCCCAGACATTGTCTCAAAACAAATAGGCACATGCTAGAAATGTATCAACTCCCTGCAACTCTTCAAATAAATGTCATATGTAATCCTACTGGACTAACAGTGAGCAGAGATATGCCCGTGTCAACCCATATGTATCTAGATCATTCAGATTTTTTTTTTTGGCAAATGCATGAAGTTGAAAAGAGAATATGGATTTCCATACATATGATTCCAATATGACAATGGGTTGCCCAGGATTCAAACCCGGAAGTAGCCGGATGGAGTAGATGACTTTCTGGTTAAACAAGCAAAAACCCCTCCCCAAGCCGTGCTTGCACTTTTCGTTGCACAATAACCTAGGTTACATAATTCCATTGGACCCCCTGCTCCCGCTCTCAATCCTCATCCTACGTTCCCGCACTCAATCCTCACTCCAGTGGCAGGAATTTAAATGGTTCAAGCATTGGAAGAATTAAAATTCAAAGGAAAAATATAAATAATTTGCTCCAAACTTTGGAGAAGTATATATAAAACTGATGACAAAGTAAAAATTTCTAATATACAGCCCAAACATCAATTTAAAATGAAAATGGACGCTCTTTCAAGTTATAAAAGTCATCTATGACTGCGTTTGTGCTGAACTTCAAGACAATTTTCATTTAAATGTACAAATTTAATAGAATAGAAAGTCCAAATTTATTTTGTTAAATTAAAATAAAAGCCCAACTCATTGGTTTGATAACCAAACTCAAAGCCAAATATGAATGCACTTCCATATTTAAATTGACTTTGGGCCTAGTGTGGGGGGTGCCAATGTAACCAAAACTTGTTACATTAGTAGGAGATAAAATATAAATATATGCTGACATTAGCAAAACGGGGGGAACCACCCCAAAGGTGCGTCCACCCCTCCCTCACTCTCACGAATTTTAGTAATTTGAGATGTTTTTAAATACGCTTTTACGGTCGCGATCCCGCACAGGTACGAGCATTGTGTGACATAACACATCCAAGGTATTGTAAATAAGGCTGATAAACAAACCAAGCTACTCATGTTCACTCGTTAAAAGCTTGTTCAAGATCGATTTGCTACATAAGCAAACCAAGCTTGAACATTTTTTGAAGCTTGTTAAGGTTTCAGACCAAGCGAACAAGCTAGTACTTGGCTCCTTCAACTTACGTATAAAAAATTCAAGCTACTCGAAATTGGGTAGTGCTCGGCCTTATTACAACTTGTTTGAGATTGGCTCATCTCAGTAAACAAGCAAAGCTCGAACATTTTGTTAAAGCTTAGTATTCAAACAGGCTTGACCAACCACCTACGGCTCCTCCTCTCGTTTATCACCCCTAAATTTGTAAATCTCGTGTATCGTGAGGTTGTGTAGCTAATTGTATGGATTCCTTCCCTCATGTATGATCATACCAATCCAATAGTCCCAAATATTACAATAGACATACAACAGAAACAGGAGATTACGTTTCGCAAGCCTGGCGATCTTGAGAGACGTTTCGTGGATGCCCAACCCGATCCGTGAGGCCTTCTTGTTGAACTCCGATCTGTACGACGACGCCCGGAGTTTCGGCGGCGACGGGCCGTTGTGCGACTCGCCCGATTCGTTGGCTCCGCCTATCTTCTTCAAGGTCTCCGATATGGATCGGAACTCCGACGTCCGGTCCCGGTAGATGGAGACGCCGGCGGACGCCATGGACATTGAGGGCGTCGGAACCGGTGGCTACGGCGGTGGTTTAGGTGGATACGTGGTCTACGGTGGGAGGATCGAAGCTGGTAGCCTGGTACCTTAACTCCTTCGGTGGAGGGCTCTGTCGAGTAAGGTTTTGTGTGTAATTTGCGTTAACGTGTCACTCGACCAATGGGACCGTGCCTGGGTGCAGTAGAGTCCTAGAATGGTGTTTTGCAACCAACATCCGTTTTTATTGCAACTGTATTATTTGTAATAACATGTGAGTCACTCTAAATGCAATGTACACTTAACTTAGAATTTGTTATTTTCTATTCCTCTCCAAACTAAATTAGCAGCACTACAGTCAACGCACTTTAAATACATTTCTTTTTATTAGATTTGGGCACTAAAAATTATTGGGCCAGATCTGCCTGTGTGAAACTTCTTGATACTTGGTGGGTAACACTTAATTGTATTTGAATTTTAATAAGATCCTACCCAATTCACGTCAATAAAACCGGATCGTTGTTCCCAATAGAGAACTCTGGAACTTCAATCCACGTCAATAAACCCGGATCACTGTTCCCAATAGAGGACTCCGGAACTTCAGATTTTGGATTTCGAGTGTTTATAGTCCTTTTTGCTGTTTATCAAGGCTCAACGATGGGGAAGGGCCCGAAGGAGAAGCAACCAAATATGGCACCCACTTTAGGATCTCACCCAACCGTTGATGTGGGCCTCTTCCAGACTCACAACGGCCCAAATTTAGACCGAACCAAATTGTAATTTTTATATGGAAAAATAACGGTCCATGACGTATTTTGATAATTAATATCCACCAATAACAAGTTAAGAACATTTATTAATACTAAAAATATCGTTAATGAATATTAATTATCAAAAACACATCTCGTCATTTTCCCTTTTTATATGGTTCCAAGGCCCATAAGGGCTCAAAATTGGGGACACCGAGTCCCTACAATGCCCAAAAAGAGCTAGAAACTGCAGCCTCAAAACGATGTCATTTTGAGGGCAAGTTACACGCGGCCAAGGCAAGAGGAGGAAAAGTTGAAAATGTGAGGGGAGGAAAATTATTCAGTGCTTTTGCCTTTCCCAATTCTTATAAACCCACATCTTTTTTATGTTCCCAACAATCAATCTCTCTCCCAAACCCACTTCCTATTTCTTTCTTTCTTTCTCCATTATTCTCTCAAAACTCTTCCCTCCAAAAAATAATTCACCGATTGCGTCCATTTTTAAGACCTTGAAGATGATTTGCGTATATTTTTGGCTATATCAAGTTAGAACATTGGTATAAAGAACAAAACTAGGTCATCTACATTTGAACAGTCAAACAATTGTCTAGATTGATTGTGGAAAGAATTTGTAATTATATGGTTAGATGTTTTGTAAGGTTATTTTGTTGATGTTGCACATGATTTAGAGAGAGAGAGAGAATGGGTCTTCCACTCCGTTTTTTAGCTGCCATTATCGAAACTTTGGAGTTGAGAAATTAAAAGAGGAACAGAGGGGAATAAGAAAACAGAGGAATTTTTGTAGGTTTGGTGGATTGGATTTCAGGGAAATGCATGTGTTCAGGAGAGAGAGAGAGAGAGAGAGAGAGAGAGAGAGAGAGAGAGAGAGAGAGAGAGAGAGAGAGAAATTTATGGATAAAAGAAGATACGGGCATACGAATTTGAAAAGGTAAAAGCACTGAATAATTTTCCTCCCCTCACGCTTTTCACTTTTCCTCCTCCTGTCTTGACTGCGTGTAACTCGCCCTCCAAAACGACGTCGTTTTTGAGGGCTGCAAGCTCGCGTGTAACTTGTCCTCCAAAACGACGTCGTTTTTGTGGGCTGCAGCTGGACTTCCCAAAATTGGACCGTATATACAGTATATCGTTTTTTGGTACTTATATACAGTGTTTATATGCTTTTCAAAAAAAAAAATACAGTGTTTATATATATATATATATATGTCGATGTTGTATCATCATTATAAACTGCACATCATCAAAATGGCATCAAGGGCGGTGAAGAAGATCGCGTACGACAAGAAGCTGTGCCAGCTCCTCGACGAGTACACGCAGATCCTCATCGCGGCGGTGGGCAACGCGGGGTCCAACCAGTTGCAGAACATACGCCAGCGGTTGAGGGGTGATTTCGTGTTCCTCATGGGGAAGAACAGCATCATGAAGCGGTCCATCAGGATCCACGCCGAGAAGACCGGTAACACCGCCTTTCTCATTCAGATCCCCGTCCTCGTGGTACGTATATTCTCTGATAGACATCCATGCAATTTTGTGAATCAAAAATTTTTTTTTTTTGGATAAGGAAAAAAATTACGCAATGCGTGACGCCCAGGCGTGACTTCAACCTAGGCGCAACTTGCATTCAAAGACAAACAAGGTCTGGGCTTTGGGCTCCCAAAATCTACTTAAAGTTTTAGGATCTGTTTGGAAGTGAGGGAAGAGAAGATAATTAAGGACAATGGGAGAAAAATTAGAGGGAAATTTTACTGTGCTTGGTGCTCTAATTTGCCAGTTTATCTTATCTTTTCAATCAAACCTAAGGGAATGAAATACTTTTTAACGCTATGTTCCAAATACAGCTTTAGGGTTCATAATATGTAGTATGAAATAATAAAAGCCTACTATGAGAGTGTATGAAAATATGGCCTATAGGTAGTGTTTTGCTGCTAAAAACTGAATGGATAGAGACGTTGAATTGGAACGTTCAATACTTTGGGACATTTTATCCTGTTGAGCATGTTTTATTTGGATTTTCTAGATTGTTTAGCCGTATTTTTTTGCTAGTTAAAGTATACAGGGGCTTTTGGACTTCAGTTTACTGTTTTTTCTCTAACCCAGTCGTGTAACTCGTGTTATATTTGTACGTAACTTTGATTGAAGTTGGTGTTTTGTTAATTAGGGTAATGTGGGTTTGATTTCCACCAAGGGTAATCTAAAGGAGGTGAGCGAAGAGGTGGCTAAGTACAAGGTGAAATACTCGTACCATCTGTCATTCATTATTGCTACAATCATATGGGATACACTACAACAAAAAACACGATTCCGGACTAAAATGCCCGACTACAAATAATTAGTCGGCAAATAGTCACCTTGCACATACTGAATATTATTTAATCGGCTAAAGTAAAGCCAATCTCCGACTGAACATATGTATTACCAACTAAAATATATCTTGGTCGACTTAATGTGGCACCAATGCCATGATGTTCGTGCATGATGGTGGGAATTATCAACATTTATGGCATTTGGCTTTGAGTGTCATGGTCTACGGATTGAATTTAACGACTAAAATATTAATAATCACCCGCGAGCCCTGAAATAAAGAAAACGAGTATCAAACATCAAATAGCATAGTAAATGGACATGACAAGTCCAAGTTAGGGGGCGTAAATAGGCGTATTTACACGCCTATCAGACATAGAAGCTTAATGTACAAAGAAATTTGGTGGTTACTTGTAAAAGTCCTACTTGTATCTAAGATTAACTGCTGAAATTAGTTTTAGCAATTGTATCTCTCTCTCTTTCTAGAGTTATTTGCAACTATGTTTACATATGGATAACAAAAGTTAAGTGAAATAGACTTCTTCTTGAGCAATACGGTTATTGATTGTTTGTCACATGCGACATGTCTCGTAATTTGCACTTTCTTTTCCTACATATCTCTCATTATATTCACTTCTTTTATATGCTTGTATGTAATGGAGTGTTTCACAATTTGACAGATTGCCTTGGATAAAAAAAGAGTAGTGTATCCTCCAACTCAACTGGCACAAGAAGTAAAACTGCAGCAGTACCAGTTGATAGAGCAGCTACAACACCCGCTTCGGAAATTCTGGCATCTACTCCTTTGAGTGTTGCATCTCCTTCTACCCTTCTACCCATGCTAGTGTTGCAGGTAAAATGCATCTATTTCTGCATAGTTGCCCCTGTATATTCTGCATTCTTGCCCCAAAGAGCTAACAAAAATTACTACTCTTGCCCTTACAATTCATAGTATGATGTTGCCTAATAGCTTTCCAAGTGGAAGAAATTTTACACGCAGAAGAGGGAGAGACAGTACATATACTCCAATGGCTTGTTTGATTTCTTTCTTGTTAGCAGTCAAATGCTCTAGTATACTGTCTCACTCACTCATACACACCTTTGGTATACTTGTTTTTGGTGTAAGTTGTTTCGAAATTAACTTTCTTCCAGGTTTTAAAAATGGCAGGAAAACAAGACTATTACGTTGTGTTTGTGGGTAGGACTCCCGGTATTTATGAATCTTGGCCAGCTTTTAGCGAACAAGTGAAAAGATTTCCTAATGCCGTGAATAAAAAATATAGCTCTTTCGATGAAGCACACAGAGCTTGGGTGCGGTACACAACACCAGCCGATCATTTACAGTTTCCTCCATTGTTGGAATTTGCTGATTCCGTTCAAGTGAAACAAAAAATGGAGTTGGAAGTTCAAGCGAAACAAAAAATGGAGTTGGTAGTTCAAGTGAAACAAAAAAGAATCTGGTGGTGTTGTATTGTCATTACTTTTCTCCTTGGTTATCTCCTTGGTGTAGTATTTGCTTAATATCAGTCACGACAATATGTAGTTGTTAAGGTTGAAACTTGAATTACTTTTTTTGGAATATCAAGTTGTAGTGTGGGAGCATATATGACATGTTGTTGCGAATCCTGTAGATTGCTTTCCTCTAATTATTCTGGTATTGTGCTTGTAAGCATTGTGTGGTCTCATATTGTCAGGTACCTTATTCGGTTGTTTCTGGGATTTTGGTTTGTGAGTCTTGGCTTTGCTTGAATATTAGGGTGCTGCTATCTCAGTGTTTGGAAATTGATGGGATATTTTTTGCAGCAACTTTTGCTGCTCATCTATTCTTCTACGAGAACATGACAAACTTTATAGTGCTTTACTTGCCTCAAGTAGATTAAGCATGAGGAAATAGTTCAAGGGATGACTACAAAGTTGTATAACTTGAAGCAACATTTTGATGCTTCAGAAAAAAGGCTTCTGGCAATAGGAAAATCCAATCATTATGGTGCAACATAATTGATGTCCAAAATTTGAGTGGTAGTTATAAAAGGAAGCTAGATAACCTTGTGCGTTAAATGGTTTACTCTCGTGAATTTTGGATTAACGTTCCCAAAAAGCCTTAAACACCCTCTCAGATTGGACTAATAAAACTAACTTCATCCTCTCGTAATCCGATGAACCGACATCAAGTTACAAGAGGTTTGGTTTCCAGGGTGATATATTGGCATATTGCCTTCACCAGCCTCAGTATCTTCCTACTGTCTCCATGAGATCCATAAATCGAATAAGCGATGACTGGAAATTTTTTGGCCCTTTGGAAATTGGAAGCTCTTCAAAACTTACCTACTTACGTCCAAGTAGGGCTTTGAAAAGACTAACCAAGCTACCATTTACCAAAGTTGTGGAATGCATAGAATCCAAAAGCAGTAATTAGAAAAGCAATGCATAAAGTCTGGACATCTTCACCCAAATAACTTATGGTTTGATGATACAAATTGCAACTTTTGGTAACGGAGGAACAATCTTACAATCAGGTCAGTAAATGAACCTGACTACGCAATTCAATCTCCGGAAAAGGTAGCACAGCTACACCAGTCACGGCTTTCCATTTACTCTAGGATACTCACTCGGTAAGAAATTGAACCCCAAGCCTTGAGGAGTACTCCAAAGTCTTGGCGTCCGCCCAAACCATTGGGTCAATCCGGGGGTGTGATACAAATTGGAACTTTTACAACACCAATGAGTGCATTAATTTCAAGTTACGAAATTCACAAATGAGTGCGTGCGGAGGGCTCCAGATTTTGGGTGTTTGTAAAACCTTTGGGCAGTTTCTCATGGGCCTTTGTCATCGTCGGCCCACATTTCTTCATGGACCGGAAACCACACAACCCAAGAATTTACTAAGACTATCAAGAGGCCCATCTAAGATCAAATCCCAGCCGTCAGATCTAGGTCCATTCCACCTCCACCTACAAATTCACCCCCACCACCCATTTCCCCCATCACTGCAACCAGGGTTTATCTCTCTCTCCTCCACTCTCTCTCCTCACCAAACCCAGTATCCGTCCCCGGAGGTTAAAGCGACAGCCCGCCCCAGCTGTCCACCTTGACCGAAGCCCTCCAGCTTCGTCTTGGTCCTCAACTCCCCTCCACCACCACCTCCTCATCAGTACATACGCACACGTACATAATCGTTGTTGTATCGTATATACATAATCGTCATCAATGGCGGTGAAGACATCCAAGGCGGACAAGAAGATCGCGTACGACAAGAAGCTGTGCCAGCTGCTCGACGAGTACACGCAGATCCTCATGGTGGCGGCGGACAACGTGGGGTCCAACCAGCTGCAGAACATACGCAAGGGGCTGAGGGGTGATTCCGTGATTCTCATGGGGAAGAACACCATGATGAAGAGGTCTGTTAGGATCCATGCCGAGAAGACCGGTAACCCGGCCGTCCTCAATCTGATCCCCCTCCTCGTGGTACGTGTATACTCTGATTGATATCTTTACAATTTTGTTCAAATTTTCAGAGAAGTTTGTTTAGGCCCGTTCTGAGGCAAGGCAAACAAGGTCTGGGCTTTGGGCCCGCAAAACAATTTTGCTACAACCACAAACAATTATGAGTGGGCCCCACTTGAATGTGAGAGAGTGTGTGTGTGCCCACTTTATGTGAGAGGGTCTGTGTTGTGGTTGTTGCCCCAACCCAAATCCATCGTTCTCTGTATGGAAGAGAACATAATTAAGGACAATGAGAGAGAAATTAGAATGAAAATTATACTATTAGTCATTTAATTAAGGTACTTCTATTCTTCTATTAATGTTGCTATATTTAATTAATGTCATTCTCTCTTCGATTCCCTCAAACCAAGCGAATAAAATTCTTTTAACCCTATTTTCCAAACAAAGCTTTAGGATCCTATAATATGTAGTATGAAATAATAAGTTTATTAGAGTAAGTGTATGAAAATATGGCCCATAATTACTGTTTTGCAGCTAAAAACTGGAAGGATAGTGACGTTGAAGTGATACAATTTTAGAACGTTAAATACTTTGGGATTTTATCCTGTTGACCATATTTTATTTGGATTTTCTAGATTGTTTTGCCGTATTTTTTTGCTCATCAAAGTACGAAGGGACTGTTAACTTTTAAGTTCGCTTTGGCCCTAACTTTGATTGGACTTTTGTTTACTCTTTGTTCTCTAACCCAGTCGTGATATTTGTACATAACTTTGATTGAAGTTGGTGTTTTGTTTATTAGGGTAATGTGGGTTTGATTTTCACCAAGGGTGATCTGAAGGAGGTGAGCGAAGAGGTGGCTAAGTACAAGGTGAAATACTCGTACCATCTTCTGATGTTGTTGTTCATTATTGCTACAATTGTATGGGATAGTATAACCATTTCTTGCCCCGTTATTGCTTTCTGTATTTGAAAATAAGTTTCTGTGATGGTATGTGTGCTAATT
>BPLS01000489.1:536908-562944 GCA_019656275.1 Rhododendron kiyosumense | reverse complement strand
GGTGTGGTAGTTCAAATTTACACTCTTCCTTATCCACTAACGATATGGATCCTCTCTCCACCAGAAACACATCTTTTATACCAATCTTTGAATAGTAACATGCGTTTGAGTGAAAAGAATTCCTTAGCGAGGTTTGAACAGCATGAAACCCATCTTGTTGATCCTGTTATTTCCAAGAATACTTCTCATGAGTTAAACCAGTCAGTGCCAATTATGGAAGAGGGAACTAAAGCGTCAAGACAGAGAGATCGCTTAGCTAGAAGGCGAAGGAGAAATATGAAACCAAAGATTATAGCTAGTCCTCCGCCTGCTCCCCGTAGACCTGTGCCCCATCGCTTGCTGGTGAGATTGTTGAGGCTCTAACTGTAGTATGGAAAACATTTAACTTAATGTACTTTCCTTTCTTTCTTTCTTATTCTTCTTCTCCCTGTTTTACCCTCTTGAATATTATCTCCAACTTTGTAGAGATATCTACGGTCGTTGACCACCGACGAAGCTCTTGTGTATGCTAAGAAAGAGATAGAGAACATCTCATCGATCATAGATGATCCAGATCCAGATTTGTATGCCCCTTTGTTCCGAAATGTTTCTATTTTCCAAAGGTACGTGTCATTAGCTCTTATATGGGTTTGATGGTTGGTATGGCCCTGTACATCGACTTTTGAAACACAATGCATTTTGGGTTTTTTATGAATAACTAATTGGCTACAAATATACACATATGTATTTGTCCATTTCTTTCAAACTTGAACAGTTAATTGCAGTAAGTACTTGCCTGATATGTAAACTGTACAATATATATTATGTTGGACTCGAGATTTGGATGTCTGATTGGGAGTTTATATTAATTATGTATCTCCATGCCATGGTTAAGGGACATACTTCAGCAACAGTAGAAGGATCTCTAAGGCCATACTGTCAAGTTTCAATTATGATCTCAACTTGTGGCATTCAGGATTAAGAAAATTATCTATAGTAGAATAATTAATTTTCAAGATTCTCTGCTTTCAAGATAATTAATTCTTCTACTATAGCTAATTGTCTTACAAATGTTGGAAACCTCATATTCTAGCTTATTACATGTAAATTTGGTGGGTCTGAACTGTAAACACATGATAAGATCAATTGCCGGAAAGTCTAAGGTACACTTTTGAATGTGAACAACCCTTCACTTCAAACCGAACAATATCTGTAGGGTAACCTGGTTTTTTTGAGAGCTGACCTTGCTTGTTTCTTCTACTTTGGGCATTCTCTATGCAGTTTCAGATAGAAATATGAATAGAGACTATTGACTATTCCAAGGACTAGAAAAAAGCCTACCTCAGTGGATATGGAGAAAAAGTTTAATCAATCAGTATTTTTTCATTATTGTACATTTGATTTAAATGATAAACAATTGGACTGAGATTATTTTAGAGGTAGCTCATTTTAGCGGAAAGCTATAACATCCTACTGGCCACTTCTATTAGCTGATGAACTAGTTACATGCAAACATTTTTGGGGGCATACATGCTATTATAGGCACCACTGTTGGCACAATCATTTTGTTTTTGAACTATAAAGTACTCCTAAATTCCAGGAGCTATGAGCTGATGGAACTCATACTTAAAGTTTACATTTACCAAGATGGGGAGAGACCAATTTTCCACGAACCCAATCTCCAGGGAATTTATTCATCTGAAGGATGGTTTATGAAGTTAATGGAGGAAAACAGGCAATTTGTCACCAGGGACCCGGAGAAGGCTCACTTATTCTATCTCCCATACAGTGCACGCCAACTGCAGATGGCTCTTTATGTAAAAAACTCAAATAATATAGGACGCCTATCAATATTCCTAAGGGATCATGTGAACATGCTTGCTGCGAAGTACCCTTTTTGGAATCGAACTCATGGATCAGATCATTTTCTCGTTGCTTGCCATGATTGGGTAGGTAGTTTGAGTTTCCTAATGCTTTATTTGTTCATTTCCAGTCCTTACAAGTTTTTTGATGTCAGATTTTTGTTTTCGTAGTGTGCATCTCCTTTTTAAAGGCATAGGTATGTGAGTTCTACAACCAATTTGATTTTATTGGATAACTGTTTCTTTCTTTGATAACTTCAATGTGACCAATTCGATTTTACAAACTTGGAATTTTCTTTAAGTTGTGGTTGTGCTGTCATCAGAGCCACAGGGTATAGCATTCTTTTAACTTATATATTCAATACCCTGGGCAAAAGAAATTTGCTTTATTGCTTTTTATTCAAACTTTAAAAATCAAACCTGAGAAGGAAGTAGTCAGGAAACTTCTCAACTACCCAACCCAGATCCCAGTATGCTTGAATAAGTCTATTTACATGTGGAATGGAAGAAGTAATGCTCACTTGAGCTAATATACACACTCTTCTTGTGAATATGAAGGAAATTATGCACTACATCAATGAAAGCTTTTGCGTTGTGTGGTAGAGAATAGAGACTAATGGGTGGTCGGTCTGTTTGATGAGATAAGCCAACCGGAGCAAATTTTTATGAATTTTAGTACCAGATTTAGACCAATCCCATTTTGATCTTTATTTTGGCTGTTTTGTAGGGCCCTTATACACTGACGAAACACAAGGAGTTAACCAAAAACACTATAAAAGCTCTCTGCAACGCCGATGTGTCTGAAGGTATCTTTGCTGCTGAGAAAGATGTTTCCTTGCCAGAAACCACAATAAGGAATCCCAAAAGACCTCTAAGAGGTCTTGGAGGAAAAAGAGTGTCACAGCGCCCAATTCTCGCCTTCTTTGCTGGCAACATGCATGGTAGGGTCCGGCCAACGCTTCTTAAGGTCTGGGGCGACAAAGATGAGGATATGAGAATTTATGGGCCTTTACCCAATAGAGTCTCCCGGAATATGTCTTATGTTGAGCACATGAAATCAAGCAAGTATTGCATTTGTCCAATGGGCTATGAAGTGAACAGTCCGAGGATTGTGGAGGCAATATATTATGAGTGCGTTCCGGTGATTATTGCCGATAACTTTGTCCCTCCATTACATGAAGTTTTAGATTGGAGTGCTTTTTCTGTGATTGTGGATGAGAAGGACATTCCAAAACTCAAGGAGATTTTATTGGCTATTCCTTTGAGACGGTATCAAAAAATGCAAATTAATGTCAAGATGCTGCAGAAGCATTTCCATTGGAACTCAAGGCCAATAAGATACGATATGTTCCACATGATTTTGCATTCGATTTGGCATGCTAGGCTTAACCAGATTCACATAACGCAGTCATCATAAATTTTGGGATTCCATCCTTTGATATAGCTGACTAGCATTGTTAGCACATATCTCATGAATTGGGAGAACTCTATCGTTGTGGTTATGGATTATATGACAGAATCTGGAGGCGGCTTGTTTGTTATTTAGGGATCAAAATTTACTGAATGTCAAATGGAAGTTTCAAACAGCAACAATGATTTCTGCAATGCAGGTATTATTAGATTTCTTGTTTCCATTTCCAGTCATCTATTCACTCCATCCCAAATTACCGGTCAGTCTCTTCATTTCTGGGTGTACCACATTGTTCGGCCTCTTTGAAAAACCAAGGTATAGGATCTTGTGTTTTCGATGCTATCATTGCATCTATATGTGTCCCAGCAAGTTAGCTGTTGCTGTGGCTCAGTGGCTCTGGTTGCAGCTGTTGCTTCTGCTTCTGCCTTTGCTGCCAAGGAGGAAGAGAAGAAGGACAAACCTGCTGAGGAGTCTGATTGTGCCTTCTGTCTCCCCTGTTCGTTGAATGTGTTGGTTAGTTGCTGGCTTTACATTTTTCAAGAAAATTCATTCCGGGCATCGATACTAAGGGGCCAACATTGTGGGACACGAACATTGTTCTGTATGCTATAGACGTTTGGCCCCTTGATATAGCTCTGTAATATAATTTGATCAACTAGGTTCAGGTCTTCAACATCTACAAAAACAAGGACATGATTAAGCTTGTGAGAATTCGCGAGGATGATCAACTGCGTTCATGTCTCAACTTCTTTGGATTTCCACGGAAAGACTGAAATGGTTAAGCTCGTGATAATTGGCAAGAATGATGATATTCCAGCAAATGTCATTAGTTACTTGTGATGATGGTAAATATTTGTAGTTAGAAAACTGTGATGGTATTAAGTTAGCCAGGCTATGGCTTGTGAATCCCTGTAGTTATTGAATTGGATTTACCATAATCTCGGTTATTGCTGTCTTGGGGTGTCATATTGTCATTGTCAAGAGGATTGAGAAAATGAATGGACTGCTTCCCAGTTCCCAGAAAATTGAATATATAGCTGCTTCTTTTCTTTCTTTCTTTTCTTTATTTTTGTCCTAGTTAATTGGCAGTATAAGACAGTGAAAAAGTTTGTTTCGTAATTAAGGTTATCATCAAACCAAAACTTCCAGCAAGGAACATTTGTTTCTTATATGAAGCAATCATTGGCAAAAACTTATGATAATGATGATAATAACAATAACAATAATAGTAACGATTATTATTATTATTATTGTCTTGTTGTTTTGCGTCATTGGAGGGTTTGTTCCGTCATTCACTTTAGGGGGTCCAGAATCTGGTTGGACAAGGCCCAGGTTCGAGTCCCTGTAGTTATTTATTGGGGCGGTAAGTACTCCTAACACCAAGTGGTTGGATTTTAGATTCGGTTATGACATAGGGACATTGGAGTCTCCTGCGTATTGTGATTTGTGGGACGGGACAATATTCCCCGATAGAGGTGACATGATACCATACTTGTAACTCCATTTTATGTACCAATAATAAAAAAACACAAGCGAGGCTAATAAAAATCGTCTTGGGCTTTATAGCCAGCCCAGAAAGCTGTGTTTATCTAAGAGTTGGGCCGAAGACACGCACACACACGGCCTAGCCCAGAAACGAAATTTCTTCTGGTGTCCGTTACTACCTTACATAATCCTTCCAAACGTCATTCGCTCTTGTTCTCGTTCTTCGCTCTACGCTCGCACTATTGATCTCTACACTTATGAACTTTAGTTGTTTAGGAGATTTTTTGAAAAACGCTTTTACGCTCAGTCTCTTACACTCACACCCGGCCCTGCAATTATGTGACTTAGGTATTATTACATTCGGATTATGAAAACCTACAGAAAAAAAAAACCTGTTTGCGATTTATTTTCCTTACCTTTCACGAGAAAGCAATATCACTGACACCGCATTTTTTATTAGGAAACTGAATTTTCTATATTTTATTGATGGTATTCCAATTTTAACACAAAATAGAGCAACATCAATAAAAAAATATGAAGCGCGAATATCAATTTCCATTTTACAACTATCTAAACACGAGTTTGGTGGGTCCACAAAATTTCTAACACCCAAGAAACTTGAAACTTGTGTCTATAATAAAAAAAATAAAAATAAATTGTGGTGGTCAATTGCCATTTTTCTTGGATTGGAAAACAGAAAGGAAAACCGGTTTCGGATTCCCTAAACCCTAGAACCCCAGCCCGTCGCCGCGCGCTCTCTCTCTCTCTCTCTCTCTCTCACCTCTCCGATCTCGCCGTCTTCTCTCTCCTCTTGAAATCTAAGACCAGAAAACATGGCGTCGAGCAATCAAACGGTCTTGCAGTTCACCCCGTCGCCGACGAGCTTGACAGCGAAGGTCCACCCCCTGGTGATGTTCAACATCTGTGATTGCTTCGTCCGGCGACCCGACCAGGCGGAGCGGGTCATCGGGACCCTCCTCGGGTCCGTCTTACCCGACGGCACCGTCGATATTCGCAACTGTTACGCCGTTCCTCACAACGAGTCCTCAGATCAGGTTTTCGCTTTATGCTTTCGTTCAAACTTCTCGTTACATTTCGATTACCAAACCGAGCCTTGTGTCCCAATCAATTGGGGTCAGCTACGTGAATTCCATCAAGCTCTGTCCTAGGCTACAAGTTCACTTAGATTTAGTAAGCCCAAATCCTTCTGTAGCAATTGTCTTGTTATGCGTATCAACTGTTCCTGTTCGTAATGTTCATGGATTTGCGGCCCATGCTAAATATTTACTCAAAGTTGAATCTCTGAGTTTAAAAAAACATGTGTAACTCTTGTCCCTCGTCGACTGAAACTCACATTGCATTGTGTTTTACTCACTTCAAGTAAAAAGTTATGCTACTACTTCATGCTGTTTGTATTTTATTAGGTAGTTTCTAATCCAGTTAAGTAAAAGTTGGCGTAAAGGGTCTTTTAGGGTAATGAGAAAAAGTTATGTTAATGATTCATGAACTCACAGGGATATAATGGTTCCGAATGAATGATGGAGCGTAATTGTATATAGAATTGTTCTTCTTCAAATTGGATAATAGTTTATAAGTTCGTATGTCTCAACTTAAATCAAAGTGCGCTGCTCGTTCACCAAAAGGTAGACTGATTTCTGAATACGAGTAATATTGAATAGTTTGTCTGGAAATTCATTGTTAGTTCTTGGCACGCTGAGGGTGCAGTGTGTGTGGGAGTGTTTTTGTGGGCATACTAGGTTGCTGTTGTGTGAGTTTCCTTAATTAGTGCTGAATAAGAATTTGATGAGTGTGGTTTGTCTTCCTGTTCTTTGTTCCCCTTCTCTGACTCATATGTTGCCAATTTTTATGGTTGTAGGTTGCGCTGGATATAGATTACCATCATAATATGCTATCCTCCCACTTGAAGGTGAACCCGAAGGAAGTGATTGTTGGATGGTAACTTCTCTTGTTACTACTCTTTTACTTGTCTCTTAACAAAATGCACAAGCCCGTAACGTGTAGTTTTTTATTTAGCATGTTGCTTGCAATATAGTAACTTTGTATTGACCTGTAGTAGCAGTGCTTTCTGATTGGCAGTTGGATAAGTCTGGAATAAACGTGTGTTCAGTTACAAATTCATATTTTTGTTTGTTTCTTTGGTGTGTTTAAGGAGTTTATTCCTTCTATTTGCATGTTGGTCATTTTAATGAGCTTATTTGGTTAGCTTCAAAGTCTGTAATGTTGGAATTAGAAACCTTGAGAATGTGGCTGTCTTGCAAGCGGTGGTGGTGGGTAACAGGGTAAGAAAGATTTGGGAATAGAGTTGAGTAAGTAGGGAAATAGAGAAATGATGACAGGACAACCAGAGAATCTTACTTAGGTGTTTCCTCGTATTGTCACCGCTAATTCAAGGCCAAAATGACAAAAGTATAGCTGAACATTCAAATTATTGAACCTCAATCCTGGAAGAAATCACCTACTAAGGGTACTAGAAACATCATTGCAATATAATTCTTCGAACTTCTTTTGGCATCTCATGTGAAACCGGACCAATGGATCCCTACATTTTCCTTTATTCGGCCTCTTGTGATTGGCATCATTTGACTATTTCCTTGTTTATATGTTCCGGGATGACTTCTGGATTTGTTGTGTTAGCTGTATACATCAGTTAAATTTGTATGTTTTCGGATTTTTGTTTATCAGACTCAGAAGCTGTGTATTGTTGGCTATATACGTTTAAGTTTCTTGTATTATCATGTGGAAGAAGAATCAATATTTAGTTGACTATGCTTTGCTATTTCTGCCTTGCAAAAATGACACAGGTTTTCGACTGGCTTTGGAGTCACAGGAGGCAGTGCATTGATCCATGAGTTTTATGCCAGAGAAGTTCCTAACCCTGTTCATCTGACTGTTGACACGGGATTCAGCAGTGGCGAGGCTAGCATAAAAGCTTTTGTCTCTGTTAGTTTGTCTCTTGGGGATCAGCAACTTGCTGCACAATTTCAAGAAATTCCTTTGGATCTTCGCCTGATTGAAGCTGAGAGCGTTGGCTGTATGTTCTCTTTACTCAACCTCCTTGTTCTTTGGAAATCTTTGTAATCACGAACACTTGCGCAAGCATCCTCATACGCGTACTCACTTAAAACAAATAGCAGTAGGTCTTGTATTAGGAACATTCATACTCACTTAAAACAATAGCAGTAGGTCTTGTTGAATGTGGGTACATCACGTGCAAGAGCTCATAATTCTACTTTATGAGCTTCTCAGTTGTGGGATTTTCACTGTTTATGTCCGTATGGAATGTCAGTTCAAAACTTCATGACGATTTCCCTTGAAAGCTTAGTAATAGTTGTTTCTTTCTCTGTTTGTTTCTTTTCTTTTTATTTTGGTTTGTTGGCAAGTATGGTTGTTTTGGTCATTGAATACGGTAAGTTGTGGTGGTAATTCATTTCCTGTGGGACCGCATGTTTTCTGGTAGCTGTTCAATGTTTTCATTGAGGAGTGGGGATACTTTAAGCTATTTGATCAAGCGCTGTAGCCCCTGTTTTATTCAAAATCAATTTGGGAGGTAAATCTTTCGATAAAATTGCAGTGTCCTAAAATTCTTGGAATGTGCAACTTCCTTCGTTTTAATGCAGAAAATAAATGTTCTGCTGGAATGATATAAGCTATATTAGTATGATGAGGTTTGCGTGAAAAGGTGGTATATATTACCACAGTTAGATTGTTATAGAAATGGTACAGCCACCTTGTTGGTCAATATTAAGGGTCAAAGTTGAAACAAGCATCTCCTTTTGCTCTTTATGCTTGTTAATGCCTGTCTGAACTCTGAAGGTTGAATTTATTGAAAACAAGTTGTGCAGTTTGTATTTCTCTTTCACGAAACTGAAGCTTTTCGTTGAAGATCAAAATTCTGTTTACTATGTTGCCTAAAATAATAATCAGTGTATTTTGTTTAATGATGATGGAATCATTTTAGCGCCTCTTCAAAAAATTTATCAGCTGTTTGTAAATCCAGTTCTGAATTTTGAAGATTGCCACTGTTTTCTTACAATGCTATCTGTTGCAGTGATCTTGGATGATATTTTAAGTTATCTGATGGTAAAACTGTGAAAGGTGGTTTGTTCTGATGTTTTTATGTCCATTTATTTCTTAGTGAATTTGCATGTGCTAATTTAGTGAATCATTGCATGAATTTGTATGAGCTAATTTACTCTTTCTCCATTTTAATATACTTTTCCTTTTCTTTTCTTTTCTTTTTCAGTTGAAAATTGTCTGTTGTTTTCATTGTTGAATTTTTTCTGTGAAAACCAGTTGTGTGCTATTGTTCAAACAGAAGGACTGTATGGACATCATTTTTGAAGCTAAGAAGTCTTACTAGCTTGATGTGACTCATAATCGTAATGCCAATTTTGAGTGGAATAATGTTTTGTTGCAGTTGATGTTCTTAAGACGACAATGGTTGACAAATTGCCAAATGATTTGGAAGGAATGGAAACATCGATGGAACGCTTACTTGCTCTGATTGATGACGTCTACAAATATGTTGATGATGTTGTGGTGAGAAGAAATGGGTTCTACCATCACTACCTAATCTCCAAAGCTTTTCACCTTATTCATGATGTATTTTTCTTATCAGGAAGGACGTGTTGCACCTGATAATAACATTGGTAGATTCATATCCGACACGGTAGCTTCCATTCCCAAAATATCACCAGCAGCTTTCGATAGGCTTGTGAATGATAGTTTACAGGTAAGACTTTCGTGCTTATTAGTCCTGCATTTGACTTTTGGACCTATAATACAAGGAACGGGTAAAACTTCTGCGCGATCACTTCCGAATCTGCCTCTGTTTTGTTGCAGGTTCAGAATCATTTTTTGCAGAAACTTCAGTTACTGTTTTTGAAAACAAAAACATGTTTTGTTTTCGTGTTTTATTTCACTTTTAATCAGAGTTGGTTTCCGAGAATATAAATATGCATTTTTAATCTTTTCTTTGATGGGGACCTTGAAGAAAAAGCAAAAATCGAGTTTCGAAAACTAGTAACATACAAGTTTGTGAAAACTGAGAACTTTATCGCAAGTGTTCTGCAAACTGATTCTCAAAACTCAACCTAAAACTTCCCGGTGCGTGTCTCCCTGAAATGAGTTCAGTGAAATAATGATAAAGCCCAAGATATGAGTGTGTTACAATGGCTGATTTGAATCGTACGATATCTGCAACTGTACTTTTTAAGGCATGTGATTTGCGAGTCTTGGCCTTCATCTGACTGACTGACTTACAATCTGTTTTCGACAGGACCAATTGCTATTGCTTTATTTGTCAAGCATCACAAGAACTCAGTTGAGCTTAGCAGAAAAGTTGAACACTGCTGCTCAAATCCTGTAATTGTCGTACTGTGGCTCCTCCATTTTGAACGGAGACTCGTGTGGTCCTTTGTCAGTTATGTTTGGCCGTCCTTGGGATTTTTCTCTCTGATTTTTGATAGAAGTTTGTAACATCTTTAATGATTTTGAGCATGGAGGTGGTCATCAAGATTATGTTTCGACGGTTAACTGCTACGTAGGAACTGGGTACTTTCTGGAGATGATGATTTTTGTTTCTCTTGTTTCTACAAGGCCTTTAATTGGCCATTATGGTTTTTTCTGGAAATTTGAAAGGGATCCTACGAAATGAATTGTCGATTAGATTATGTGCTCGGGATAGAGAATAATGGTGTAACGAAAACTCTAAAGAAACTTAAATCTTTTATGTGCTCAGGGCGAGTTGATGTTAAATGAGGTTTAATTGATTTGATCTTAAAGTAACTTTAAATCTTTTAAATATCGTAAGTTTATTTTTTTAGCACAATCAAAATGCAAATTATATTGTCGTAAACACCGATACAACTTACATGGCTCCATTCAAAGAGATCAAAACTAATTAAAAAATCTAGCAATAAAAAGGATGTTGTTGAAGTTGGCAGATCGTTTGAACTTTGCCTAAAACTTGTTAGGGAACCAATGGTTGGCTTGACGAGGAATCACCCACAACAATACTGTGAAGGAAACTATTGTGGAGTTAGAGAGCTCAAATCTATGAAGGATACAAGAGGGAAAGCATATTCTCATGCAACGTGAGATAAAAGCTAGGGATGGCAATCTTGGCCGCCCCGCCCCTCCCCGCCCCAAATGGGTTGGGGATTCGGGGATTTTTTGGGGATCGGGTAAGAGATGGGGATAATTTTTAAAAAAAAATGGGAAACGGGTAGAGGATGGGTATGAGTCTGTTCCCGCCCCAATCCCCGCCCCGCTCCACTAGCCTCCTATATATAATAATTATATATATATATATTATATTTATATATCTCTATTATAAAACAGAAGGGTGTGGGGACAAGTTGTTAGAACGGTTTAGATTCATTTGATCCAAAGGCTGTAATGCATCCTCCCACTTTTCGGTTAAGTGCCCATAATTTTCACCTAAATCACACAACTGCCATCTCCTTCCAACATAGATGTGTAGTGCCGTAGGCACGGGCTAGCACTAGTACATATAAATATAAGAAGGTGTTCCTTATTAGACATGAGAAGGTATTCCTTATTATGATTATAACTTGTAAAGCAATCCAGACTTCGATCTGAATGACTTAACAAAAATGTTTCCACCCATTTTTAAGTATTAGGATTGTTTGAAATACCATATAAAAAAAATGGCACTATCTCTCTTAGAGAGTTAACATATTTCGTTTTTTGCTTTTATCACTAATCTGTCGTATCCCAATACAATAAGTTTGGCAATCGTATTTTCATGGGTGACTATCCACTTTGAACACTGACCATATTTTCCTTGGCAATCGGATTTTTTATCACTAATCTGTCGTATCCCAATACTATGGTAGTATGGTAGCACCTATGGTTGTTTTCCTTGACATTTGGTTTGTAAATTGTAATGGAAGCCTAGATTTTTTATTTTTTTATTTTTTTTTTCCTGGAATTAAGTTTCAAGGTTTGTATTTTCTAATGGTTGGTGACTATTTTTTAAAAAAGTTTTGAAAACTTTGGATCCCTGAATCCCCGTGGGGATTTGGGGCGGGGATGGAGGGTAAAAATAAATCCCCGATGAGGATTGGGCCGGGGATGGGGATGAGTTTGGGTTCGGGGATAGGGGTATCCACCCCGACCCTCCCCATTGCCATCCCTAATAAAAGCTCTCAAAACCCCGTTCTTATGTGCAAAACAGCCCGATCTACACCCTAGGAGTGTTTTTGGAGCTCACCCAATGAAGTCATCAGCGAGCTCTGAAAATCTCTAGAGAGAGAAGCTCTGAAGCTCCCTTGGGGCTTTCTGTGATTTTTTTTTTGGTAACTAAAAAATCCTACTTTCTTGCTCCTACTGGGTTTTGAACCCAAGTCTCATGAGTTTTGCGCACAAGCTTCAACCAATTGCACCACACTTTTTTTTTTTTTTCTTTTCTGTGTGTTGTTAGTTGCTAAACATCATTAGTTGAATGGGCCGGATAGTAGTTTGTTAGAATTTGGTCTGAAAACTTAACCAATTTTAACAACTATGCAAAGCTTGATTTGTATACATAACAAGCTGATCTCAAATGAACTTTTAACGAGCAAACACGAGCAGATTTGGTCCATTTATCCGCTCTAGTTGTACAAGCTTAGAATTCAGTAACTTACCCCAAAAAAAAAAAAGCTTAGAATTCAGTGGGCCTAGCCAATTTGCACTGCGGGCCCTAATTTTGAGGCCCAATAAAACGGCCCGAACTCTCGTCTATATAGCAGAGCCCAACTACATTAACAAATCCCTGGTTTGTTTACCTCTCGGAGAAAGCAAAAGACTCTCTCTGGCTTGTGCGGAGGGACAACTCCATATAGATAGTTTCAGCTGGGAATCGATTTGTGAAATTGGATTTGGACAATGGACGTGATCAAGACGCAGCAAATCTCGGCTCGCTCGATCGAGAAGGTGATAGTCCACCCTCTGGTGCTCCTGAGCATCGTCGACCACTACAACAGAGTCGCTCGCGACACCAAGAAACGCGTCGTCGGCGTCTTGCTCGGGAGCACCTTCAAAGGAACCGTCGACGTCTCCAACAGCTACGCAGGTTGATAATTTCTACCACTATTTTCAACACCAATTCGTAGTTTCGCTGCTTCTTTTGGGGTTTTTTTTTGGAATGGTTAGGGTTTAGTGTTTCAGCACGTTTATACGATAGCATTTGATATGAGTTATTGGCTTGTGTTTGTGTTATGTGTGTTGCGATGAACGAAAGCTGCGGAAGTTCTCTTCGGATCTGACTTCGACTTCTATTTTGAACCAGGAACGACGATTTCTTTCCTTTTTTCTTTTGGAAAGAGCTAGGGTTTGGTGTTTTGGCATTGTTAACAGTAGAGTTGGATTTAGGTTTCTGTTTGTGCGTATTCTTATAGTGATGGTTATTGCCGTACTTTGCCGTTGATGTTACCAAGAGCTATACGGGTTCTCGATAGATCTGATATTTGCTTTGGTTCATAAAGTTCGAAACTATTCTGAGCCGGAAACTATAAATCTGTATTTTTTGTAAAAGTTAAGGGTTTAGTGTTTCGGCTTTGTTGAACAATAGAAGTTGACTTCTGTCTTTGCATATTGTCTTCTTTAATCACACTCCCATTGTAATACAATATTTGTCGGACTCTTCAATGAGGGAAATTGTAAGATCCAATGAGTTTGGTAACAGTTGCATTTTGGGGATAAAGCTTCTGGACTTGGAAAATCCAGATTGTTCTTAGTGTATAATACAGTTTACCAGCTGAAAACATATTCGCATGACCATTTCCAATTCAAATTTTACACACACACACACTGTGTGTGTTCAAAGTTGGGAATTTCCACTCAGACCATAACTCTAGTGAAGTAGATATTTATGTACTTCCAGTTAGTTTAACTTATTGAAATGTACTTCCAGTTATTTTAGTTGAATTCAGAAATTCAAGCTAGTTAAAACTCAGGAATTTTTGGCTGAAAGTTCTGGATTTAGCCAACACCTTTACTGGCCAAATTTACGCAGAATCAATTATTGACTTATCTATATAGGTCACGTGGGATGTCAAAATTTCTTATTATACAGTCTTTGCACAATCTGGCCCAACAGTTCCAATCTTTTGTCTTTGTGAAATTCAGAATGTCGTACAACCTAATCATCTCCTATCTACATTTGAAACTGAGCAATTTGGAATCGATATTAAAACTATACAACCACACATACCTTTCAAGGTGCAGTTGTGCAGACAAATAATAACTTTGAAATTCGTTCCCCTTAGGTCGGATTTAAGTTCATGTGAATCCTTACCCTTTCTGGAGTAACAGATCCACATTGAGAGGTTTAGGAATTGCACACTTTGTTTGAAGTCAAGGAACGCATTTTTCTCGTTGGAATCACATTCTTCAAGAAACCCCTTCAAGTCTCACTTATCAGAGCCAAAAAAAAGTTGCCTCAAATGGACTTGTGCATCCCCAATTATTTTGAATTCATTTCATATGCAGCTCAAACCTCCAAAATATTGTATCAGATGAAAATTCCCTGCATGCGAACATGTTTTCAGCCTGTAATGGTGTTAATAATTTGGAAAGGTTTACATTATTTAGCAAATATATGCTCAAAGAGGTGTCCTGGCATGTAGTATGTACGGACACACTCAAAGCATGGTTTTAGTTCTGTTATTTGTGGAAAGTTTGTATTCATATTGCTTAGATAGCATCAAGCATCATTTCTTCGTGTTGGTAGCAAACCTCTGAATTGATCTAAATTATCTTGTTTCAAGGTCAGGTTGCCACTTTTCTCCTTTAATTCAAGTGTCTTCTGGATTGACGTGCTGTCATCTGGTGGTCTAATCTAATATCTTGACATATGCAGTACCCTTTGAGGAAGATGACAAGGATCCAAGCATCTGGTTTCTTGACCACAATTACCACGAAGCGATGTTTTCCATGTTCAGGAGGATAAATGGTATAATTTGAACCGTTATCATCTTTCATCTTATATGTTTGTGTTATTCTTTGTTTCTTTTGCAGAAATTGGTATCTGTTCCGATGTGCTTGACTGACCGTGACTTTTTTCAGCGAAGGAGCATGTTGTAGGGTGGTATAGCACTGGACCAAAGCTACGGGAAAATGACCTCAATGTTCATGGTCTATTCAATGAGTAAGATTACCCACTGGTGGACCTTGTATAACTTTTTTGCATTGGTGCTTCGGAACTTCAGTTGCTTAGGGTACAATGTTGTGTTGTGCTAATGCTTCTGTTTTAAGATCTTACTTCTTTCTTTTTGTGTTTTTTTTGGTTTCTGGTGGTGGGCATCTACTGCTTAAACTTCTTCCTATCTGTTTTCCTCTGCAGCCTATGTTTTAATGACTCTCCTTTAACGGGAGGAAACCGGTTATGTCTTTCTTTCTTTGTTTAACGGGGGAAAACCGGTTATGTCAGTCATTGACCTATCTTTCCGAATGTCTGGTGGCTGACGGGATGGGCCAGCGTTTTGTGATTTTGCTTGTACCATGATTTGGGGGCCTGGGGCCTTAAACTAATCAGCTATAGAGTTTGAAATATCCGTAGAATTGTACTTGTAGCAAGTTAGCACCTGTGGCTTCTCACAACGGTATGGCAAATAAAAGTCGCAAATGACATGTAGAAGAAGTATAAGGAAACAAGAGATAAAATGCTGTAAAGGGAATTACCATCAACTTTTTGCTGGGACCAGTAATTGCTTGTTCAGATTCTTCAGAATCACTATTGATTGCTTTGTCTCATGTAATAGATACTGTTCCTTTGATTTTTATGTTCACATACATTTAGTGAATGGAAAGAATATCATGCTGAACCATGGACTTTCTGCATGAATTCCGGGAAAGGTCGAATAAGTCTTTCTTAAGGACATCTTGGAGTCTAAGTAATCTACTTTTGCCCATGATGATTTGTGATCAGTTATATCCAGTCACCAACGTTCCCCAAGAATTGATTGATAAGTGAGTTATTGTCT
Organism: Rhododendron kiyosumense; assembly: GCA_019656275.1. Lineage (NCBI taxonomy): Eukaryota > Viridiplantae > Streptophyta > Magnoliopsida > Ericales > Ericaceae > Rhododendron > Rhododendron kiyosumense. The sequence continues at coordinate 547,198 of BPLS01000489.1, read as the reverse complement.
TCGAGATTGTCCTATTCTGTGTGCTTTGTGAGACAATAACTCTTTCCCAAGCTGCCTGTTTATTGATTAGTGTTTTGTGGCAGTATATTTCTAGGTTTTATTCTTGCATTATCAAGGAAAAAAGGATTATTTGTGGCATGTCGCATCCGTTATGATTCCTCGCGATATCAAAGTCGTGCCTTCTGAATGCTTTCCGCATCCCAATGCGGAGGTCTTTATCGGAATATACTGTACTCAGAGGTTGGCTTAGCCAGTGGCTAAAGTACGTCCATTGGTACGCAAAAGTAGCAATGTCTTCGGATCTTAGCTTAGAATCTTTCTTCGACGATCCCGTTGTTGAATCTAAATGGAGATTAACTGGAACTGATGCCCGCGCATGTCGGTTGTCTAATTTGACCTTTTGCATTCACTCTGTTGCCTATAGTAGTCTACTAGTTGCACTTCTGACCAAAATTATCTGGTGGGATATTGCAGTTATGTTCCTAATCCTGTTTTGGTCATAATTGATGTTCAACCTAAAGAGATGGGAATTCCAACTAAAGCTTACTATGCAGTTGAAGAGGTTAAAGAGGTAAGAGTATAATCACTTTTCAATTCCAACCCCAATTGCTCATTGTTCTGTCTCAGTGTAATTTTCAAACACCACTGGCTTAACCAAGATTTCTTAACGGTTGAATTTAGTCATTGTTGGTAGAAGGCGTCCATGCCTGTTAGAATGGTGTTCTAATTGTTGGTTTGGTTACAGAATGCCACACAGAAAAGCCAGAAGGTCTTTGTGCATGTGCCTTCAGAGATTGCGGCTCATGAAGTTGAGGAAATTGGTATGCAGCATGGGATAAGAAAACTGAAATAGTTGCTAAATTGGTGCTTCTGTTTTTGTTCTCTCACCCGCATCTTCTAGTTGTTTTCCTTTTCCTTGTTTCTTCTCTTTATTTATTTCTTTCTTTACTCAGAAAGAGATGCTACTCGTTAGTGCCTCTGGAAAGTCACATACATGCATTTTACGCCATAACAGTATTACCTTCATTTTCACTCACCTCCCTGGTTGGTCAACAGGTGTTGAGCACTTGCTCAGGGACGTGAAGGATACAACCATTAGCACCCTTGCAACAGAGGTTTTTTTTATTTGCTGTTCTGATTTCATTTAATGAAAAAAGAGTTGATAGATATACAAATTGCACACGGTGGAATATATATCCTTCAAATGGAAATAAAAAGGGAAGCAATAAGAGGAATAAACATGAAGAAACTTTCTTGTCTGTCTCTGGTACAGGTGACTGGGAAACTTGCAGCCCTGAAGGGGTTGGATGCCCGACTTCAAGAGATACGCAGTTATCTTGACCTTGTTATTGATGGAAAGCTTCCTTTAAACCATGAGATTCTGTGCCATTTACAGGTACCTTTAATACCTGTCCTTTCTGGTCAAACCCAATAGAGATACTTAGCATCTTGGCTAACTTCCACTGGCCCTGTAGCCAATACTTCGTAGTTCATACATGTATTTTTAGGTAATTGGCTTTTTTGCGCTGAAGATCCCATTGGTAATGGTGGTGATGCTGCAGCGCCTATCTAAGAGTTTATTCATCTCATTTCTGAATCTTCACTCTTTTCTTGTTGCAGGATGTATTTAACCTACTTCCGAATCTCAACGTGGCTGAACTAATTAAAGCTTTTGCCGGTAAACAAACAATACATCTCCTACCCTTTTGCTCTACATACCTTTTGACATCTAAATCTGGATGATTTAAAACTATTGCTATCTTTCTTTGCTGAACTGTTGATCTACTACGTGTTCACAGTGAAAACAAATGATATGATGTTGGTTATTTATCTTTCTTCCCTCATCCGAAGTGTAGTTGCCCTCCATAACTTGATCAACAACAAGGTGAGCTGCCCGAATCTTGGATCCTAACTAGTTGCTCCTCTTTTCTGTTTATCTATTTGTTTATTTGCTAGTGGGCTCGTGAGATCAACTTTTTGTGCGTGCGGATATTTAGATTTTTGGGTTGTGGTAACCTATATTAGACTCAAATCAGATAACAAAGTGCTTGTCTTTCAGCCATTGGGAGACTAATATCGACGCTTTTTAGCTCTGAAGTTCCTATTATTTAGTTTTTAAACAAGTGAGCTTGCTAGAGAATAAAAGTAGAATGTAATTGTGGAAGCGCCTTTATTTTCAAAACAATAATGACGGTAAAATTAATTCAGGAAATGAGACAAATGTCTGCTGTGTGATCTATTGGATGTTTAAGCACTTGGCCTTCCGGTTATCACCATCCATCCACTCTGACAAGTTGAGCATGTTGGGCTGTCTGTCAATTTACATGCCTTGATCAATTAACTACAGGTTTAAGTTAGCAATAATTCATATATACACACACTAGACCAGCTAGTTCCAGGCAAATTTATTTTTCTTTTGATCAAGAGGGAAAATCCATCTCAACTCTAACTTGGCGTTTGTAGTTGTCCCTTGCATTATTAATTTGGAATCCTATAGGTAGTTTACTGCATCTGCTTTCACTGTTTCTGTTGTGCAAATAGGTGCCTATTTTCCCTTTTGACATGAAATTTTGATGTGTTGCCAGATGCTGAACAAAGAACATGAAAAGGCAGAAGACTTGAAGCCAGTTGCTGTGCCTGCCGCAGCCGGAAGCTAAGCAGCGAGATTTTATCCTCCTTGAAGTTTCAGTTGGAGGTGTTATATCCCAGGCAACAGTTGTGCACGGACTTTGGAATCCTCTACCTCGGACAATTTTCTACCGTTGTATTAACTTTTCACAGGATCGTAGAGTTTTTCGCTCATACAAACATGCAGTCCTTTTTTTTTAATCAAGTTTCAACCTGTGATTTGTGTGTAATGCTCAGTTAGTGATCGCAAAGCTCTTAGCATATTAGTTGGAGGCATGTCTACATGAACCAAAATTAGCATCTGCAGCACATTCCTCTTTTATATACATTGAGAAGTAACTTTCTTGGTCTTGTTGAGATGTTCCCCCTGTGTTGCTACTATTTTCTAGTAGCCCAATGCTGCTTCATTGAGAAATTACTTTCGTGGGTCTTGTTGAGAACCTGCGTTTCTTGAATAAGAAAGCTATTGAGGTGAAATGAATGATCAGTCATTGTTTTACATTTCAAGTTCCATGCGGAAAACCTCTCATTTGGTATTTTGCTCGCTACTTTTGAATTTGCAGATGTTCTCTCAATTCAGGCTTCCTCGAGTATTTGATTAGCCTGAGAAAAAGAACAACTCCCAAATATTTCTATACTGGTAGACAAGTGCTAGACTTGCTCTCGAGAAATTATAACCGCGAGTGTTTACAAATAAGACTGTATTGCGAATGCAAAATGTTCTTTTGCTTCTGCTGTTACATTGTTGGTATTTCCTTGTACAATTGTGAACCGCATTACAAATTACAATGACTTCAGGCTCACTCAAAACAACCTCATCACTTGCTGTTACATTGCTGGTCCAAAACCAAATGTTTGTGATACATCATTCTGTTTTAGAGCCATGATGGACAAAAATTCACTAGTTACAACAGGTTAAACACATGAACCAAAACCACAGCTTTGCCGCAGGGATGAATGAAGTCTGAAGTTAGCAAGGCTAGATATGGTATTTTCCATTCAATCTTCTTCGTTGTTGTCAGTCTGAACTGATTCTTCAAACTCAGCATCCATGATCACCCCACCCATGATATGAATAACAATCTTCCCTTTCCACAGATCTACATGCTCTGACCTAACTCCGTTAACTATCAGCATTCCATCCGAATCCTTTGATATGTATAAACTAAATCCCGACAATGAATCATAACTGATTTCTTCCCCAAATGGTACAGAAACTGAAGAGATCGTCCGAGAAACAACAGAGAAGCCAAAAATGTGAGTAAGTATTGCATGTGTGTTGCTAAACTTATCACCCTTTAAACTATCACTCGCATTAAACCTCAAGTCGCGTTCAAAAGCTCTCTCTGACGGAATGAAGACTGTAAATGCAAGATCTTCTGGTAGCATTTTAATTATCATCTCCCCGAATATACCTATCTTTGCATAACCCAAGAACGTCCTCGTTTCCCTGGGCCTAAAAGAAGGCATCATTCTATTTGTGACTGATGCCTCTGGAAGCTTAAGTACTGTAATTACCACAACCAGGAGGCAGCAAACAGAAACAACACCACAAACAAATGCAACGGGGCTTTTCACAAAGCGACCTCTAGCCATCCTCATTGATAACCAAGATTCATGGCTTGCGCCTGCAGTTGAAAAGATGCACAAATTAACCTCAAAATATGAACAAGTTTTATTAGTCATCTACGCTGAATAATCCTACAAGAGTGAAAAAAAATAGGACAGATATTGAAGTGACGACAGTGGTAGTATCTTGGTACCTCCAACATATTGCAACAAATGAGGATCAATTATTGGAGTCGGAAGTCATAGTCAAGTCTAAGGCATACAATCATGGAGTCTAAAACTTCATTGCATTTTTTGATAAAAAAAATTTGGGAGTTCACTTTCTCTCATTTTCTCACCATTTCTCTCTAATTTGTAATCCAAACATGAGAGAAGTCTCTTTCCTATCAGTTTACTTACCATATTTGAATTTTTCACCAAAACTATAAATTACGAAACCAACCAACTTCTCATCCTTTCAGGCTGAAAGCAAGATCTCATCAATTGGTTTAGAATTGTGAGCCGCTTTTGTTTAAGAAAAATACCATTGTTTTCTACCAACAAATCAAACACAGGTTCCTTCTAAAGCAGATAACCTATTTTAGATCTCTAATCACATAGTCTGACCCTCAATAGCGCTACTTCAGAACAAGCAAGATTGCCAAAGACAGACTGCTGCAAGCAATATTGAATATGCCAATCGAGATAGTGACACAAGACAACAACTCCTTACATGCCAATTGAGATTGTTTGTTAGAGATCGAGAAGAAGAGACATTGAAAATGCCCAATTGGAATTCATCCGTGAGAGATCTAGGGTGAGTAGTGAGATTGTGAAGAGCCGAAGTTGTGTAGTGTTTTCTCAGAATCCTTTTTGACCTCACGTCGTTTCCTGTTTTTTATGACTCATATATTACAATTCAGCTCACCCATTATGAACTCATTTAAACTCATACATGAATGGGTTAATGCAGATTTTACCCTAAGTCAACATAAGCATGGGTGAGTGGGAGTGCAAGCACGAGCATACAAGCGTCTTCTAAAAAAACATCCAAAACTACTATAACTCGCGAGAGCGAGGATTGAGTGCGGGAGTGGACGTCCTAATGAAGATTACGTGACTGAGGTTTTACCCATTTACAACCCTTAATTAACACAATATGGGCTGATTCGGGCAGGGTATAAGTGGGCGGATACGGATGAGTTCATGGGTCAGGACCGTCAGGTTGATAATTGCCAGCTCTACTTTCAGCCATTTCACATAGCAGGTCTCTATATTCATGAAAAAGCAATTATGCTCTCTCAAATGGAAACAATCTGGGAAATGGAGAAACCGTGAATTAAAAACGAAGAATCTGACAAAATAGGTAAATTTTTTGTTGAAACACATAAGCACACGAACTAGAAAGAGAAGAAACCTGGGGAAGGAAAACTAATCAAGAAGAAATTGAGCGGCATCCAGAATCATGGCTTGTGGTAAAGATTGACTAAACCCTAGAACTCCACTGTCGTTCCAGTGCCCATTCCCTTTCCATTTGCAAAAGCAGGAAAAAATCTCACCTCGGAGATAACTCACCTGATTCGACTCAGTGTATTGGGATTCATGATCTGGATTCTCGAAGAAAATGCATTAATCTTTTTTCTAGATCTTGTTTCGATGGAGATTGGAGACTTTGATTTGGCTAAATTTCACTTTCACGCCTCACACTTCGACTTTAACTTCACTTCAAATATAGTAACAGTAAAGACTTGGGCCTTGTTGTTTAGCACATTTGGATATTTTTGTTTTGGTAGTGAGTAGAGATAGAAATAGGGTAATAATTGGAGAGATAGGTAATGAGTGGAGAGATAGAGAGAGAAATGAAATTAATAATTAAAGAAATAGGGTAATGATTGAAGAAAGATATAAGATAATAATTGAAAAACAAAGTTAAAACAAGTTAATTATGCTAAACGAACAATGCCTTGAACTTTGGGAAATACTGACGAAGAGTGAATCTAGACTTTCGTGAAGGAAATAAGTATTTATTTATTTTATTTAAATGTGATATATTATAAAAAAATAACTTGTCTTATAAAATAAAAAATAATAACATTTACGAAATGGGGCCTAAATGCTTTGATTGGAACATAGGAAAAGAAACGGAAAGAAGAAAAAGTTAATTTTTCTTTCCCTTATTTGGTTTGAGAGAGAAATGAAGTGAAAATTGACAAAATCATATATTACTAAACAAATTCCTTATAAGTTAATTTTTCTTTCTTTCTTACTTCCTCCATCCCAATTTGTTTATCTACTCTTTAATTTTGACATATCCCAAATTGTTTGTCTACCTAAAAGTTGACTTGGAAAAGTTTTCTTAATGCCCTTTCACTTTTCGAAATCACATATTAGAAAAAGTGCACTCTCATTAAATACCAAAAAAATTAACGGCAATTTTGGAAACTCAAAATTTTGTGAGTGTAATCATTGGGTTCCCTTAATAAGTTGAAACTCAAAAATTGGATAAATGAATTGGAACGAATAGAGTAACTTTTTTTTTTTTGATAAACATAACTTTGCCCACTGGGCTACAAAATAGAGGAAGACTCTCTATTTACAACAGAAGAGATTAAAAAAACGAGGGCGCAGCCACCCAACTTAACGGAAGCAAATTCCTAAGAGCCTTAGTGGCCACAGTATGAGCTAGTTGATTACCAGTCCTCTTAACCCAGGAAAAGCTCAGTCCAACATACTGCCTAAGCTGCCTGATATCCGAGACTAAAGACAGCACTTCGCACGGCAGAACCAACTCAGACACACTCAACTTGATAGCTTGTTGGTTGTCCGATACGATGCAAGCATTTGAAATCCCACGTGCTCGAGCCATTTCGCAAGCCAAACGAATAGCTAGCAGCTCCCCTTGTAAAGGACTGGCTACCCTTGCTCTACCAACTCTTCCATCCACCAAAGCGCCTTTCCAATCCCTAAGAACCGAGGCAACCGCTGCATCTTTCTCTTGGCTCATAATTGCTGCATCGCAATTGAACTTGTAACATCCCTGATTCGGAGCCCTCGAATGAGAATAATTGTCCTTAGAAGAAGGGTTATCCGTATGGCTATTGGGTGGAATCCTAATTTTTGAGAATTCACGTAGAGCTTGGAGAGCTCTCCTAACTGTTTTCTCAGGAATAATAGGATCAGAATTGAAGATAAACTCATTACGGGTCTTCCAAATAAACCAAGCAACTGTGACAGCCTTCCCCAAGAACTGACTTAGCTCTTTCACTTTCAACTTTTCCACAACCTGTGACGTCCACCTCTGAAGCGAAGAGGAGTTCCCTTGGTTCAGATTAAGATGGACATTACAACCAAACCACACTGCACGTACCCATTGGCATTCAAAGACCGGATGTTCAATTGATTCATCAGCTTCCCCACAAATAGGACACGTTTTTGACACCCCACACATTCTACGAACTAGATTCTCCTTAGTGGCGAGACTATTGCTACAAGCTCTCCACCAAAAATGACGCATTTTATGAGGAATGTCCAATTTCCAAATAGTGGCCCACATGTTTTTATTAGGAACAAACGAAGACGAGGGGATATTACTCGGAGGAACAAGAGCTTGAAAAGCAACTTGATATCCTGACTTTATAGTATATACTCCAGAAGAAGAGAAGTGCCAAACCAGAACATCTTTCCTAAGAAAACAAGGAGATAGGGATAGAAGTAATGGCCTGAACTTCATTGGCAGAGACCACCATATTTAGCCTCTCCTTATTCCAACAGCCCCTCTCTTTATCAATGACATCTGCTACCCACTTGATGCCACACCCAACAGGTTTCTGTGTGGCCACTTTGAACTGTGGGAGAGAAGGAATCCACTTATCATCCCATAAGTTAATTTGACTCCCCCCGGACCTGCCACCTTAAACCTTTAGCTAGAGTCTCCCTCCTATGCAAAATACTGCACCAAACCCAGGAAGCCCTGCTGCCCTTAACTACCTCGAGAAAAGAGCAGTTAGGAAAATAAATACCCTTAAGGATTTTTGCCCAATAAGCATTAGGATTTTTAAACAGCCTCTAGCTTTGACAAGGTAAAAAAGCTTCGTTCATTGCTCTGAAGTTCTTGAATCCCATCCCCCTTCATCCTTAGAATGAGTAGAATGAGTCATACATTCCCAACTCTTCCAGTGAATGCCCTTCTTCTTGGGATCCCCTTTCCACCAAACATTTTCGTATTTTACCAAGCTTTCTTCTTTATTTTCCAAAATTTTATCTGCCGGTCAAACGAGCCGGTAAGAGTAATACTATAGTGAAAGGATTGACAAGAAACTATACCTTATCCAAAGAGTTGATTTTGTAGGCATTTGTGGTAATTGCCCATGAGCTTAGTCAAATTATATTTCAGTAACTCTACAAAACATGAAATAAACCCATGACCCAACCCATGACCGCTAATGTGACGGGATGGTCCCCACATCAATAGCTGGAAAAAAACCAAAAAACCAAAATTGGTTCTCTCTCTCCCCCATCTTCACCAATGACTAATATTCCTCCCATGGACGCCCCCCACCTTCCCTCAGACCCCTTCCAATCACCCACCCATAACCCATTGGTCCCACTCCCATCCGCCGCTGATTCCACCCAAATGATCTCCTGCAAAAGAAAAACAAATTTCATAAAAGTTGCAGATATAGTTTAAACATTAGTCTTCCCGCATTTTTTTGCTGCAGACATACTAATTAAGTCTCTATAGTTAAGCTGCTTCACTAATTCCTTCTCGATAGACAATATAGTCAATCCATTTCATCTTTCTTGAGACTGACGTTAAGCATTCCCTTCTTTTCTTCTTTTCTTTTTTATTGCCTCTAGAGTTTCTATGTGCCTGTAATGGCGTAATAGGTATAAGAGTTTGTTTTTTCTATCCATGGGGGTTTATGGGAGTTGATTATCAGTGTTTCTAATTAGTAATTTCACCATTGGGATTATTTTGTGATTCCTAAATTTTAATTGGACCTATTTTGTATAAAGGAGGTGTAGTGCAAAAAAAAAATTTGGGCCATATACACACACATATATAGGGGTCCTAGAATTTTGGGATTCTCATTTTTGGCATTTTTTAGGGCCCGAAACCTATATTTCTCTCGCCTATCCTCTCAGCTGGCTTTGATCGATTTACCTGGGTTTTTTTTTTGATATGATTCATTGTTACAACAATGGCAATAAAACTTCCGATTTTGATCACAGTAAATCTTATTCTGCCTTTTCTCCATGAGATAAATTGATCATCATGTTTCAATGCAGTTAAATTTTGCCACGTTGACAATCACACAAGGAATTTAGGGGCTGTTTGGAAAGTTAATTTTTGCATTCCCATTTTCAACTTTTCAACTTCTTGGTGTTTGGGGGACACAAGCCAAAACCCATTTTCCAAAAATGTATTTGCCAATTTGATGAAAAAGCCAAAACCCATTTTCCAAAAATGTATTTGCAAATTTGATGAAAGGAGAGCAAAAGCGAAAAGGACCTCCGGAGGTCCTTTTCCCATTCTCTTCTGTCTTTTTCAAATTTCTTATATTCAAAAGACCCAAATGTCCTTTCTTTTTATGCTAATAACAAACCCATCACTGGACAAAAAATGTGAAGTACTTTGGCTATGCAATTTTTTTCTTGTTCTTCAGGTACTAATATTTGTTTCCCCACAAAGATGGCTAGCACTGAATGGGAGTTGATCATCTTAGGTTTTTTTTATTGTTTTGGTTTCACGTTTTTTGTTTTTTGCATTACAACCAAATATATGAAATTAACCTGTTTTTCAAAAGAATTTATTTCTGCCAAAACATACAGAGATGATTTTTGTGTCACAACCTAAACTTTACAAAATTGATTAAACCATTATTTATACACATTATATCCCGTAATAAATGATCAAGGGTAACATGGTAAAAAGTAAACTCATAATTCATTTTCATCACATATCTCCCAAACATTAGGGGGTGTTTGGATGGTGGCTTTTCCCATTTTCCACTTCTGATTTTTGGCTTTTGGCTGTTTGACAGGTAGAGGAAAAATGGATTTCCCAGAAAATGGGTTTTCCATTTTTGGGTTTCTAAAACAAAAGCCAGAAAG